>JAFFSR010000213.1:0-315000 GCA_017163975.1 Anastatus disparis | reverse complement strand
GGTCACTGAGAAACTGGGTGAGGTAATAGTGTACCTCCCCGTGCTTTCTTTCAACCCATGGAGCCAGTTCCTTAATGAGTGCCTTGGTCCATCGGCCTTTTTCCTCCTGATTCCATGTTTCTTGCCAGGATTTCATGGTTACCTGTCTTTCTTCTTTCTGGATTATTGCAGTTTCTTCTTCCTGTTTCTTCTGTTTGTAGGTTCGCTTGCGTTCTATCGCCTGTAATTTGATCGGGATGATTCCTGCGATAACTAGTACCGCGGGTCCCGAGACAGTGCGATGGGCGCTGGTGACTCTGAGAGCCCCTCTCCTTTGAACAGAAGATAATGTTTTTTGATGCGTCTTTTTTCTCATTGAGTCGGCCCATATTTCGGAGCCGTACAATAAGATGGACGTTGTAACTGACATTAAAAGTCGTCGTTTGCTCGATTTTGGGCCGCTGGTGTTGGCCATAAGACGACTTAACTGCAACGTTTTCTTTATCGCTTTGTTGGCGACGTATTTTAGGTGCGACAAAAAGGTTAGTTTTGCATTCAACTTCATGCCGAGATACGTTACCTCCCTCGTTGTCTGCACCACGTTTGTGCCTATTGTCATGGGAAACTCGATGTTAATGTGTCTCCAGGTTAAGGGCACTATTTCTGTCTTAGCCATCGCTAATTCGAGATCACGTTCCACCATCCATTCGGAGATTCTTCTTATCGCCGTATTCAGTATGTGCTGCGCAATGTTCGCGTTTTTCGCGGTGATGACTAAAGCGACATCATCAGCGTACGCAAAAATTTTCACCCCATCCGGCATTGCAAGTCTGAGCAATGCATCGAACAGAATGTTCCAAAAGTCTGGGCCGAATATTGACCCCTGAGCCACGCCTGCGCTGAGGTCCATTTCACGCCAGCCTTCTTCTGTCTCATAGCGGAGGATACGGTTTTTTAGGTAGTCACGTATCACTCGCATAAGGTATTCTGTTACATTAAACTCTTTTAACGCAGCAAGGATGTCAGGCCATCCTGCCGAGTTGAAAGCGTTTTTCGTATCCAACATGACGAGGAACGCGATAAGACGGGAATGATGGTTTCCAGTCCATGCTTCCCTCGCTACATTCACTACCTCTTCTACTGCATTAACGGTAGACCGCTTTTTCCTAAAGCCGTACTGGTTGTCGGCGAGATCGCCCACCACCTGCACGGCTCCTTGTAATCGCGGTTTTAGCAGCCTCTCGTATACGAGAGCTATAGCTTCCCTGCTTCGTCCAACATGCACAGTGGCCTGTAGGACGATGGATGCCGGGGATCACCTCCCTTTCCTTTGTTGATCAGCACAAGACGTGCAACCTTTCAGGGAGAGCTAAACACACCCGTCTGGAGGCACGCATTGTACATGTTCAACAAGAGAGATGGCGCTTTCACCGCTATGCATTTAAGGACCTCGGATGGTATTCCGTCAGGGCCAGGTGCCTTTTTGTTCTTCATCATTCTTGCAACGATCTGTAAATCTCCGCTTGTAAAGAGCGGGATCTCTTCAGGTTCTTCTGCATTCTCCTGTTCTTTGAGCGGTGGATGTGTAGGGAACAGGTGGTAAACGATGTTCGCCATGGTCTCTTCTTCGAATGGCAACGTAGGGGAAGCGCAGAGCTTTTTCGTCACTATCTTATAAGCCATTCCCCATACCTCTTTGTTGACGTCTTCGCTCAGGTCCTTCCAGCATTGTGCTTTGCTTCGATTGATCTTCTTACGAAGCTGTCTATGCACTTCTCTGTATTGTGCAGACAAAAGATCTGCTTCTGGTGAGTTCTTCTTTCTTGCTCTCTGTGATGATCTTCTGAGGCTGAGAGCTTCTGACCTGGTTCTTGCGATTTTGTCGTTCCACCAATACGCTGGACGCTTATGATTTTGCGATCCCTTGCGCGGCATAGATGCATCACAGGCTTTGTGAATGAGACTCATCGTCTCTTTCACGAAAACCTCCGCAGCGTCGGCGTTTTCAGTGGCAATTGTCGCATCCGGTAGGTTGTCGAATCCTTGCTGCAGTACTTGGACAAGTTTCTCAGAGTCCAGCTTGGCAACGTTCCATCTGACTGGCCTAGCCACATTTCGCCTCGATGATTGGGATCTATCATGGATTTGAAATGTGATCTACTGGTGGTCACTTCCATTGTATGTCTCCAGCACTTTCCAATCTGACACTTTACGTGAAAGATTTTCTGATGCGAAAGATACGTCAGGAATCGTACCGCTAGCCCCTCGTCTGAATGTTGTAGTGCTTCCGATGTTTAGCACTGTTAGGCCGAGTCTGTCTGCCATCTCCATGATGTATTCTCCTCTGCTGTTCTTCAGTGGCATTCCCCACTCCAACGCTTTCGCGTTAAAGTCTCCTGCGACGACGACGTCGCCTTCCATTCTGAGGACAGAGTCTTCTAGCAGATCCAGACGCCCCCTGAACGTGTCTGTTGTTGTGTTTGGTGTAAAATAACAGCTCACAAATGTAACGTTTCTGCTTTTGACCCATACAAAGCCTTCTCCAGCTCCATCTGCGTCCACTCTGATGTTATTTGGGTCTACGTAGATCGCTGCAGTGACAAGCTTGTCTTTAATTCTGAGTATCAGTAGCCTTGCTGGCCGATCCCTTATGGCAATCTTTGCCACACTTGTAGCACATCTTGCTACGGTCAGGTATTCGGCAGTCACGCGCCTGATGACCGTAGTTCAGGCTTCTAAAACAGCGCTGAACCCGTTGCCATTTTCTGATACGGCAGTTGGTGTAGCCGATTTTGATTTTCGTTCTTGCGAGCAAAAACACCGCTTGGTCTTGTCCTATCTCTACAATGGCCAGGCGAAGCGCTCTGCTGTTGGGGTTTGTAAGCGAGACACTGAACTCCCCTATCTTATTGTTGGATTCAGTAAAGATAGCTTTAACAGCCATCCTTACTTCATCTACTGTGGCTAGGCAGTCGATCTCTCTAATTTTGACCGCTTCCTTAGGGCACATTTCCTTTACGCTGCCCGATTCACCGACTGTCCTTTTCAGGAAATCGCTAAAAGTCTCTAGTCCCTTAGCGGAGCCCAACTCAATCAGGACATCTCCGGCCCTGGTTTTCCTAATCCCTTTGATGTTGGTCGCTGGGCTCTGATCAATAATATCCTAGCGGATTCTGCTGAGGATGTCACTGTATGACTTTCCTTCTCCTGGTTTAATAAGGACGGCGGTCGATCTTTTCTTTGTCTCCCTCCTCCTTCTTTTCTTCTTTTTTGGTAGCTGCTGTGCAGACTACTCGGTAACATTGGCTGATGTTCTGGCCGCCGGTGGTTTGGTGTTTGACAGCTGTGGTCGCTGCTGTTTTTGCGAGCATTGCTGTTGTTGCTGCGTCTGTTGTCGCTGCTGCTGCTGGGCTTGTTGATGCAATAGCTGCTTCTGCTTTTTGGCAGCTTTCTTCTCATTCCTACTCTGGACAACCTGAAAAGATTCTTCCTCGTCCTTAGCACGGTTTCTTTTGTGAGGAGCTTGCGATTCGGCATTGCTACCAGAATCAAGCGAGGCTTCCTCCAAAGACCGTTTAGCTGTGGAGCTTACCTAAGATGCTTCGATCACCTCTATCTGTTGAGTGACCGATCTTGTTTCAAGCAAGCGAGAATGTTCCCTCTTTAGAGCATCCACGTGCTCAATTAGTTCTGGCAGGTTATCCTTCACTTTCGAATTCATGTTAGGCATGGACCTAACAGCTGCCTGCATGAGCATAAAGATCTCATTCATTCTTTGGGATCTTTCTTCAATTGCCAAGCAGGCAATCTCTATCCCTGACTTCTCTGGGGGATCAGCCTGCGAAATCTGGCCTTCATTATCAATTAGGCTATTGCTAGCCGCTTCCGTTTGGTTTTTGGTTTGTATTGTTGTGGAATTTAACATATTAAAACGTATACTTGGCTTAAGACGGTTCGCCCATTATGGGAGCTCCAGGCGCAGTAAAGCCACTATCCCCGCCTGTGAGGTGCCCTAGTTAAGGATGCCGTAGCCGAGAAGCGGTTTTCGGGTGGTCAACCCTAGCGACACCGAGTGATTCTAAAAAAGATGTTATGGGTTAGGCCCGCGCCATATTGATGCTGAAGGTTTTACGTCATCCCTATTGAGTGGGTGATGTCGGATCCGATCCACGCCTAACAGTAACAGTAACAGTAACAGTAACAGTATCAGTAACAGTAACAGTAACAGTAACAGTAGCAGTAGCAGTAACAGTAACAGTAACAGTAACAATAATAATAACAATAACAATAACAATAACAATAACAATAATAATAATAATAATAACCATAACCCAAGAACCCAAAATCCCAATAACCCGATAACCAAAATAACCAAAACTTAATAACCCAAATAAATAAATGTCCGTTTATCTAAATGTTTGCTTATTACGTGTGTTCATACCATAATTAGGTACATGATCAATCTAACCAATCTAGGCAATCGTTTCTCGAATAATCCGGCATATTTGGTCCTTTTGAGTTGCTAGACATTAAGAGATTTCTACGTAAACTATCCTGAGAAGGGCTGTTCACGAGTCACCTCTGTCATAAATAGTACTAAAGAAGTGTTATTTAACGATTTAGATAAAACTTTGTAGGCTTGTCCGGAATCACACCAGAAAAGAGAATAAAAATAATTTGTTTTCCCAAAAGATGGACAATAATTCTTCTCATGAAGGCTTCGAATACATGAATTTGGCTTTAAAAATCAAAATAGAGTTTGAACTCACTTTTACTGTTGTTTGACCCCTACTATTACCTACAACTCAAGACAATTTTGTTGAACTTTTTTTCCGAATCCGAAATAAAAAAATAAAGTGTTTTGAAGAAAACAGTAGACTCTTTTTATTTATTTTGGTTATTGGGTTATTGGGTTTGGTTGTAATAAAATAAATGTTTTTGACACAGCGTGCGTAAAATTGCATATAATGAAACGCAGCCAAATTTTTAATATGCAATTTTACGCACTCTGTGTCAAAAAATATTTTTTGTTACTAGTGTGTTAAATTATAAATATTTGGGCGATAGCTATGACACTTGGGCTGGCTTGGCCGACCCTCGTGCATATCAACCGCACGAATATTTATAATTTGATGCACTAGTATCAAAAAGTCCTACTGTTAAATTGCCTTTAAAAATTATAATATTATATAAATTTGTATTTAATTATTCAGAAACGTTTGTTGTAAATAGAACAGAAATATCATTATTTTTAGTTACTCATAATAATTGCATTATTCACAATTATTTATAATTATTTACAGATATTCACGGTATTTACATTTAAAAATTGTTAAAGGTATCAGGATGGATTTTGAGCCTGGAAAAAAAAATCAAATATAGTCATAATTTTTTTTTCTAATGCTATTAATTAATAAAAATTCTTTTTACCTTAAATATATATATTAAATATAAGACTTTGATCCATTAATAATTTTGAAAAACCTCATCCGATGTTTTTTTGTTATTTATATATATAATTGCCGAAAATAACCATTTTCAAATCGTCATATCATTTTCACAGATTTTATTATAATGTTTTATCTTATTACAATGAATTCAAAGCATTTTCCATAATTTCTTATATTTTTCAGCTTTTGGCGGTAAAAATACACTGAATTTAATTAGTTAATATAAAAGCAATTCTATTGTGAATATTTTTAAAAAAAGTTCATTTAACAGAAATGAAAATTTTCAAAAGATTTTCAATTTCTAATAATGGGTTTGACTGAGAAAGATAAATTGATTGTTAAAGGACAAGAATTGTATAGTGAAACATAAAAATATCATTACACTATCTTTTAATATTCGAATGTAATAAAATTTCTTCAAAGCTTTTGAATGTTATGTCTGTTATTTTTTGTTTTAAGTCATTATTCAAACTAATGAATACTATTTTATAATGTTATTATTACTTTTAAAAAAGTATATTTTAGGCGAGTTTAGTTATTAAACAGTATAGTATTCTTTAGAACATTTTTTCTAAATATTTCTTTTTTTTTACTACATGCGTCATATTTTTTTTTAATTTCAGTTCTTGAGAGTACTTAAATGAATTGAGTAATTATTATTAATTTTATACCTTTTACTAGATTTATCTATAGTTTTTGCTTAAGAAAGTTTTGAAATCAATCAAGCAATCGTCGAGTACTTCTGTATTCAATTCATTGTTTTTAATAATATAAAATTCATGAAATATTTACAGTTTCGGCTAAAGAAAGTTTTGGAATCAATGAAGCAATCGTCGAGTACTTCTGTATTCAATTCTTACTTTTTAATAATATAAAATTCATAAAATGTTTAATTTATATTCTCTTTGATGGACGAATATTTGGAAAAACTTTGCCAAATAATTTTTGAAAAAAAGGCATTATTGAGATGAAGATAGCGATGATAGTACACATCAAAATTGAAAAAAAAATGATACATCAGATCAACTTATTATTTCATTTATGAGTGAATATTACTACTTAAACATTGATGAACTATACTTGATCTTAGTGATATCTATTTTATTTTATTCCTAATGCAAGATTCACTTAATAAACAATTTCCGAAACGATTAACTCCAAAGTTTTGGAATAATTTTCTATTTAATATGCTACGGTTGAAGACCAAAATTGTGCAATTTTATTTCTAAAAACTTGGCAGAAGAGCCATTAGCTTCTAACAACTTATATTTGAGAATTTGCTGCCATCAACTTCAAAATTATTTATGCCTTTTTAAAACTTTCAGGGAAGATACCCATTTTAATTGTAATACTTTCAATAAAATAAAATTATGCATTCTCTATCTCATCACACTATCTTTTAATTTTCAAGTGCTGTATATGCTTTTCCAATTTTCTATGTTCTAACTTTTTTAAATAAAAGAGGATAAATACTAACTTGTATATAGTAAAGCTTGAACGTTAAGAATCAATCCGTATTTATTATTATGTAATGGTCAACATGATCTACTAATTTTTGTATTTTCCATTTATATATCTACATATATATACCTTTCAATGATTATTTACATCCGATGGATAGTAGTTTTCTATATTCAAAGAATATTATTAAGAACATTAATATTCTGCTCAAAATATTGTACAATATATTTTTACATCACGGTGCGTGTGAAAAAAAATTCTTAGTTTTCTCTCACTCATCTTTACTATATAAACCTTTCAATTTTTAACTACACCATAAAATATTAAACCACGGGCCTGGCAAGTTATTTTGTAGATATTTAGTAAAATTTAATATATTTTATTGCACTTGAAAATAAAAAAATAGTGTGATGAGATAGAGAATGCATAATTTTATTTTATCAAAAATATTACAATTAAAATGGGTATCTTCCCTGAAAGTTTTAAAAAGGCATAAATAATTTTGAAGTTGATGGCAGCAAATTCTCAAATATAAGTTGTTAGAAGCTAATGGCTCTTCTGCCAAGTTTTTAGAAATAAAATTGCTCAATTTTGGTCTTCAACCGTAGCATATTAAATAGAAAATTATTCCGAAACTTTGGAGTTAATCGTTTCGGAAATTGTTTATTAAGTGAATCTTGCATCAGGAATAAAATAAAATAGATATCACTAAGATCAAGTATAGTTCATCAATGTTTAAGTAGTAATATTCACTCATAAATAAAATAATAAGTTGATCTGATATATCATTTTTTTTTCAATTTTGATGTGTACTATCATCGCTATCTTCATCTCAATAATCCCTTTTTTTCAATAATTATTTGGCAAAGTTTTTCCAAATATTCGTCTATCAAAGAGAATATGAATTGAACATTTTATGGATTTTATATTATTAAAAAGTAAGAATTAAATACAGAAGTACTCGACGATTGCTTCATTGATTCCAAAACTTTCTTTAGCCGAAACTGTAAATATTTCATGAATTTTATATTATTAAAAACAATGAATTGAATACAGAAGTACTCGACGATTGCTTGATTGATTTCAAAACTTTCTTAAGCAAAAACTATAGATAAATCTAGTAAAAGGTATAAAATTAATAATAATTACTCAATTCATTTAAGTACTCTCAAGAACTGAAATTAAAAAAAAATATGACGCATGTAGTAAAAAAAAAGAAATATTTAGAAAAAATGTTCTAAAGAATACTATACTGTTTAATAACTAAACTCGCCTAAAATATACTTTTTTAAAAGTAATAATAACATTATAAAATAGTATTCATTAGTTTGAATAATGACTTAAAACAAAAAATAACAGACATAACATTCAAAAGCTTTGAAGAAATTTTATTACATTCGAATATTAAAAGATAGTGTAATGATATTTTTATGAAGTTAATATTATTTTAAAAAGAATGAATTGAATCCAGAAGTATTCAACGATTGCTTGATTGATTTCAAAACTATCATAATAAATATTAATATACGTGGAAAAAATTGTCATAAAACGTCCAATAGATATATATATATATATATATATATATATATATATATATATATATATATATATATATATATATATATATATATATATATATATGGGACGTTTCACGAACTCACCTAACAAAAAAATTGAATTAATCGAAAATCTGTGAAAATGTTCTATTTGATACCCAAAATATACAAAAAAAAACTTAGAAGTCCAGGTCAAAGGGGTCAGGATTTAAACGTGATCGAATTTTTCGAATTTTTCAAATTTTTTGCTAAATAAATATATTAATGAATTTTTTCCTCAAAAACTATCAATTTCTCGTTAAAACATAACAGAATACTTTTTCTTGGAAATTAGATGTAGAATTCACCTGAATTTTTGCAAATTATAATATATTGATTTTTATGCTTACTTGATCGATTTAAACATACTATTTAGTATATCTAAAAATCGAGCAGGTCAAATTGGCTTTTTAAAGTCTTATTTTTTTCGTTTATTTATGAGGATAAAATATACGAAGCCTCCAGCTGGGCAGCCTTCTGAAAGTTACTTAATTGTGCAAAAAAGTCTGAATAAATCGTTATTTTGGATTAATGATGAGATTCGTGATTTTTTTTTCTGAAAAAGTATTGATTTTTGGGACAAATGTATGAAGATGTTTTTTATTGGAAATTGTATGTAAAATGTATGTAAATTTTTGTAAACCATTATTTGCTAAACATCACAAATTATAAATAAAATTTTGAAACTTTAACATTTATTTTTTGTTAAATTTTTAGTATATATGGTTCATAATGTCTTAAATTACAATTTGTAAAAATATGTTCATATTCTACACATGATTTCCAATAAAAAACATTTTCATACATTTGTCCCAAAATTCAATAATTTTTTAGAAAAAAAATCGCGAATCTCATCATTGATCCAAAATAACGATTTATTCAGACTTTTTTGCACAATTAAGTAACTTTCAGAAGGTTGCCCAACTGGAGGCTTCGTATATTTTATCCTCATAAAAAAACGAAAAAAATAAGACTTTAAAAAGCCAATTTGACCTGCTCGATTTTTAGATATACTAAATAGTATGTTTAAATCGATCAAGTAAGCATAAAAATCAATATATTATAATTTGCAAAAATTCAGGTGAATTCTACATCTAATTTCCAAGAAAAAGTATTCTGTTATGTTTTAACGAGAAATTGATAGTTTTTGAGGAAAAAATTCATTAATATATTTATTTAGCAAAAAATTTGAAAAATTCGAAAAATTCGATCACGTTTAAATCCTGACCCCTTTGACCTGGACCTCCAAGTTTTTTTTTGTATATTTTGGGTATCAAATAGAACATTTTCACAGATTTTCGACGAATTCTATTTTTTTGTTAGGTGAGTTGACGTGAAACGTCCCATATATATATATGCCTGTGTGTATTTGGGTGTGCGCGCATGTGAATTGACATAAAATATCCCATGTATATGTACATACATATATTCATAAGCCCATGTGTGTGCGTGCATGCGCCTTGACAGGAACAGTCCCATATATATATAAAGAAAAATATATATAAACTCAAGTACGTGTGTCATGCATGTGAATTGACATGAAACGTTCCATATATATAAACCTGTGTGTGTGCGCGCACGTGTGATTTAAAATTAAATATCCCATGTATATGTGTGCACAGATATACACACACGTATATGGGGAAATCCACGGTAACGTTAAATTTTATGTGACTTTTTCAATACAATTTTCAAACAGCTACCATTATGTTACATATAGGCGCACACACCTCTATAAGGTCTCAAATTTTTCGTTTTCGATCTAAAAAACTAATCTCAGTTTTTTATGGAGTTATTTTAGACGCTGTCTCCCAAATTTCTATTAAAGTATTAAATTTTCACATAAAATCACGATTTTCATGAATATTCCATAAAAAAGTGCAAAATTTTTGAAGTCTTCGGGAAATATTAATTGTAGCGTTCAAGTAATCTCCAAAAAAACTATTAGATTATTTTTTTAACCTAAAAACAAAGAATTTGAGCCCAATTAGAGTCATGTGCAACTTCAAACGAATGAGTAATAACTATTGGAAGTTTATATTTTGTTTTTACACATAATTGCTAATAGCAAAGCTATTTAAAGTCACACATAACTCTAATTAGGCTGAAATTATTAGTTTTTAGGCCAAGATAATAGTCTATTAGTTTTTTTTGAGATTATTTGAATGCTACAATCAATATTTCCTGAAGACTTAAAAAATTTTGCACTTTTTTATGAAATATTCACGAAAATCGTGGTTTAATGTGAAAATTTAATACTTTAATAGAAATTTTGGAGTCAGCGTCTAAAATAGCTCCATAAAAAATTGAGATTTGTTTTTTAGATCAAAAACGAAAAATTTGAGACCTTATAGAGGTGTGTGCGCTTTTATGTAACAAAATGGTAACTGTTTGAAAATTGTATTGAAAAAGTCACATAAAATTTAACGTTACCGTGGATTTCCCCATATATACGTATATATATATATATTTATAAGCCCATGTGTGTGCGTGCATGCGAATTGACAAAACGGTCCCATATATATAAATACAAATCTTAAGTACATGCTTAGATGTGTTTGCGCGTTCGAGTTGACAAGAAATGTCAAATATATGAAAACCGGTGCGTGCGTGTTGACATGATACGTCACATATATGTAAACCTAAGGGCACTCGGATAGGTGTGTTAGAGTTGTCATGAAACGTCCCATATATAAACCTGTATGGGCGTGGGTCATAATTGACGTGAAAAATTCCATGTTTATTAACGTGTGTGTGCATCCATGCGAATTGACATGAAATGTCTAATATATATAAACTTGTGTGTTTGAATTGACATTAAAAATTCTATGTATATTAACGTGGGTGTGCATGCATGCGCAACGACATGGACTGTCGCATATATATATAAACCTGTGTGTGTGTGCGTTCGAATTGACGTGAAAAATCCTATGTATATTAACGTGCGTGTGCATGCATGCGAATCGACATGAAATGTTCCACATATATAGAAAAGCCTGTGATTATGAGTACGTACAAGTTGACATAAAATGTCCCATATATATATATATATATATATATATATATATATATATATATATATATATATATACTAGGGGGTTCCCCTCTGCTCCTTCTCTCATAAACCCCATTGCATCACCTTCTACAAATATAAACTTTTATATATATAATTTTTAAATTTATATTAATTTAAAATTATTATTATTTTTTTTTTTTTTCTTTGGTCATGAAGATTAGTATTTATTAGAAGTTAAATACACTTATTAAGGTATATGAAGTTAAGTATAATAAAACGTTTTATGATAGTTTAATACTTTAAATATGTTGAAGATATCTATAATAATATTCAATCGCTTTACGATAGGAGCACAACCATTCAACGTATTTACCTCGAGCTCAGCCCAATGTTCTTTTCTCTTCCTAATTTCGTTCATTCTTTGATAACAATTAATTAAATTAGCTAACAATTAACTACCTTTCAGCTATCTCTCAGCTAACTTTCAGCTAAATTTTATCTGAATTTCAGCCAACTTTTAGCTAACTTTCAGCTAAATTTTATCTGAATTTCAGCTATCTCTCAGCTAACTTTCAGCTAAATTTTATCTGAATTTCAGCTATCTCTCAGCTAACTTTCAGCTAAATTGTATCTGAATTTCAGCTAACTTTTAGCTAACTTTCAGCTAAATTTTAGCGGAATTTCAGCTAACTTTCAGCTAAATTTTAACTGAATTTCAGCTAACTGAGGGCACATAAAATTCTTATACACGGCGGCGGCGGCGTAGGCGATATATCTTTATTATATAGAGATATATATATATATATAACTCTGTGTATTCGTGCGCATTGGCATGAAATGTCTCATATATATATATATATATATATATATATATATATATATATATATATATATATAAAACCCGTATGTGCGTGCGTTCCAATTGACGTGAAAAATCCCATGTTTATTAAAGGCTGTAGACAAGCATGCGAATAGACATGAAATGTCCCATATATATAAACCTAAGGGTACTCGGATGGGTGTGTGCGCGTTGTCATGAAATGTACCACATATATAGAAAACCTGTACTTATGAGTACGTGCTAGCCGACATGAAATGTCCCATGTATGTATGTATGTACATACACTCCCCTCCACATGCTTTTGCGCACCCAGAGAAAAAATTGTAAGAGCTAAAACATTTTATTACTCAGCAGCTAAAAGTCGTAACTCAAAAAATCCAACGGCGTTCGAAAGAGCAGGTGAAAAGCTTTCGAAAATACTATTGTGAACTTTAAAAAACTTAAATTTAAGTCGTTTCGAAAAGTTAAAAAACAACTAAAAAAAGCAAAAAAATTGGTCTTTTTTTAATTTGCTGCAGATTTAGATATAATAATCGTAGCTTAAAAAAACAAACTGGATTTAAAAGGGTATTTATTCAGCTTTAAAATGAGGGGTCAAGCATTTGTTTTTGTCATTTTTTACCAGAGCTACAGGATTTTATGTTAAAAAACACGTTTTTTTTCAAATGCCAATATTTTGAAAAGTAAGCGGGATAGAAAAAAACTTTAGAAAAAAAAAAGTTACATTTTTACGTATAGGAAACAAACTTGCAGTTTAAAATAAAATTCAAATAAAAAAAATTTTTTCGACTTTTAAATCTACTAAAAAATTATAAAAAATTTAAAAAAAAAAAAATCGAAAAATGTTTTTTGATTTGAATTCTATTTTAAACTGCAAGTTTGTTTTCTATACGTAAAAATGTAACTTTTTTTCTTCTAAAGTTTTTTTCTATCCCGCTTACTTTTCAAAATATTGGCATTTGAAAAAAAACGTGTTTTTTAACAAAAAATCCTGTAGCTCTGGTAAAAAATGACAAAAACAAATGCTTGACCCCTCATTTTAAAGCTGAATAAATACCCTTTTAAACCCAGTTTGTTTTTTTAAGCTAGGATTATTAGATCTAAATCTGCAGCAAATTAAAAAAAGACCAATTTTTTTGCTTTTTTTAGTTGTTTTTTAACTTTTCGAAACGACTTAAATTTAAGTTTTTTAAAGTTCACAATAGTATTTTCGAAAGCTTTTCACCTGCTCTTTCGAACGCCGTTGGATTTTTTGAGTTACGACTTTTAGCTGCTGAGTAATAAAATGTTTTAGCTCTTACAATTTTTTCTCTGGGTGCGCACAAGCATATGGAGGAGAGTGTACATATATATATAAACCAAAAAATATACGGGTCTACGGGTGCAAGTTGACATAAAACGGACCATGTATATATATACACATAACACATGTATCAATGCGCATATACTATGAACATTAAAATATATTATAAAGCATTTATATTCGTTGATACTGCGCATTTCCGGTTGCGCAGTTTATGCTGGCTGAAAACGATGAAGAAGAAAAAAAATAACGAGAATACGACATTTCGACATTTCAAACTGCATTTTCTCGTGATTGAGTGAACCGATTGTAATCAATTTTTTTTTAAATTAAAGATAATGAAAATCTTTAAATATTATTTATTGTATTTATGTGTATGTATCGATGTATTTTTATGGGATTCGATTTTGAAATTTTTGAAACTCTATTTTAAAGTATAAGAGGAGCGCCTCGACGTTTTCGTATTCGTACCTTAACTCGCCGTCGAGGCGCTACCGCGTCTCTTGATAGCTTACATGTTAACTGATATTCATAAATTAGGATTTAATAATCTTTGAAATCGGTGCCCCTCATTTAATATGGAAACCACTTTATCAGTTCAAATACCGCAGTATATTAATCTAGTACCGACTGATGATGAAGCATTGTTTTCCGGAAATTTTCAAAAAGGTCACTGAATTTGTATGTATTATAATAATAAAATAATTCATATATATAAAAATTTAAATCTTAAATATCTACAAGATGAGCATAAGATTTATATAAACAGATTATTTCCAAACAAATCAAAATTGAGCACAGTTTTCGAAACAGTACAATCACAAACAAATAATTATAATCGCGGCCTTTTTGCAAATGCTTTTGCTGTTGCAATACTTTATAATTTTTGTCCATTTTTTTCAAGATATGATATTTCTTGAATAAGATTACATTTATTAGGTATTTTTGAAACGCTACAAATCAGAATATTTCCTGTTTTACATAATTATAATGATACAAATATTAATTACGATAATCCATCGGACATGATAAGATGTTTTCGTCATGAACCATGTTTCAATAAAATACCATTAAATTTAGATATCACACGGTGCTTCCGAGGAAGTTTAAATACAAATTTAATGTAACTTCAAAATTTCATCTGAGAATGATTTGTAAGTCCATTACATAATTCAGGCATCACTTTTAATTAAAATACAATTTTTTGGAAATATTTATGATCTTACAAATATTAATGATAATAACAATATAAATCGAATAATATTAACAGCTCGTAATAATGACATAAATTATTTAAATAAAAGAATATTAAAATAACTCAACGATGAATCGGCAACTTACCATAGCATAGATTATGCAACTCATAAAGAAGTCGATAAAAGTGATGATAATATTGAATTGAATTATCTGACTGAAACCCTTAATAAAATAAAAGAAGGTCTACCACCACTCATATTGGAATTAAAAGTTAATGCCATAGTTATATTAATAAGAAATATAAGTGTTTCTGAAGGTTTATGTAATGGAACAAGATTAAAAATTATAAAATTGTATAAATGTAATCTTGAAGCTCAAATCATCACTGAAAGAAAAATTGGGGATAAAGTTTTCATTCCAAAAATAACATTGGATACTAGTTGTAACGGGCGTGTTTTGCAGGATGCACAGTCGCCAGGTAATTTTAATAATAAATTACCAAATTATAGATAAGAGTTACTTTAATAAGTTCTTGACTTGCATTAGTCACATAATTCATACAGCAGGAAGGATTATAACACCAGAATCGACGGTCTCCTCTAGATGCTGTACTATCAGAGATACGATAATTGGTATTTTAATAATTATGCAAAGATATGTACTCGACGACCTCCGCTAGATGCTTTACTATTGGAAGTGCGATATTATATCCTTGTCATAAATGTAACTCATGAAAGTACAATAATCGACAACGTTCGCTGGATGCTTTACCATTGAACATGCGATGTATATAATGTGTACATTAAAGATAAGACGCATTTTTACCTTTATTATCTGAAATTAGTGTAAAACAGATTTAATTTAATGAATTTAGAGTCTTATCTTTTTTAAAATAAATTACAAATATACAATAATTTATTTAAATAAACAATTAAAAAAATGAGAATCTTATAGTAAGCTAGTCTGTACATGTTGCCGCGCAAAGATTCGAATCAAGAATCCGATAGAATCCATCTTAAATGTTACATGATCGAACATCTAGGAGAGAATGAGAGAGCTTAGATGGATTCGCGCTTTTTTATATTATTTCACAAACTTTCTATGAAGTTCTATTTATCACTAAAGAATTATACATTAGGAAATAGAATGTTCGATAAAATTCGTTTTATATATTTTTGCCAAAGAAACATTTAATTAAGATAAATATATTTGTAAAAGAAACATTCTATTTCCTTTACATTCCAAAAGACTATTTTTAATGATTTATTTTACTATTTATTAACTAAAAAAGCTAATCTTTTATATTTTAATTTCTATCTTCAAACTTTAAATAGAATAATCATTTTTATACATATTATAGGAATTGAAAGTTCTATTTATGTATAAACAATAATATTCAAAAGTTACGTCTTATATATTTTATTATTAAGAGCAGGCCGGATTCGCTGTCCTTGTCTAATTGAGATTTTTGTTATTTACTCAAGTATTAATTGGTGTATCTGCAAATTGAAGGTTGAGCGCAATAAATATTATTATGAACATCCATGCACAAGAAAAAAAATTCTACCGCTTTGTTTTTGAGAAAAGTAAGGAACGCGAAAATATTATAAACATAAACTTTTATTTTGGCATTCCTTACTTTTCTCAAAAACAAAGCGATAGAATTTTTTTTGTGCATAGATGTTCATAATAATAATATTTATTGCGCTCAACCTTCAATTTGCAGATACACAGCTTAATACTTGAGTAAATAACAAAAATCTTAATTAAACAAGAACAGCGAATCCGGCCTACCTTAACAATCAAATATTGATAATACTTTGTAACGTTTTTATTTCCCGCGGGTGGGAAATATTACGTCTTTACCTCCTGTTGCCAGACGCTTCAGTGAGTGACCAGGGTTCGAGGCAGGAGGTCGGTTAGGACGGACGGTGGAAAGATGAAGGATAGTAAACGGGTTGACACGTTTGTTTATACTAGGGAGTACCAGGGCTTTATTGTACTCTGAAACTCATATACTACAACGACGTATAACAATAATAATGAAAGGTAATAAATTAACCTAAATTATATAAACCAAAAATAACTAACCTAATATGTGTACGCAAGATACAAAGAAATAAAGATTGAATTTGTGCCACTTGACGGCTTTATGCGCCTCTTGTTGGCGACGGAAATAAATGGAATCAAAAATAATTGAAATTAACTTTATATTTAATAATAGTCGAATTAGACTAACGGCGGTTAACGGCCTGGACGGTTTTAATGAACAAACAACATCATAACAATTATAATGTTAATAAACTAATATAGTAACGGTGGGTGGATGATACCCTTAATGCGGTAGCGCGGAATATGGCTGAAGGCCTGTGATTCTCTAATACGCGACAACCACACGTGGTTAGAGAAATCTTAGCTTGCCTCTTTCCGGCGGCGGCAATAGGTGGGAAACACCCTTAATACTAACTTAATGCTACGGTTATAATAGGTGGAAAAACACCTTAAAGTTATTATGAAATAATCTTAGACAGAATGTCTTGTATACGGATCGGCGCGGCGGCTCGGCGGTATATAACGGTTCGGTGTAAATCACCCTTAAGGGGATGTGAAATACCGACATTACAGTTTTCAAGTTATTGGTTCTTAATCAAAGATTTTTAAAAATATCTTTATATTACAGTCTTCCATTTCTACTAATAAAGAGCCTAATATAGAGATATTTCTGAAAATTTTTGAATAAAGATAAAATATTTGGAAAACTGTGATGTCGGTAACTATGTAGAAATCATATACCCTATTACATCCCCTTAATATCAAATATTAGTTAATAATGAATTAATAAGAATTACTATTTACAAAACGGCCGGTACGGCGGCTCGGTAGTACAAACTAATATGATCTTATATTAAGTTAAACTCATCTAATATATACAGGACGGGCGGCACGGCGGTACAGCGGTACGGCGGTGCGGAAGTGCATCGGCGCACAGTGGGAAAAAACGGAAACAATTCCATCCACTCGCCATTTTAGATCGTATGGTCACAAATTTTTTTTTAATCTTCTTCAAGTAACATATATATCAAGCTAAAAGTGCGGAAAAGCCCACAAACCCAGAGCCCTTAAACCCAAGACCCACAAACCCAGATCCCGCGAACCCAAAGCCCACAAACCCAGAGCCCACAAATGCAGAGCCCCAAACCCAAAGCCCACAAACCCAGAGCCCTTAAACCCAAGACCCACAAACCCAGATCCCGCGAACCCAAAGCCCACAAACCCAGAGCCCACAAATGCAGAGCCCCAAACCCAGAGCCCACAAACCCAGAGCCCTTAAACCCAAGACCCACAAACCCAGATCCCATGAACCCAAAGCCCACAAACCCAGAGCCCACAAATGCAGAGCCCCAAACCCAGAGCCCACAAACCCAGAGCCCACAAATGCAGAGCCCCAAACCCAGAGCCCACAAACCCAGAGCCCTTAAACCCAAGACCCACAAAACCAGATCCCGCGAACCCAAAGCCCACAAACCCAGAGCCCACAAATGCAGAGCCCCAAACCCAGAGCCCACAAACCCAGAGCCCTTAAACCCAAGACCCACAAACCCAGATCCCATGAACCCAAAGCCCACAAACCCAGAGCCCACAAATGCAGAGCCCCAAACCCAGAGCCCACAAACCCAGAGCCCTTAAACCCAAGACCCACAAACCCAGATCCCACGAACCCAAAGCCCACAAACCCAGAGCCCACAAATGCAGAGCCCCAAACCCAGAGCCCACAAACCCAGAGCCCTTAAACCCAAGACCCACAAACCCAGATCCCGCGAACCCAAAGCCCACAAACCCAGAGCCCACAAATGCAGAGCCCACAAACCCAGAGCCCTTAAACCCAAGACCCACAAACCCAGATCCCGCGAACCCAAAGCCCACAAACCCAGAGCCCACAAATGCAGAGCCCTAAACCCAGAGCCCACAAACTTAGAGCTCACGAGCCTAAGATCCACAAACTAGAATAAACCATAATGCCAAAACTCATAAACCAAAATCCTTACACCCATAAACCCAAAACTCAGAAACTCAAAACTCAGTGAACCCCGAGACCCCTACTGTATCAATCCAAAATCCATCTACCTTAAGACCCATAAACTACAAAATCCATAAACCATAAATTTTAAAAGTTGACCGTTCACACATATTACAGGATCGTTTGTAACAGAAGTATATGATTCACGTCAATCTTGTAGATTTTAATTCCGTTTATTTGATTCATGTATAAAGCTGTGTCTTATGAATTAGCCAACCTTCGTTTTATATTTTTCATTTCCATATATCAGTAGGAGGACTTTATTAAAATTTTAGGGTTATAAATTATATAGAATTTTTCTTGTTACATTTCATATCAACAGTTATAAAATACAAAATATATTTAGAAATTTATTAATCACAGAACACATGTAAAAATACTTTCGAGAATATAAAATTGTGTATCTTTAGTCATCAATCATTTTGTTAAAAGTGAAAAATTCATTAAAAATATTAAGTTATGTCAATCCAAGTAGAAAACTCATATTTATGTGAATTAATATGGAAATATCCTGATAAGCATAAGTCTATTCTCGACATAATTGTAAATGATCTAAAAACAAATTATATGCTATCTGAAGGAAATGAAAAGAAGGTGAGAAATGAATTGAACAAATCATTTTTGGTAAAATATAAACTTAAGTGGCAGGATGTTTCTCGCAAAAAACATGTTTTTATATCGAAGCACAAAGATTTTTTCGAAAAAACTTTAGTCATACAATTAGACGATGATGAGGCTTCAACATCTAATATGAATACATCATATACTAGTAATACTTCACATAGTTTTGAAGACATTCCTACAACTGAGAAAAGAGGTCGACCTTCTACATCTTATGATAAAGGATGTTCAAAAACAAAACGAAAACGAGCTAGTAACATCGCTATAAGCTATTCTAAAGAGGAACTGTCATTAGCTTTAAAACTAAAAGAACAAAAAATCATCCGAGATAATGTTACGGAAACTGAACAAAATGTATTTAGTACTGAATATAAAAATAAAGTACTGGCAATGTTCATGGACTTAGATCTGACAAAACGTAAATATGAGAAGTTACGAAACCACACACGCAACTTACATGGTAATAAATTATATCCTCCTTATTCTGCAATCATAGAGGCTAAGAAAACTTGTTACCCTGAGCATATCACTTCTTCTACTTCTGGAGCGAAAGTTCATCTTATATCATTGCTCGAACATACTTTAAAACGGATAATGATGACATTAGATAAAGAAGTATTAGTAAATGCAACGAAAAGTCTGATATTCTTGGGCAAGTGGGGAATGGATGGAGCTTCAGGGCAACAAACAACCAGACAGAAGTGGAATTTTCGTGACGATTGCGATTGTAGCAATGTGGACTCAAGCGATGATGGTTCTACCGATCAAGGAAAACTCACTGATTCAGCTGTATTTATTTGTAATTTTGTACCTGTCGAACTTAGGACTATTGACAATGAAATTTTATGGGTTAATGAAAAACCATCATCTGTGTTATACTGTCGCCCAATAAATTTTAAATTTATTAAAGAAAGCGATGATGTGACAAAGCAAAATTACGATGATAATTCAGCATTGTTAAAGAAAATTAAAAATTATAATGTTGAATTTCTAGACATGGAATTCGATATAGCGTTTGACATAAAATGTACCATGATCGATGGTAAAGCATGTAATGTCTTAACTCATCAAAAAGCTTCTTCTCGTTGCAACATTTGCGGAGTTGGTCCTAAACGTATTAATGATATCAATTATGTCTTGGAGCTACAGAGAAATCCACAATTTTACCAATGGGGATTTTCTATACTACACTGTTGGATTCGATTTATGGAATATGTATTACATATTTCTTACAATTTACAGTTTAAAAAAGGTTCAGCCAGAGGTTCTGATAAAAATTTGAAGCAAGAGCGAAAATCGCTAATTCAACAGTCTTTGAAGAACAGACTATCTTTAACGGTTGATGTAGTTAAGCAGGGTTCTGGGTCAACTAATACAGGAAATGTAGCACGTTGTTTCTTTTCCAAATCTAAAATAGTCTCTCAAATTATCGGTGTGGATGAAGAATTATTAATCAGAATGCATGCCATTCTACAAATTATATCTTGCACAAAGGAAGTTGATCTGGACGCATTTGAAAAGTATTGCTTGGAAACTGCTAAAAAATGCATACAACTCTACCCTTGGTACAACATGCCACCTTCTGTGCATAAAGTGCTTATACACGGAAGCAGCATTATGAGGACATTTGATAGACCAATTGGATTCTTTTCAGAAGAAGCTCAGGAGTCAAATAATAAAATATTTCGCAATGCTCGAGCTCGACATAGCAGAATGTGTGAAAGAAGAAAAACTAACGAAGATATACTTCATTATTGTTTGGTTTTATCAGATCCAGTCATAAGTAGCTTGCGAGATATTGAAAAAAAAGAACCTACACCATTAACACCAGAAGCCAGAAAACTTTTGAAAAATGCTGAAATTATACAAAGTGTGAAAAATCTTTAAAAATAGGTTAGAAAATACAGTGTAATAAAAATTGAATACAAAGACAAAAAAAATTAACTGAAAAAAAAAACAAAAAGAGTTTAAAAAAGATGAAAAAAATAAAAAAAAAAAAATTTTAAAAGATAAAAAAATAACAAAAAAAAATTTTAAAAGATAAAAAAATAAAAAAAAAAAATTTTAAAAGATAAAAAATAAACAAAAAAAAATTTAAAAGATAAAAAAATAACAAAAAAAAATTTTAAAAGATAAAAAAATACAAAAAAAAAATTTTAAAAGATAAAAAATAAACAAAAAAAAATTTTTAAAGATAAAAAAATAACAAAAAAAAATTTTAAAAGATAAAAAAAAAAAAAAAAAATTTAAAAGATAAAAAAATAACAAAAAAAAATTTTAAAAGATAAAAAAAAAACCAAAAAAAAAATCAGAAAACCCCTTTGAAGACTGCTACCTTGACGTGGTAAAGGGGCTTGAGTCGAAATGTTTCAGCGAAGACTAACTAAAAGCAGTTCAAGAACTCACCTGTAATGATAGTCGGGTTCTGTGGTTATGAGATTCTTCGCATTTCTGATCACGTGGTTCTTTGTGGTTCATGAGTCTTAAAATTTGCAGATTCATGAGTTTGTGGGCTCTGGGTTTGTGGGCTTTGGGTTCGCGGGATCTGGGTTTGTGGGTCTTGGGTTTAAGGGCTCTGGGTTTGTGGGCTCTGGGTTTGGGGCTCTGCATTTGTGGGCTCTGGGTTTGTGGGCTTTGGGTTCGCGGGATCTGGGTTTGTGGGTCTTGGGTTTAAGGGCTCTGGGTTTGTGGGCTCTGGGTTTGGGGCTCTGCATTTGTGGGCTCTGGGTTTGTGGGCTTTGGGTTCGTGGGATCTGGGTTTGTGGGTCTTGCGGTTAAGGGCTCTGGGTTTGTGGGCTCTGGGTTTGGGGCTCTGCATTTGTGGGCTCTGGGTTTGTGGGCTTTGGGTTCATGGGGATCTGGGTTTGTGGGTCTTGGGTTTAAGGGCTCTGGGTTTGTGGGCTCTGGGTTTGGGGCTCTGCATTTGTGGGCTCTGGGTTTGTGGGCTTTGGGTTCATGGGGATCTGGGTTTGTGGGTCTTGGGTTTAAGGGCTCTGGGTTTGTGGGCTCTGGGTTTGGGGCTCTGCATTTGTGGGCTCTGGGTTTGTGGGCTTTGGGTTCTGCGGGATCTGGGTTTGTGGGTCTTGGGTTTAAGGGCTCTGGGTTTGTGGGCTCTGGGTTTGGGGCTCTGCATTTGTGGGCTCTGGGTTTGTGGGCTTTGGGTTCGCGGGATCTGGGTTTGTGGGTCTTGCGTTTAAGGGCTCTGGGTTTGTGGGCTCTGGGTTTGGGGCTCTGCATTTGTGGGCTCTGGGTTTGTGGGCTTTGGGTTCATGGGATCTGGGTTTGTGGGTCTTGGGTTTAAGGGCTCTGGGTTTGTGGGCTCTGGGTTTGGGGCTCTGCATTTGTGGGCTCTGGGTTTGTGGGCTTTGGGTTCGCGGGATCTGGGTTTGTGGGTCTTGGGTTTAAGGGCTCTGGGTTTGTGGGCTCTGGGTTTGGGGCTCTGCATTTGTGGGCTCTGGGTTTGTGGGCTTTGGGTTCGCGGGATCTGGGTTTGTGGGTCTTGCGTTTAAGGGCTCTGGGTTTGTGGGCTCTGGGTTTGGGGCTCTGGGTTTGTGGGCTTTGGGTTCGCGGGATCTGGGTTTGTGGGTCTTGGGTTTAAGGGCTCTGGGTTTGTGGGCTCTGGGTTTGGGGCTCTGCATTTGTGGGCTCTGGGTTTGTGGGCTTTGGGTTCGCGGGATCTGGGTTTGTGGGTCTTGGGTTTAAGGGCTCTGGGTTTGTGGGCTTTTCCGCACTTTTAGCTTGATATATATGTTACTTGAAGAAGATTAAAAAAAAATTTGTGACCATACGATCTAAAATGGCGAGTGGATGGAATTGTTTCCGTTTTTTCCCACTGTGCGGCGGTTCTCTCGGTCGCATTCTATCTAAGCCAGCGAGCACACTCGGCAAAGATTAATTGCGTCTCGACTTGCGTCTAATGGTTTGATACATTAGAGCGAGCGAGAGAGAGTGGCTTTTCTTATAAGGCCTAGGAGCCTCATATAAGAAAGCCAGTACTGGATACTGCTTTCTCTCTCTAGGCCAGCGAGTGCACTCGGCTAAGAGAGAGGGAGAGCACAGTACCCAATGCCTCGACTCTTCGTTGAGGCTTAGCTCTTATATCTACCCGAGCTCGCTGTTTCTCTTGCGGGAGCAGCAAAAACTGATGGCACCTGGCGGTTGAGCCTGTTACTATCGTGCCTCGCGGGAGATTTGAATATCCTGTCTGCACGATTATGAATAATCGTTGCAACTTTTTACTAAAAGAAATAGAATATTCCATTTCTATATTTATTCTACTATACCTATACATATACATTTTGAGTTATCATCATTATCGGCCTCAATAAGTAACTAATAGAGCCATACTTATACTTTTAACATGATTGAAATTTATCATTACGGAAAACCATTCTATGTTTTAAATGATGTCTAATTATTCATAAAATATTCATATTAAATTTAATAATTTTATTTAAAATTAATATGAGCCGTTACATGGTGAATCATTATCTTTACATTTTAAACTTTATAGAAAACAATTTTCTTTAACGTTAGCTTTTGCTATAACTATTAACAAATCTCAAGGTCAAAGTTTTGATGAGATTGGATTATTTATCAAGACACCTTTATTTTCACATAGACAGCTTGATGTTACACTTTCCAGATGCAAAAATTCTAACAGAATATACATACAAAATAAATCCAAAAATAAATATGAAATATTAAATATAGTTTGAAAAGAAATTTTTAATTGTTAATTCAATCAAAAAAATATTTTAGAAATAAATATGATTTATACAAAAATAAATGTAAAATGAATTACTATCTGATTAATATAAAATAAATTAATATATTAGATAAACATGGACAATTACATAGAAAATAACATGGAAAACAATCAAGAAATCATTATGGAATATGATATGGAAGATCAAATAGAAAATAACATTGATAATAAGAGTAATAACATTGACAATAATAACATGAATTGGCAAATTATGGAATGGGATCCAACTAATAATATGTATGTTGAACCAATATCTAATCAAGAACTAGAAGAATTATGTAATTTCAGTGCCGAAATTGATGAATATGAAAAAATGGAATATTTTTAAGAATTAAAAGATGAAAAAATCACTATCAGTATATAAAAAAACAAACTTATCTAAATGAACTAAATTAATACAAAGTTTTAATATGAAATATTATACACACCACTATAAACAATGGAAAGATGTTCCTGAATTTTTTCAATTCCAGGTTCAAGTTTATCAATTTCTAATAAATAATATCGAATTTGATATACAAGGTATTGAAGATGATTAAAATTATTGTAAAGATTTATTAATATTAAGTAATATAATGTATGAATTATATTTTTTTAAAATGAATTTTGATATACATTTTTAATATTTTTCGAAAAATAAAAATAATATTTATATATAATAAAAACATGGATAATCTCTCAGCTTTTATTAATGACAATATTATCTAATAAATGAAATAATATAAAAATAGATTATTATTGATAATAATATTTTTTTTACTTTAAAATTGTATGTGTCCCTTATATATTTTTTATTACTAAATCATAATATCAGAGTGAGAGGAGCTGAGAGGGGGCTAAAGCATTTGAGGGAGGGGACACAGTTTTTGAAAACAACGTAATTAATCAATATAGCTAGTCACAAAAAGAATCACAATCTAATTTGGGGGGGGGGGCAAATTGAGAAATTCTTATATATACTAGGGAGGGCAACCCCCTGCTCGCTTCTCTTGTCAACACCTGTGTATATTTACATTATTGAAATTATTAGTTAATAATTAAAACTATAATAAAATTTGTACTGATGAAAATTATTTATAAAATTATTTATTAATATTAATTATATATTTGTTCAGACAGATTTCCACACTACTCGAAGAGGTACTGTCAATAATACCTTACAAATAATAATTTATAATGTAAATTAAATAATAAACAATTTATGGTATTATGGCGCGTTGGTTTTTTTTTTTTGTTTTATTCGAAAATATTATATGAAATCAATAAAAATTTTAAGTTATTTTAAGACATCTTAAAATTAATTAAAATTATTTTATTTTTTTTATACAATTATTTAAAATAAAACCATGGTTCTCTTCGCCTGTAGCCCTACACAACCTTGAGAATCTATATTCCTTTCTCCTTATACCATAGACTCTATTTACAATCCATCCTCCACCATCAGTATTACATATTTAAACAGAGTTTTAGAAGTTATTATATTATTTGTACAACTTGTTATTATATTATTGTTATATAACAATTTTCAAATTAATATTTATCTCTTTTAAATCTTTGTTTAAGTATGTTAATTAGAATAATTATTATAACTTGATATTTTCCAATTAAATATTATTATAACATGTCTTACAATAATATAGAACAAAAATTTATGTTATTATAATTATCTTAAATTTAAAGTCTAATTAAATACCTAATTGAACTCTATGTTTTTTAATATTATTATTATTTAAATTTTTTAATTATTTCTTATATTCGAATGATAATTATTGTTATTATTTATAATATTTAGTATTTTTAAATTATAAACTTAAATTTAATATATTTTTTTTATTTTTTATTAATATTAGTTTGATTCAAAGTATATATTTTACAATAAATTTCAATATCATTACGATAATCATCATAATATTAATTGATACATTTCATAAATAAAACGATAAAATTAAGTGATATAATTTTTTCTTATTCATAAATTATTTTCATTTTATTTTTAATTCATCTTAAGAGAAGGTCGAGTATATCTGTCCTTTTCTAATCAAAGAATTGATTTTGTTACAATAACTAATAATTTCAGCGAAAGATGAAGAGGAAGCCGTATTTCGTATAAAAAAAGCAATATCTTCATTGATGAGAAAGAATTAATTTTATCGCTTTGTTTCCAAGAAAATTTCGAAAAACTTAAAACACAGAGGTTAGGGTAAACAATTTGGTTTTTTAAAGTTTTCTTGAAATTGAAGCAATAAAATTAATTTTTTCTTATCATAGAAAATTTTGCTTTTTCTGATACGAGATACGGCATTCTCTTTATTTTTTGCTAAAGTTATTAGTTTTTGCTAAAAATTAATTATTTGATTAGAAAAGAACAGAGATACGTGACCTCCTCTTAATATTATTTTTAAGTCTCTTAGATGTATAAAATATATATTTATATTGCTTTTTAATATCCTTGACTTCCATGTTAGTATTTAAAAAGATATATTAAACTAATTTTTATAAAATTATTAAAATGTATTTTCATGTTTGGTTTTATTAAAATTATCGATTATTTATTAAATAATAAATAATTTTTAGTATTATTTATTAATTAAAAAAATTAATATTATATGATACATAATGATAAATGCTGCTTCCATTGAACTTTAATATCGTCCATTTTCTTCAATTTTATCTTGTTTTATTATACAGTAAGCTTTATCTACACCGTTATAAATATAATCATAAATATATTTTATACTTTGTATTGTTGTATTGATATACAAAGTTCAGTATTGATATGAGCATTATATTTTGCCAATAAAAAACTGTTATAAGGGATTACCACAGAATTATCAACTTGTATAATTTTTTCATTATTTTTTAAATTATATGTGTGATTATCTAAAATATTATTTCTTATTTTGTATTGTGGATATTTGTTTTCTTCAACTATTGTAATTTCATTGAATGATTTTGGAAATTTTTTTCACATATAGTTTTATTTTTATCGAAACAAGGTGATTTATCTGTATGTGGTCCATGTAACATATGTTTAATTACTAATATTTGTAAATATTTTTTTCAGATGAAGGTATTTCTGCTGAATTATATTTATCAATATTTTCTGGAGTTAATATCTTATGATTATGATGTAATGTTATAATTATATATGCGTGAGGTTACCCTCTTTTTTGAAATTTAATCGAAAATACATAAGCTATAACAGGACCAAAAATTTTATTTTTCACAATATCATTTGATAACATTTTGAATTTTGTATAAAATAATCTCATTGTGATATTTGGTATATTAATGGGAGTTCCTTCTGGAAAATTTTTTAAAATTTCTTTCAACTCTTTCTATTAAGGATGACATGTCATTGTTATAAATAAGTCCGGTTTCCCTACTGTTCTCATTATTGCCAAGGCATCTTGATAATATTGCTGCATATATCTTGGATGACTAATATATGATGAAGGTAAAATAAAAAGATTTCCAATTCTTTCTTTGTTTTTAAAATTTGTTAAAACTTTTAAAGCACTATTTATTACATGATCTAATAAACCTTGATAACATTCTATGCGTAATTGTTTTTGTTTTTTTCTGAAAAAATTCATTGTATTACTTTCGAACATTACATATGCATGTATTATGCATTGTTGTGTTAATCTTCCACAATGTAGAATAGGGTTGAAATTTTTTACATTTGGTCTGCAATGGATTCTATGTAAATAATATTGTAGTATTGCAAAACAATCATTATTTTCGGTATTTTCATTTCTTTTATATCCTATACTCCAACCAAAATCTCCTGCTGGAAATATTAATGGAAAAACCATTGGATCCACGTGATGAGATAATTTATTTAAATCAGTATGAGTGACTTCTTCTCCAGAAGATAATTTTGGATTTATACAAAGATCATAATTATCTTGAATTAGATACTATAGCACCATATTTTGCCGTTAGTGGCTCATTATAACGATGTTGTCGTTTATTATTTTTTTTGCATAGAATATAATTTATAATTTGAAATATTTTATATATTTGATAATTGATGTAAGCTTTTGTAATTCTCAGCAATAAAATTATCATCCATTATTTCTGTCAAAATTAACATATGTTCTTTTGTTAATTTTTCATTAATTTTTAATCGTTTCTTAATTGCTACTGTATTATCATAAATATATAACTGTCAACATGTAGGTTTAATGTCGTTAGTAGAAATTAATGTATTGGGTGCTGTATAACAAATTTGTCCTTAAATTTTTAAATTATATATAGCTCTTCCTTGGCTTTGAATGACATTTGCATTAAAAGTTGCAAAACTAAATAAATTATTGCAATATCTAATTAAATTTCTAAAAACATTATCATATAATAATAAAGATTTCAATTTCTCATTATATTTAGTTAATGGTGATAAAACAACTTTTTCTTGTTGACAACTATTGAGCTTTTTTGTTTCTTCTTTTCAAAATAAAGCACTAAAATATTTAAATTCGTAACTCATTCTGCCTGAACACTGTTTCAAATTTTTATTGATGTTATTGATATTGTTTTTTTTATTTTTGAAATTTAATTTTTCAATTGAATTTTTTTGGTCAATTTCTTATTCTTATTAATTTTATTGTAAATCTTATTACCTTCACATATAATTTTTTTTACTTTTGTTTTTATTTTTTTTATTATATTTGTTTAATTTAACTCTTCATCTTTCAATTATCTTTTAAGATTATATTTATTATTATTATTATTTTTATAACTTAAAATATCATAATGACCTGCATATGATCTAGTAAAAATTAACGATAATTGAAAATGATTTGAAGAGGTTCCAAATGATTATACTTTGTTTTTAATATGTACGTTAACATACGTCAACGTAATATTACTATATTTTTTAATTTAAGATAAGTATATTTTTAATATTATATTATAAAATAATATATAAAATAATATATAATTATAATTTAAAATACTTTATTAAATTGAATGATTTATTATACTTTTTATATAGATTTATACATAATTCGTTATATTGTTACGTCACGACGTATCTTTTATTTCAAAATTTATCATTCCAAAAATACGCAGTTATTGATCAATCAGCTAATTTACCTTAGCAAGCATATTGTAAAAGTAAGTCATTTGTTAAGAAACAAAGTGCAATGCGATTTTCAAAATCAACAAAATAAGTACAATTACGAAGACTATATGAACCAGATTTACCACGTTAACCATATCATTCAATAAGAGTCAAAATGCTTAGTAAGCATAGCTCCATCGATTGACATCAATTCAAAATTCAAATTATAAAACAATTATTCTAAAACAAGGCAGGGATCATCAATATAAAAAGACAGATTAAGTCACGATAAAGGCGCACTTTAAAGCAGACACTTTTTCAAAGCACTTTATCAAAAAAACTTCTACAAGCACTTTAAAAGATACAATTATTACAACTATACTTCTCGCACTATAAAATTATACAATTATTCGCGCAATATATTAAATCGCACTATATTCAGTTTATTATAAAAGTAATAAATAAAATCTCTATAATTAAAAAATTAAATCAAGTGTACTTATTTACTGTCTGCCTGCATCTGCTTAGCCGAATCAAGGTAAGATTCTTACAATTATATTTTGATCTATATTTCTTTCAATTCAAGTATATTTAATCGTGAGAACGATTCATAACAATTAAAATTGGTAGAGTTTTTCTATCACTAGACTCAACTTTCAAATTAAACATTTTAAAATCAAACTTTGTTCTTTTATATTTTTTCTCATAACAACAACATAATCAATCATTAATTCCGTCCTGGTGTAAAGCCAGGACTTAACAATATAACTTATAGTACCCCTGGTAGAAATTTACTCTAGATCTGTCTAGATCTGTCTAGTTTTGTGTGTTAAATAATCGAGGCCTCGAAAAAACTAGACAAATTTTCTACCAGGGACTGCTCGAAAATTAAATAACACTGAATAAATATTTGATCAAAATGTTTTTTTTCAACAATCATTTTTTATATAGTGTTATAGAATGTTTTGGTGATACTGTACATTATAAATTAAATATCATATTATAATAAAAACAGTATAAAAAAAATTATATTCTTATAAAGGTTAAGAATATTAAAAAAAATAAAATACAAGTTATATAACTTAACGTTTTAATATGAAGAGTTTTAACAATATAATTTCAAATATGAAATTGTAAATTGATAATTTAGAATTATAATTTTATATTATTTTATTAATTAATCAATTATGATCTATTTTATTTTAGATTAATTTAAATATATATTAGAAACAATGAAATAGATAAGAAAAATATTGAAAATTATAGTAATTATAGTTATAATTTTAAGGTAAATATATTAAAAATATAGTATAAATCCATACAGAATCGTTTTTCAAAGAATTGCATTTAATTAAATTATATATTTAAATATAAAAAAAGTAATATCCTACTCTTTGTATGAAAAAATTTATAATTTGTTATATAATTTATATTATAAATGATATGAATATAAACAAACGAAAAAGGATAAAAATATATTCCTCTAAATAATGAAAATATTGAAAATATATAAGATAAAAATTATATAACTTTATATACTTGTATAAAGAGTTTAAAAAATAAAATGTTACATTAACGATATAATTTTTAATTTTTCTTTTTTATAAATAAATGAATCAATAATTATTAAAATTTCTTACCTTTCAATTGATTGAAATATACAATAACATTATTATTGTTAACATTTAAAGAAAGGTAAAAGAATTTTTCAATTTAAATTATTTTGAAAGTGGTTATGTAGGGCTACCGGCGAAGGGTACCACTTTTACATTTTTTACATTTTCATTAATTTATTTTTTTGTTTTAAAATTAAAAAAAAAAACCAACACGCTATTGACAATACCTCATTATACTGATAAAAAAAATAAAAACTGCTACTTAAAACTTTCACAAGATCAACTCAAGAAAAAACAAGAAGACGAATTTAAGATAACCTAGAAAAAGAGTCACTTACCAGGAGAGGCTATGAGCTTCGGGTCACAGATCTTGACGAAACTTTGGGATATATTTTTAGGTACCAAAATATGAGTAAAGCCAGAGCGGTATGGTCTAACGCTTCGAAAAACTGAAATTATAGACGTTTTCAGTCTTATTTGAAGAAAAATGTAAAAAAAGCTCCTAATTGAAGTGTGAATAATCCAGTCTAGAAATGTCTTTAATAAATCAACAGAAACGAAAGTACCAAAAATCACAAAATCACTGTTCTTTAGAATTTAGGTGATTTTTGGTACTTTCTTGCTTCTTAACTTTGAACGAACATATCTCTAGTTCTAATTATTAATTTTCAATTCTGAAAACGGCAAATTAAAGCTTGCTTTCTGTACTTTTATTTTAGTCCCTGTTGATTTATTAAAGACATTTCTGGACTGGATTATTCACACTTCAATTAGGAGCTTTTTTTACATTTTTCTTCAAATAAGACTGAAAACGTCTATAATTTCAGTTTTTCGAAGCGTTAGACCGTACCGCTCTGGCTTTACTCATATTTTGGTACCTCAAAATATATCCCAAAGTTTCGTCAAGATCTGTGACCCGAACCTCATAGCCTCTCCTGGTTAGACATAAAAAATTTTTTGATAAATTTTCTGACCAAAATGGAAACTAATTAGCACGAAATAATTTCTGTTTTACTTTTAGGCAAGTACAGCTTGGACTATAAAAAGATAGTGAACTTAAAGGTTGCAAGTAGAAGTTTCTTATTTTTTTTTTGTTTCAGGATGGGTGCTGTGGAAAGTTGTCTAAGAAAGGTAGGTATTAGTTGATGGTTAAAACGTAGTTATATCAACAATCTATAATGTCGGTAATTATTTATTAAAGATATACTCCATTACATAGCCTTAAGTAAATATTTCATAAATATAATATGTATAAAAAATATTTAAGGCGTGTATAAGGGTTGTATAAGGAGTGTATGGGGAGTGTATAGTGGGTAGCACCTGGGTAGGAAGGAATGACTTGGGTAGCCAAGGTTTTTTTTTTTTTTTTTTTTAAAAAAAAAAAAATTCTAGAGACATTTTTACGTTATTTTGAGAAGTGACTTGTGATGTTTTGAGGAGGAGGGAAGTAATATGAGGGGTAGCAGAAAAGAGATCTTTTTTTTAATATAACTATGAATATAGGGAATGAGTAACAAATGCATTGGTAAAATAAAAAGAAATTAGCGTGATTATCAGAGGGGTGTATGAGGGGTGTTGAGGGGCAGCAATAGGAGTGACTTAGGTAGGAAGGGGTGACTTGGGTAGTGAGGGGTGTCTTTTTTTTACAAAAAAGAACATTTCTAGACAGATTTTTAAGTTATTTTGAGGGGTGAATTATGGTGCTTTGAGAATACAAGGTGGAAGGAAGAAAATTGAGTGGTAGCAGAGAAGGGATTTTGTTTTTTATATAACTATATAATATATATATATATATATATATATATATATATATATATATATATGCACATATATATTGTAATAGTTAAGTCCCTTATCACTAACTTAAACTAAGTAACGAGTGCAATAGGTGGATATGAAAAGACGGAAAAGTAACCAGGCGCACACTTTGTTTTATGCTCGGGAGTACCTAAGCTTAATTAAACACAAACTCAAGCTATTTACCAGTAAAATAGCAATTTAACAAACACTTAAATTTACTGTAGATAAGCGAAATAAGAAATTAATCAAATAAAATTTACAAAGATATGATTATACTAACTGAGTTTGGCGGTATAATTACATCTTTATGATGTTAGTTAAAAGCGCAGCTTCATCTAACTCGGTACGGTAACAACAAGAATTAAACGCAGGGTAGACACAACCCTTAACGCAGTCAATAAAAGTTATAATATGTGTAGGTGGAAATCACTGTTTAGTCTAAGCTAAATTTAATTATTTGCAGTGGCAGTGACGACGGAAATGAATACGGCCCTCCATACAGCGGCCCGCGGAGGAGCGCAGTTCTCAAGGCTGTTCAAATAAGAAACTGAACACTTTAATGATCATATTATTATCATTATTATGATTCCTTTGCATGTTGCTGTCCTTGTTAGTGTCCACCTACGATGTGGTGGCGGGGTAGAGGCTTAAAAGCATGACGAAGCTGACCGCCTTCAAATAATATTTTTAATACTAACTTATGAATCAACGGGTCGTTGAATCGAGTTTTTTTGCTACGAAGAAAAAATTTGTAAGATTAAACTCTAGTACGGAAAACTCAAGAAATCCACCAAAATATTATACATACAAAGTTGTAATAAAAACTTTCAATGTATCATATTTTAAGGTTAAGTTTGTCAAGTTTGATATATAATTTCCGATCCAAGCTCATAAAAAAATAACAAGTCCAAATAATTTGTTTTATATTAACAAAAATTATTATATTAATATAGCTTTAGTGAGGACAAGTCATTATATTTGTTTAATTCATGAATTTAAAAAGATATCGATAAAATAAAAAAAAGCAAAACTCAATTGCTGCAGCTCCAAAATTCCGTTGAACAAGATATACCTATCGTTGGCAATCCTAGGTGATGATGAAGGATATATGGATGATCGCAGGGACACTTCCATTTGACGGAAATGTCAGTTTTTAAAGTTAAAAAAAATTATCATTATTTTTATTATTATTATTATTATTATATTATTATTATTATATTATTATTATTATATTATCATCATCATCATCATCATCATCATCATCATCATCATCATCATCATCATCATCATCATCATCATCATCATCATCATTATTATTATGCAAAACATTTGATTTCTATGACATTTTTGCAACAAAAATCTTTTTGTTGTTTTATATTTCATTGTTTATACTCTTTCGTCGTACGAGGCTCGTAGCAATTTTTGATAGACTCATAGGATTTTTCTATGGGCTACTTGTGATTTCATGTGTTTACAAGCTCACGCGATTAAAACGTCACTCATTGTATTTAGGTTTTAGATTCTACGTAATAGTAGCTAGCCTTTTCTATACAGTACTATTATATTAACCTTTAGGGGACGGAAAAACCACTATAGTGGCTCGATCATGGATAGACACTTTACATATGAGTATTTTCCAATATTAGAGACACATATTATGTGTGTTTTAAGGAAAATACTGAGAAATTGAAAATTCCAAATTCCTCGTCCTCTAAAGGTCAAAAGTGTATTAAAACATAGAATGGAAATAAAAATTTCATGCGAAAACAGCGTGAAAATATTCAGGCACCATTTCTAAGTTAGTTCCACATGATAAACACAAGTTTGTTCTCTCCGTCTATAACCTTTTTAAAAATCTTTGCTCTCAACTAACCTAAAGAAAACTGTAAGTCGTGCCACTTTTCAAAAACTGTGATTTTGTCTTTTATTGAAAATTCTCCATATATTGACTTGGATTTAATTTAAAAAAAATTTTTTACAGGTATCTTATTATTCAGGTGCATTTGTGTAATCATAAACTAGCCTTAAGCATATTTTGAAAATAATATTAAATAATTCGACTCTGTCAGACATGATAAGCCTCATAAAAAAGTTAAATACAAAAAAAATCTTATTTTTTTCCTCTTTTGAATACCTTGTCAAAGTCAGAAAAATAATAAATTGCTAAATTCCAAAAGTGAAATTGAAGACCTTTAATTTCTTTTTTATTTGTGTTTTCACATAACAGAATAAATAAGAATCACATCTGTAAATCAAAATTTCAGTTTTTCAATTTTTCATATTCGTTACCGTATTCAAAAATTTATTAAACTAATACATTGTTGAATAAGAGTTTAAAGACTTCGAAATTTCTTTCCGTATTATGTTTCTACATCGCTTATAACTTGAGATATGTTTGATTGTAGGTATAATTACTGTGGGCCCCAAGATTTCAGCATGAAGATTTAAGCTCTTACTGACGATATAAGATCAGGTCTAGATAAAAAACTCGTTACGTTACTTTTTGACTTTAGTAAGGCATTCTACACGATCTCTTGCTCCAAATTACTTATGAGGCTGAGATCGATGGAGCTTTCCAGGGCCACCCTCTTGTGGAGCAACTCCTATATATCAGGGAGGAAGCAAATGATTTTCACGCATTTAAATGAGGAATCGAGTTGGCTGACAACTAACCTAGGAGTTCCACAGGGTTCGGTACTGAGGCCCCTGTTGTTTTGCCTTTATAATAATGACGTACGTGATGCTCTTGACTCTGGTTGTGTCGAGCACCTACTTTATGGGGACGACCTGCAAATTTACACGCAGGTGCCTCGCGAAAGTGTGGAGGAGGGTATTCTTATCCTACAGAGGGCGGCCAAAGCGGTGTCGGGGTGAGCGGCTGGTGCCTCTCTTACTTTAAATGCTAATAAAACTAAGGCGATCGTCTTTGGTGGCAGTCGTTTTGTAGATTTGTTTTATGCTGGAGGGCCCAAGACGATTGATCTTGAGGGAAGCATTAGTATACCCTTCTCTGGTTCCGTAATGAGTTTTGGTGTTGTGCTTGACCCTAGACTTTCTTGGGGACCGCATATGATTACAAAAAAGTTTAATAGAGTTTTATATGCCCTGTGGTTTTTCCGTCGGTACACCACGGAGACTTTGCGTAAACAGCTCGCAACCGCCCTGCTGTTCCCACATCTTGATTATTATTCAGTGGTTTTGCTCGATGCTTCTCAGGGGTTGAGAAGACGAATACAGAGGTTACAAAATTCTTGTGTGAGATGTGTATTGGGTTTGAGGATGGGGGATCATGTCTCTTCTTATAGAGCCGCGTTGGGTTGGCTGTGCACTGATTCGAGAAGACAGTATTTCTTGGCTGTACTTATGTACAAAATCGTGCGCATGAATACTCCAGAGCATCTAGTGGGTTTCTTCGTAGATGTGTACCTAGGGCGGCTACTAGGGGAGAAATTAAGGACTTAGCAGTGCCCTTTATGCGTACTGAGACTGGTAGGAATTCCTTCCGAGTCCAAGGTACGCATTTTTGGAACTCCCTACCTGCTGAGATTAAACATCTTCCATCTCTCAACAGGTTCAAGGCAGCAGTGAGCGGGTACTTACTTGACCTCAATTGACATTTACTTTCTTTATTTGTGTTAATTTATTATGTGATGTCCTTTATATAGACTTAAGGTATGAATATATTTATTGTATAAATGGTTGGTGAGTAAATGTTTTTTTCTCATTCCCCGACCGAAAGTTTGTCGTTCCGTCCCCGAAAATAGGTTAGAAAGTGCCGCTTTGTTGCCCGGATAACAAACGACAAACTACTGCCGAAAGTAAAAACTTTCGAGGTACTGACTGTTCTGCGCTTAGTGCGTATGCGCCGTAGACCTATTCCAGTATTCCACACATAATCTAAGTTTCATATACGTGAATTCGAAATAAATTTTGTTAATTAATATGATAAATAAATTAATTAAATTGAAATACTTATTTCAATTTATTAATAATTAAAAAAAAATTTTTTTTCAAATAAATCCATATTTATGAATGTATTGCTGAGATGGAATACAATTCATGTAAAAATTTATAATTCAATAAAATATAAGTTAAATAAAAACAAATTTGTTATTTTATTAACTATTAAAAATATTTAATTTAATACAAAATAATTTTTTATCATAAATTAAAAAAATAATACTAACCGTGTAATAAAAAAATATTTTATTGTAACTTGTAATGTAATCTACATGAACAAATATTTTACAATAAACTCTTAATTGTTTTATCTATAAGTAACAGATTTATTATTGTAAATTAAACATTTATAACTTTAAGCATCTTTTATGTTTTTTTAATAGAAACGAAAAATTAATTAATAAGAAATACTTTTAACAACTATGAAACACTTATAAATTAATGAAAAACTTCTGAATCATCAATTAAGTAACACTGATATTCAGAATTGAACACTTTTAAAAAAGAAAAGGTAAATAAATAAGAAATAATAATATTAATTTTCGAAATGGAACACTTTTGCTCTTTGAAATTTTCTGTTGCGGAGCCAATTATCTTGAAGTGATATCACAGCCTTCGCTCGAACCTCCATATAATATTCTTAAAATAAAAATTTTTCTAGATCAATAACTTATGATCATCTTCATCTGAAATAAAACATAAAATAGTTTATAAATGAATAATATAAATAATTATACAAATAATAAACTCATAAAGTAAATACTTACATAATTTATGTATTTTTCAGATTCATCTCTCATTTTTTTTTCACTTAGATAATTGTTTATGATAATATTATGTATTTCACATTTTTTTATTTTAATATTAGGCTGGAAAAAATCTTCATTCTCCATATTGTTTGAAATACAAGATCTTTTAGAAGTTTTACAATTTATTTTTCTTTTTGGTGACTCCATTCCTACTTGAATATCTTTATTCTTTATTTTAGCTGCTGTTCGTCTTAAAGAGTGACCTGTATACGAGTCAGGATCATTTAGATTCAAATAGCAAGCGATGATCTTTGGCATTTCTGAAATTTTATTCTTGCCAATAACTTAACGAGTACACTTACCCTTTTGGTAATTAATGAAAAACCTGTCACACTCATAGTCAACCGGTCTAATATTAATATAATTTTTAACTATTCGATAAAAATGATCTCCAATAACAAATTGTCTAGGATAATAATTCTTTGAATCTTTAACAGTAACAATATACTGATTTTCTGTATCTTCTACATCATCAACACCAATAGATAAAATATCTTTTGATCGTAGACATCCAAAAATAAAAATAACCTGTAATATACACAAGTAAATATTTATGTAAATGATAAATATAAAATACAAATATCAACAAATATAAATAAATGTACCTTTGCACTCAAGTAAACGTAATCATTACTCTCATTTAAAAATCTGTTAAATTATTCCCAAGTGAAAACTGATGCTTTTTTAGGCTTGTATCCTTTGCCAAAATTTTTTACAAATATCTTTAATTTTTGAAACTTATTTATATTTATATCATGTTTTAAATTGAAAGTTGTCCTTAGCATTGACCATTGACTCCATAAAGTAGAAGCCTTGAACTTTTTAGAAAGTTCATTGAAATATACTAGAAATGTATTTTCATCGAAATCAGTTGCTTTATTTTCATGTGCCCATTTGATTAATTCATCGTAGACCTGATTATACCTAACTCATGATTTTGGAGGTAACAAGCTATATGCGATCTGCTCACTTTCAGCTGCAAAGTCTCTGGTCTCAAAATCACTATCATCACTGTCGGATGATTCTTGTGACATTCTAATCAAATGTTGCAAAATATGTTTAAATGAAGTTATATTACAGTAAAATTTTAAAAAAAACTTAAGAGGTTATGTCGCTTCTTACCAACTACTTCGCGGTTAATAATTAAAACTTTGTCTCTTTCTCTTTAACGATTAAAAATTGTAACAAAATTGTATTAAAAAATAAATTTAATAAAAATTTTTGTGTACTTACTTTAATTTTTACGGTTACGCTTGATCGATGAAGATGCAAACTATAGAGAATGTTCCGGCTTCTACCAAAAACGTTAGGTTTTTTAACACGTTATACGGATTTTCATTATTAAGCCATATTGAGTGTCAGGTTCCACTGTACGGAACACGGAACTCTCCCATTAGACACGAAATGGTGAAATTTGTAAAATTATTCTTTGAGAATTATTTAAAAAATGAATTAATGTTAAATTTTTTTTTACTTAGGACAAACTTTCGTTGGGGTCTGAGAAAAAATTGTATACGCACCACGGGACAAAAGTGAGACAGCGCAACCCGGGCAGCAATGTCTCACTTTCGTCCTTTGTTACGTAATATACTATTTTCTATTCGATTTTATTGTATTGACTGCGTTTCATGCTATTGTGTACGCTTTTTATTTTTATTTCATGTATTTTTATGTATTTTTATTTTAAATTTTAATATTATGACTGATAGATGATTAATGCCGGTTTTTAATTTATTGTATTATTGCGTGTATTGTTTTATAATCTTAATTATTCTTGTATTATCTGCGGTTTATCTGTGATATCACTTTTTATTGTGACTTACTTTTTCAGTATTATTAGGGTTAGTTATTCGACTGTGATATCAACTTTAAGTGCAATATTTCTTTGTAATCTTATATTGTATTACACGCCTTTTTGTATATTCATACGAATAAATCATTATCGAATCTAATCTAATCTCTTAAAATATTTAAACAAATATGAAATTAAAGGTCCTTACTTTCCATCATAAATTTTATGTTAAAAAATCTTTAAAACTTTTAATTCTGCATGTCTTTTAAAAATTTTGAAGATGCCGTTTAATCTAGCTATACAAAACAAATGAATTTATTTCCTACTTTCAAAACAGACAATTTGAGGCCAAATGGAGTTTTTGCCTTAATTTGTCAGGAAAGGTTCTCATCTAGTGATCCAAAAGTTACATAATTTCCTTCATTTTTTTTCAGTGAAGAGAAATAAATAAAGCACTCAAGTTCTTTTTAAATATTTAGCATCCATTCAAGTATGTTTACAATTTTTCACAAAGCAAAATGTCAAACAGTCAATTGTTTATTTACATGTAAAGACGGTCGCCTAAAAAAAAGTAGCAAAGCAGGCGGAACTTTAGCGCTTCCAAATATCATCTTAAATCAAAAACTAAAATTCCTCTATAAATATATGACATTTACGGGATCTTTGACCTATCCAAATAAGAAAAAGTAAAAAACTTTATAAATATCGGAATTAAAAAAAAAATTCTTTTTTTCGGCTCTTGAAAGTGCTATAAAAAAATAACAGTAGTAACTTTTAGAATTTATATTGATTCATCTCAATTGTATTCAATTGTAATATTTTAGAATAATTTAATCTCAATATTATTTAATAAATTATATATTTATTTTAAATATATAATTTATTAAATAATATTGAGTGAAAATCGTATACATTTCTAATGAATTCGCAGTCAAAATCAGATAAATCGGTTGTGAAAGCCACGTGAATTTCAGGTAACAATTATATCAAATTCAGGTGAAATTCACCTGACGATTTCGTACTTTTTACACATGAAATTAACGTAAAAAACACTTGCGATTCCAGTACATTATATCTATATTTCACAAGATATTCGAGTATAAATTCATGTGAAAATTCAGGTGGATATTATTTGAACGTTAACAACCGGGCAATTAAAAGCAATTTGTATCTAATTTTGTATTAGTTTTCAAGTTCCGGTGCAAAATAAACAATAAAGAAATACAGAAACGAATAAAAAATAAATTGTTTTCAACTGCTTTTTATGTAAATTGAATGTGTACATAAAAAGCAATTAAAAACAATTCGAAAGTATCTAAATTCTACTATATTGATTTCCATTGATTTTTATTTTTACAATTGACTTGAAGTGTGAAATGGGTAGATACAAGACCACATTGGAAACAATTGAATTTCATTATTATTGTTTTAAATTGTCCATTTTTTATAGGGTTCATATTAAAGAAGGCTTGCGCGTGGATGTTTTTGAAGTGCCATAATGCACGAGCTCTCTTTGCCTTTGGTACAGTACGTATACTGTGAACTTTTCTTGGTTCACTATGAAAAAAAAATTTGTAATTTTAATACACCTAAGTGTAACACCAATTGTTTTGTGTTAAAATTTACATAATTAAAAACATATATAAAGCCATAATCCAAAGTAAAATTGACTATGGTAGCATTGTATACGGCTCAGCCAAAAAACACATACTTAAAAAACTGGACACAGTCTTAAATAGAAGTATGAGAATCGCTACAGGAGCATACATAACCAGCCCAATCAATAGTATATTAAGTGAATGCAACATGATACCACTAGAATACAGGAGAATCCAAAACACACTCAACTATGGCACAAAAATATTAACGACACCCAAAAATCAAGTATATGGAATTTTAACAAAACAAAACAACACAATAGATTATAATCTTAAAAAAAAATATAAAAAACCGTTCTACTACAGATTCAGCACCAACGCAAAAAAATATAAAATAGAGGAATATCAAACATATCCAATAGAACAAACTTGTCTGTGCCCTGGATAAAAAAAACAAGACTTTAACTCATTCATACTGGACCAACTAGAATCAAAAACCAATAAAACTCTGAGCAATAGCACAAGTGACTACAAAATATATACAACAACTTATAAAAATAACAACGCAACCGGAAGTGCAATAGTATTACCTAATGGAGAACAAATATTGCATAAATACCTCAAATGGATTAATAACAACAACCTTCAAACAATGAATTTATTCATGGCTATAGAATGCGCAAAAAACAGTAATAAAAACGAAATAATAATTTACACAGACATAGAAAATATCCATGGACTAAGAAACCAAGAAAGCAACAATACCATAAAATACAATATCCATAGAGAACTAATAAACAAAGAAGCCAAAATTAAAATCACCCACTACATCATACCACTATTTGTGTATGTGTATGTACATATGTCTATTTGTGTATGTGTATGTGTGTTTGTCAATAACTATATGTGTATGTATATGTGTTTGTGTATCTGTATACGTGCATGTTTGTATTTGTAGGTGTATGTGTGTTTGTGTATGTATGTATGTGTGTTAGTGTATGTGTATGTGTGTATGTGTATATGTTTAGGTGCGTATGTGTATATCTGTATGTGGACTTGTGTATGTGTGATCGTGTGTATGAGTTTATGTATATATATATATATATATATATATATATATATATATATATATATATCTTTAAAAAACCGTACTTTTGAGGAGTCAACAGTGTTGTTTTACATAAGGAATGGCATGTTAAATTTCAAAATCTTCAAAATTCCGTGAAACTTTAAAGATTTTTGAAATATGAAATATTGGCGGGAAAAAAAGAGTGGGATAACAATAGAAACTGTCACACACCCGCCAAGTGTGCAGGATACTAAAACAAGGACGGTACTAGCGGAGCGGTTATTTTTAGATTTGGCAACGTCGCGATTCTTCAAAGTCCGTAGCGATATAAATATATATATATATATATATATATATCCCCCTATATTATAACTATAGTTATATAAAAAAAACCTCCTCTTCTACCCCTCATTATTCCTCTCCCTCTTTTGTATGCTTGAAACATCACAATTCACCCCTCGAAATAACGTAAAAATCTGTCTAGAAATGATCTTAAAAAAAAAAACACCCCTCTACTACCCAAGTCACTCCTCTTGCTACCCCTCGTACGTCACTCACCCCCCTTTTAGATAATTTAGCTAAATTTACCTTATTTTACCAATGTAGTTGTTACTCATTCTCTATACCACTACTATCACCCTTCCCACTACTACCCCATCACTACTACTCCTCATTTTTTTTTCTCCTCCTCAAAAACTCAAAAGTCACCCCTCGAAATAACGTAAAAATGTCTCTTGAAATGTCTTTTAAAAAAAAAAAACAGATGCCCCCCTCTACTACCCAAGTCACCCCTCGGTCCACAAGACAACCCCTCGCTCCACGAGTCACCCCTCATCACCCCTCATGCCCCTAATACACTATTCATAATCATTATAAACCATTAAGAAGAAAATTTTTTAATTTTATATTTATGAAACAACATCGTTATAATAAGCCACTAACTTCGGAATGTGGTATTATCATAATATCTAATTCAGGAATTCCAGATAATTATGATCTTTGTGTATATCCGAAATTATCTTCTGAAGATGAAATTACTCATACTTATGTAAATAAATTATCTTATCACGTGGATCCAATGGTTTTTCCTTTAATGTTTCCAGCAGGAGATTTAGGTTGGAGTATAGGATATAAAAAAAATGAAAATATTGATAATAATGATTGTCTTACAATACTACAATATTATTTATATAGAATCCATTGGAGACCAAATTTGAAAAATTTCAACCCTATTTTATATTGAGGAAGATTAACACAATAATACATTATACATGCATATGTGATGGTTAAAAGTAATAGAATGAATTTTTTTAGAAATAATCAAAAACAATTACGCATAGAATGTTATCAAGGTTTATTAGATCATGTAATAAATAGCGCTTTAAATGTTTCAACAAATTTCGAAAACAAAGAAAGAATTGGAAATCTTTTTATTTTACCCTCATCATATATTGGTAGTCCAAGATATATGCAGCAATATTATCAAGATGCCATGGCAATAATGAAAACAGTAGGAAAACCAGACTTATTTATAACAATGAAGTGTAATCTTAAATGGAAAGAATTGAAAGAAATTTTAAAAAAATTTCCAGAAGCGACAACTCCCAATGACATATCAAATATCACAGTAAGATTATTTTATATAAAATTTAAAATGTTATTGAATGATATTATAAACAACGGAATTTTTGGTCCTGTTATAGCTTATGTATTTTCGATTGAATTTCAAAAAAGAGGGTTACCTCACGTGCATATTATTATAACATTACATCATAACCATAAAATATTAACTCCAGAAAATATTGATAAATATATTTCAGCAGTAATATCTTCATGAGAAAATAAATATTTACAAAAATTAGTAATTAAACGCATGTTACATGGACCACATACAGCTAAATCACCTTGTTACGAAAAAATTAAAACTAGATGTAAAGAAAAATTCCCGAAATCATTTGAAATTACAATAGTTGAAGAAAACAAATATCCACAATACAAAATAAGAAATAATATTTTAGATAATCACACATATAATTTAAAAAATAATGAAAAAATTATACAAGTTGATAATTCTGTGGTAATCCCTTACAACAGTTTTTTGTTGGCAAAATATAATGCTCATATCAATACTGAACTTTGTATGTCAATACAAAGTATAAAATATATTTATGATTATATTTATCAAGGTGTAGATAAAGCTTACTGTAAAATAAAACAAGATAAAATTGAAGAAAATAATAAAGATGAATTTTATGATGAAAAAACTCAATACATAGATGGAAGATATTTAAGTCTAATGGAGGCCGCATTTTCACTACGCGGTAGAAGTCATACAGTAATAAGATTGAATATCCATACACAAAATCAACAAAAAATAATTTTTGATGAAAATAATATACATTCAGCATTAAACAAATACGAATCAACGTTGACTGCATAGTTTAAATTAAATAAAAAAGATAATTTTGCTAAAAAAATTAAATATGTTAATATTCCACAATATTATATTTTTAATTCTAAGACTAAATCTTGGATTAAAAGATCAAAACTTAGAACAAATATAGCCATTGTAGATTAAATGTAGTATCACCAAAAGATAGTGAACGTTTTTTTCTAAATCAATATTAAACAGCGTAAAAGGTCCAACATCTTTTAAAGATTTACGAACTTACGAAAATGTAACTTATAATACTTATAAAGAAACTGCTCTTGCAATGAATTTAATAGAACACGAAAAACAAATTTATTATATTTTTGAAGAAGCGTGCCATGTTATGTTACCAGTACTATTACGTAAATTTTTCGCATATTTTTTATTATGTGAAAATATTTAAGGTAACATTATTTGGGAAAAATATTAAAAATTTTTTTATAGAAGATTTTAAAGAAAATAAAGAAAACAAAGTTTTATCCTATAATAATTAAATATTAAATTCAGAAGAAATGTCATGTGAAAATTTTGGTTTACCTGAACTAAATGAAAACTATATCGAGGAAAACAAAGAAATTAATGATAAAATTATAATTTTTGGAAAAAAAAAATTTAATAAAATGTATAAACAATTGAATAACGATCAAAAACATATTTTTGAACAAATAATAAATAATAATCATAAAATTTTTTTATAGATGGACCAGGAGGTTCTGAAAAAACATTTTTATATAAAACATTAATATATTATTTTATAACAATAAAAAAAAAATTCTTATCAATGGCTCGGACAGGTATTGCTTCAATGTTACTACCAAAAGGTTTAAGCAGTCACCGAACTATTAGATTACTGTTAGATTTAAATAACATTGAAAGTGCATTTTTAAAATTTGATTCGGATAAGAAAAAATTAAGAGAAGTAAATGTAATTATATGGGACGAAGCATCAATGATTCCTAAAAAAGCTTTAGAAATAGTTGACAAAACATTAAAAGATGTCTGTCATAATAATGAAATTTTTGGTGGAAAAATTATTATTTCGGGTGGAGATTTTCGTCAAATTTGACCTGTATTAAAACATGGAAATAAAAATACACTTATAGAACAAACTATAAAATATTCAACCCTATGGCCCATGTTTCATATTTTTAAATTATAAAAAAATGTAAGATCTAATGATGAAAACTTTTCATCATTTTCATTAGATATCGGAGAAGAGAAAGTTGATACATTTATTATACCAGAAAAATGGAAAATTAATAATGTTTGTAATAAAATTTATGAAAACATTAACAATAATTACTTTTTTTCCGAAAAATGTTATTTTAAGTACACATAATGAAGATGTGAATATTTTAAATAATAAAATATTGAATTCAATTAATAATGAAACAATGACATATTATAGTATTGATTATGCAACATATAAGGGTGTTGATCAAACAGATGATACTATTCATTTAAATTATCCAATAGAAATGTTAAATAATATAAGAGAAGGATTACCTTCACATGAACTTAATTTAAAAATAAATGCCATAATAATGCTAATTAGAAATTTAAGTATAAAAGATGGATTATGCAATGGAACACGATTAAAGATAACGAGATTATTCAAATACAATATAGAAGCTAAAGTAATTACAGGCGAAAATAAAGGAAATAAAGTTTTTATACCGCGTATTACATTAAGCACAAATGAATTATCGTCTTTACTATTTATTTTATATAGAAAACCATTCCCTATTATATTAGCTTTTGTTATAACTATAAATAAATCACAAGGTCAAAGTTTTGAAAACGTAGGAATATTCGTAAAAAAACCTTTATTCTCACGTGGACAATTATATGTTGCTCTTTAAAGAAGTAAAAATCCTTCTAAAATACATATTCAAAATGAATTAGAAAATAAAAATGAATTAACCAATATAGTATGGAAAGAAGTACTAAAGAAATAACAAAAAAAAACTTTAATTTTTTTAATATTAAAAATATATTTATATTTCTTACATACTAATAAAACATTCGTTTTTTCAGATATAACATAATAAAACAAAAAATAAAAACATACTTTAAATTTTCTATATAAAAAAATTCATATTAAATAATAAAAAAGAAAATAAAAACGAACTTCAAATATTCTATAAAAAAAAATAATAACAAAGTTATTTAAAGTACAATTTAATTAATACTAATAATAATTAAATCATTATAAAATGGAATGGGATCCAGTTTCAAATGAATACATTGTTTCAGGAAACTTACAACATCAAGAAGAATTAGATGATTTAAATAACCAAATAAACGAATTGGAACGGTTTCAAGAGCAGTACGAAGAATATATGGAAAATTTAAATGGAAATACAGATATATCTAGATTAAATAATGCAATTAATAACTATATCGGTATTGAAAATGAAAAACTTTATTTTGAAAATTGGAACGACGTAACATATTATTATAAATATATGACATATAAAATTATTCAATATAAGTTAGAAATACGTGATCCAATAATGGAATATTATATCACAACTCATAATACAATATATTATAAATATTTATTACGTATTGCAAATATAATTTTTTTTATATTATAAAATATAATATAAAATATATTGAAGTAATAAATCAATAAAAATAATAAATATATCTTTTATAATAACAGAAAATTAATCAAATATATTAAAACAATAAATTAACATATATTTCATACATCAAAAAGACTTAATTGCATTAAGATATATTTAAAAAAAATAAATAAAATTTAATAAAATATTTACTTTACAATTTTATTTATGAAGTACATGGATTACTAATTAATTAGATTAATATTATTATAATTATGATAATGGCATTAAAAGTAAAAAAAAATCAAATCAAATTCTATTATAACTCATACATTTTCAATTGAATTTAAATGTAATAAAATGTTAGAAGAATAAATAAAAAATTATTTTATGAAACAAAAAAAAATTAATAAAATCCATATCATTATGTATTATATTATATTGATTTTTAAATTAATAAATAATATTAAAAATTATTTATTATTGAATAAATAATCAATAATTTGAAAAAAAACAAACATGAAAATACATTCTATTAATTTTGTAAAAATTATTTTAATATATCTTTTTTAATACTAGCAAAAAAGTCAAGGATATTAAAACAACAATATAGATATATATTTTATACATCCAAAAGACTTAAAAATAAAACGAAGATATATTAAAAATAAATTTAAAATAATTAATAAGCAAGAAAAAATTATATTATTTAGTTTTATCGTTTTATTTATGAAATATATTAATTAATAATATTATGATTATCATAATGATATTGAAATTTATTGTAAAATACATACATTAAATAAAACAAATATTTAAAAAAAAAGGAAATATATTAATTTCGAGTATATAAATTATAGATACTAAATATTTTAAAAAAATACAAATAATTAATATTCAAATATAAGAAATAATTGGAAAATTTTTAATAATAATAATATTAAAAAACATAGAATTTAATCAGGTATTAAACTTTAAATTTAGAATAATTATAATAAAAAAAATTTCTGTTCTATATTATTGTAAGACATATTACAATAATATTTAATTGAAAAATATCAAGTTATAATAATTATTCTAATGAACATACTTAAACAAAAATTTAAAAGAGATAAATATTGATTGGAAAATTGTTATGTAACAATAATATAATAACAAATTGTACAAATAATAAAATGTCTTTTAAAACTTTGTTTATATATGTAATACTGATAGTGGAGCATGGATTGTAAACAGAGTCTATGGTATAAGGAGGAAGGAATATAGACTCTCATGGTTGTGTAGGGCTACAGGCGAAGCTAACCATGGTTTTATTTTGAATAATTATATTAAAAAAAAATAATTTTAATTAGTTCTAACATGACTTAAAATAACTTATAATTATTATAATTGATTTTATATAATTATTTAAAATAAAACAAAAAAAAACCAACCCACCGTAGTACCATACAGTTTTTATTTTTTAATTTATATTATAAATTGTTAATTGTAAGGTATTATTGACAGTACCTCTTCGGTTGGTGTGGAAATCTGTCTGAGCAAATATATAATTATTATTGATTTTTTTAAATAATTTTTGTCAGTACGAATTTCATTACTGACTGACTTTTCATTAATGTAAAGATGCGCGGGGGTCGGCGAACAGCGCGAGCAGGGGGAACGTCCCCCTAGTGTGTATATATATATATATATATATATATATATATATATATAAATATATATATGTGTATGTGTATGTGTGTATGTGTTTGTATGTGTGCATGTGTATGTGTATATGTATGTGACTTTGTAGATGTGTGTGTATGTGTATGTGTAAATGTGTTTGTGTGTTTATGTATGTGTGTGTGTGTGCATGTGCATGTGTGTATGTGTATGTGTGTATGTGTATATGTGTAGGTTCGTATGTGTATATGTGTAAGTTCGTATGTGTATATGTGTATGTGTACGTGTGTATGTATGATCGTGTGTATGTGTTTATGTATATATATATATGTGTGTGTCTAAGTGTATGTGTGTATGTGTTTGAATGTGTGCATGTGTATATGTATATGTATGTGAATTTGTGAATGTGTGTGTGTGTGCGTGTTTGTGTGTGTGAATGTGTGAATCTGTATTGTTGTATCAGTTTTGTTATGTGTGAGTATGTACGTGTGTATATGTGTATGTTTTTGTTAATATAAGTCTTTATATATGTGTATCTGTATAGGTGTATGTGTATGTGTGTAAGTGTAAGTATGTATGAATATGTGTATACGTGTATTTGTATGTGCTATGTGTATTTATGTATGTGTATGTGTAAGCGCATATCTGTATTCGTGTATGTGCATGTATAATTGCGTATTCGTATTTGTGTATGTGTGGAGTTTTGAGTATATGTTTGAATGTGTACGTATGTATGTGACTGCGCGTAGGTGTATGGGTGTATGTGTATGTGTAAATGTGTTTGTGTGTTTATGTATGTGTGTATGTGTGTATGTGTATGTGTGCATTTCTATGTGTGTATGTGTACGTGTAAATGTGTTGGTGAGTTTATGTATGTGTGTATGTGTATGTGTATGTTTGCATGTGTATGTGTGGATGTGTGTAGGTGTATGTGTTAATGTGTATGTGTAAATGTGTTTTTGAGTTTGTGTATGTGTCATGTGTGTATGTGTATGTGTGCATGTGTTTGTGTGGATGTGTATGTGTGTATGTGTATGTGTGTATGTATATATGTGTAGGTGCGTATGTGTGTGTATGTGTATGTGTATCTGTATGTGCGTATGTGTATTTATGTATGTGTATCTGTGAGCGTATATCCGTATTCGTGTATGTGCATGTATAACTGCGTATTCGTATTTGTGTATGTGTGCAGTTTTGAGTGTATGTTTGTATGTTGTAACCTTCCTTCCTGTGCGTGAACGTACATACGCGCGCTTGCATGTTCAACCACTTTGGTCTTTTTGGGTGTTTGTGCGCGCATCTTCCAGTATCGTACGCTTTTAGGGCCGTACATACTGGGGTGCTCACAATGTGTATGTATGTATATGTATGCGGGTAGGTGTATGTGTGTATGTGTATGTGTGAATGTGTTTGTGTGTATGTGTATATGTGTATGTGTACGTGTGTATGTGTTTATGTATATATATATATATATATATATATATATATATATATATATATATATATGTGTGTGTGTGTGTGTGTAAGTGTATGTGTATATGTGTTTGAATGTGTGCATGTATATGTGTATATGTATGTCAATTTATAGATGTGTGTGTGTGCGTGTTTGTGTGTGTAAATGTGCAATTGTGTATTGTTGAATTAGTTTCGTTATGTGTGAATATGTACGTGTGTATATGGGCATGTTTTCGCTAATGTAAGTCTTTATATATGTGTATGTGTATAGGTGTATGTGTATGTGTGTAAGTGTAAGTGTGTATGAATATGTGTATACGTGTATGTATATGTGCGTATGTGTATTTATGTATGTGTATGTGTAAGCGCATATCTGTATTCGTGTATGTGCATGTATAACTGCGTATCCGTATTAGTGTATGTGTGCAGTTTTGAGTGTATGTTTGTATGTGTATGTATATATGTGACTGCGCGTAGGTGTATGGGTGTATGTGTATGTGTCAATGTGTTTGTGTGTTTATGTATGTGTGTACGTGTGTATGTGTATGTGTGCATTCGTATGTGTGTATGTGTATGTGTGTATGTGTATATGTGTATGTGTAAATGTGTTTGTGAGTTTGTGTGTGTGTTTGCGTGTATGTGTATGTCTGCATGTGTTTGTGTGGATGTGTATGTGTATATGTGTATGCATATATGTGTAGGTGCGTATGTGTATATGTGTATGTGTAAATGTGTATGTGTTTATGTGTATATATATATATATATATATATATATATATATATACATACAATGTAGGTTTTGCGGTCATACCACTTTTACTATAAAAATAAATTATTTGTACTCTAACTAGCTCATGTATATAGTAAACTATGATTCTATGACTAATATTTCACTCTGAAAACTTTTGCAAAAGGTTTATGCTAATGGGGACAGTTAGTGATTTTGAGGGTTTATACATAGCTCAATGAGGACATCCATGTGATAATGAGGACATCCATGTGATAATGAGGTCATCCATGTGATAAAGAGGACTTATGATATTCTTGTGTAGTATTTTTGTGTCTGTATTAATAAAATGTTACAATCACAATAATTTAACTGCACGTTTCGTACGCACTCCTTCAACAGTCAGATATGTCAGCCTAATATGCTGAATTGAAACTTTCGAAGTGAATGATTTTGGTGGTTATACTAAATTTTCGATAACTGTTTGACGACATTAAAAATAAAGTTAATATCAGTATTAACTACTCAAGGTCAGAATAAAGGTCACCATCGAATCCTTGTTGAAAGTTACTAAAGGAATGGCCTTGTCCAGTACGATACAAACCTTTTTAGAGGTCAGACGGTCATGAGTTTCAGATGTCCTTTAAATCAGGTTCAAGGTCGTTCAGTGTTTATGTGACCTTAGTACATATTTGAACGTAAAATTTTCCACTCTTTCGATAGCCGGTATCAAAATAGGGGGTTTGCATTTGAAAAAAAAGTTGACCTTGAAATGACCTTGAAGGTCATCTTCAAGGTCAAAATAAAGTTAAACATCGGATCCTTCGTTGAAAGTTTCTAGAGGAATAACCTTGACTATTGCCAAAAATATCTTGTCTAAATAAATACAGGACCGTTCCGTTACTTTTTTGACACCCTGTATATGATTATTAATTACACTATAATTACATGTACACAAAAAAAGAAAATAACCTGATAGGTACAAACTTATAGATTTTATTTAAATAACAAATCCTAGCTATACATAGAAAAGGGTGCCAGTCGTGTGATACGGATGCGATGATATCTTGATATCTTGATTGTATTTATCTAAAGTAGCGCGGTGAAAAAAGAGCCACCGCTACACTCAATTAACATGTCAGGGTACGTTAAACCCGAAAGCTACACGGATATTTAGCTTAAACACGAGAGCTAGAAGGGAAAGCGAACGCACCATCTAAATCCACGGACGTGGTCACCAGCACACACGCGCACAAAGCGAAAAAAGAAACGATATATCTTTATCGTTAAAGCCAAGAAAATCTAGGCAATTATAAAGTGTTTATGCTATAGCCTCTCACGCAATCTATTCACTCTATACACACAAAAAAAGACGCCAAAAAAAGACGTATATATAAAGGCTTTGCCTTATACAATCTGCTGCGCAGTTAATATATATGGTACGTCAACCGACTTGCAGGCTAGCGACCGAAGGAATGAACATCTCAAGATGGATGCTCTTTCTGCCTTATGCGGCGTGCTATGCGCGCCACCTTATGCTCTTGTTTTTTCCGTTTACTTGACTGCTAGAGTCATACTATACGTATATCAGATACGTTGGCTAAGCTTGGCTGTATATTAATTGTATAGTGATGTGCTGTGCACGCGTGTATTGCTGGTGGCTTGGGGTTGGCTTTAGGTTGACTAGCGTTGTCCCTCTCTTAACCTGCGAATTAAACGTCTTCCTTTTGCCGCATATATTATCTTATTATAAAAGCAAGGTTCAAGAAACATGGCCAATTTGCCATGTTACAACATTTTTCCCCTTAATTTCTAAATAACTAGCATTATTTTGCTGATATTGGATCCAATATGGATATTGATTTTTGCTTATTGTTTATACACAGAAAAATATAGAAATTTCTACTTCTTTGAAATTTAATATTTTGCAATTTTTTATGTCAGCAGTTTATATTTCTACATTGTTATTCGATATCCGCTTTTTCTTTTTCTTTCCGGTTTCATATTACGAAAAATGAAACATTTAGCATTTATGAAGAAGATTTTTCTTTAATAATTAAAATTTTATATTAAGGAAACTGAAATTCTTAACAATAATATTTCTTTTTCTTATAACATTTAATGCAGTATTACTATTTATTATTTTTTTTATTTTTATCTATAATAAATTTTACTCTGCTAGCGCAATAAATTTTCTATTCGATTCTCTCGTTATCTTCTTATTTAAGTATCGTTTACTTTAATATGCGAATCTACGCAACTATTATATACTTAATTACATTATGTTATATCTTTATTAGAAATAAAACATGCAGTTTTCATTATGATATTCGTAACTTTTTAAATAATGGTTGCTGGAGTTGCTGTTGTTTTGTTTTATAGTTTTAGTAAAAGTTTTATTTTTAAAAATATTTTAGTACTTCAATGATTTCAATTTATGATATTTAATTTTAAATTCTTATATCGTTAAAATATAATTTTTTGCATTCATTCTTTTTGTGTTTCATTCAATATTTTCATGTATTTTCCCCCTTTTTCGATTTATTTTATTCATTTTTTATTATTTCATTCATTCAATTTATTTCTTTGGCATTTTTCACAATTTTTCATTTGCCTAATATTATTCATTTTATTATTCATTTCGATGTATTTTTTTTGTAAAAACTGCAGTTTTGCCCTTTTAATTAACGATATGATCGAATAGATCGCCTCTCGATATACTAGATCCTGCGGGTGCTAACCATCTATTTAGCTAAGCAATGTAAGTGTTTTTCTCTTCATCTTTATTATTCGAATCGGTCCGTCTTTATTTCGCGCGTAATTGTCATCTGCTACAAAAATTTTCTCGATCTGAACCCATCGACACAGTGATGACATTTGACGATGCCATCTTTTACATCCGAAAATGAGATACTGCATCCCTTAAATCTAAATCCCCATTTTTTATTATTATTCTTGATTCATTTATATATTATCATTCTTTATGTTTCTTTTTTTTTGTTCTCCCGACGGATAGGCATAATAGAGTCTTGGTTTATCATCATTCATACATTGCACATATATGAACTCAAAACCTCACCTCAACCTAGTACTTCCAGCCGGGCTCTTAAGGCGTGCTCTAATTAAACCTCACACCCATATCGAGGATAGTTATCTTTTGTTTTTTTGGTTATCTTCATTTTAATTATTCTGTTTTATTTTTCTTTCATATTCATTCGTACCTTTTTTTGATTTATTTATTATTTATAGCGTATTTACATCATTTTACTTTTTTTAATCATAGTATTTTATTTTTACTTTGCTTTAAATAAATTTTAAAATAATTTTCATGCTAAAAAGATGTTTTTATATAGGTTAAAATATGTTTAAATACGTGGACACGTTTTTAATAATAGCAACTTAAGTCTTATTCAATGTTTAGATATAAAATTTGAATTAGTTAAAACTAACTTTTTACATCATATTTCGTTTCTCATTTACACGTCGGTTTTATGTCTAAATAATATTACGCATTTTATTTACACTCGCTCAAGTAGTAACTTAATTAATAATAAGACTAGAAAAAACAATCTATTTATTATATTTTTTATTATACCCCTGAATTTCGTATTTATTAATTATTAATGCAGCTACTAAATTATGATTGTAATCATTTAACATTATTGAAAATATTAAAGTTGTTTGATTAATGTTTTTTTTTTTTTAATTTCTATGAACTTTATTTTGTTTAAGCTTCAAATTGAATAATCTTTTCTCTTAAGTTATCTATTGATTTATACGTAAATTATTTCTCGAGTAAAACAAATTTTTGAATATCTATTGACTGTGCGATAGGCTTATACTGAAATAACTTGACTTCTTAATTTTGTCCATTGATTTTTCAGCGTTACATCTTGAAAATAATAATATTTAAATACAAGAGAGAATCAAAAATTTGTTTTTTTCTCTTTGTTTTTAGCATGACCTAATCTTGACATATTACTACTTCCAACTCAAATGGACGATAAGGCCTACTTCATCCTCCACACTAGTCATACATAGCAGGTGTATGGCTGAAAACATCTTATAGAAAAATATTGGATTGAATAGAATATTAGTTATATACGTAACTTGGAAGTACGAAGGATGAATACAGGCGAGACTGCGCCCGAGACTGACTGCTGCTCAAGCGACATGCACTTTGGTCAAGCCTGGATTCAGAATCCTTCGTACTCCCAAGTTACGTAGATAAGTTTATGTCGTTGGTAGGCCGTATGAGGAACTATAAAAATGATTTTTTAAAATTAATGATATATGTTTTATTTAAAAAAAGTAAATAATGACATTATTTACTTATTTATTTTACTTATTAACTGTTTAACTTTGAAAATTTGTTAAAATAAAACATTCTGTAAAGTTAAGATTTTATATGAATTTGTATGAGCATTGACATATCTAACGACATTCTTTTGTTTTCACTAACCTGCGAATCAATGTCACTCGCGTCATATACGGCCATGCTGTGCGATATCTCGATCTGTCAATACTCCCTTAGGGAGTATTGACAGAGAGAATATCGTCGAGATATTAGCATGAACGTATGCAATACCTATACAAATTTAGCGTGGTCTATAGGTATTCCACCGAATACGGCCTACGACGACATAAAATAATTATATTGGTTATGTATATAATTCATATATATATATATATATATATATATATATATATATATATGTAAGCTTCGTGCACATACTCAATACTGCTGGTAAGAAGCCGTCTCGTGTCGATCACTGTAGGTAGACGACACGAGCTTTAGAAGAGAGAGAGAGACACAGATAGAAGATGGAGCGTTGACTCTATAAGATAGAACTCTATACAAAATATTGTTAAACTAAGATAATCTAAGATAAGTGAATTAATTAAAGTTATCAGAATTGTTTATAACAATTCTGAAATTGTGAATTATTGTTAACCTTGTGATTGTTGAGAGATCCATTAAGCAATAGGCTTGATTGTTGATTTTCTTATTTTTAGGTTAGTTAACACGTGCTCCTTGTAACATTGTATATAATATATGTATTAATAATAAAACTCTTATTTTTAGACGAATCTAATCGCATTGCTGAATTGAATCAATTCCTTATCTTACATATATATATATATATATATTGCGACGATTCAAAAATCGCGCTAGACGCAGTACCTGCGCTCAGCCGCTCCCGCAACGGGAATAGCGAGCTCCGTAGCATCAACGAAGATAGACGCTTATAGAAGCGTACTTCTGGGTTAACTTTGGGGGCCCAGCTTTTGGAGGACATTTAACATTACGTGTATATCTATATATATGAAAACATCGGTATATATAGATATAGAAATACGTGGGATTTTAGTAGCGCCACCATGCGGCTGGAGGACATAAGCTTAGATTTTGAGCCCCTGTCCGCCCATTTAAAGTACGCTTCTATAAGCGTCTATCTTCGTTGGTAGCATATATAAACGAGCCGCCGAGCTAACAAGAGAGAGACTCTCTCCCCTTCCTCTGTGTAAGAGTGGGATTGCTCGGCACAGTGGGACTTATCCTTTCCTATACTCCTGTCTTAGGCTATGTAAGGGTGGGATTGCCCGACATAGTCTCCTATCTATCCGTCAGTGTAAGGGTGGGATTGCCCGACACTGACTCCTAGTTACTACCTCCACCATCGCTGATCGGGGTAGATTCCTCCATTGGTCTTCGACCAAAAGTCTTCCCCCTCTTCTCCACTTATGGTTAAGAGGGTTATCATCCTAGTTTTTCCTGTATTGCCTTACCCGGCTCCGTTACCGAGCGCGCCGAACTCCACCGATAAAGTAGGTCGCGAATTCACTCGCCGAGTCTATTTTGTTATATGGGTGATTCTATTCGAACAGGTCAAATTCAAATTTTGAAATAATAGAAAATAAAGGTGTTTATTTTAACAATTTTACTCAGGTTTTTTTATGGTTATATCTAATAGAACAATATCCCAAAGTAGTCAAGCTGTCTATAGGTTATTCCCAGAAAAACTGATGGATAAAAAATATACTGATACAGAGAAATTACTTTTATTCCAGAGGAATTACTTTTTTTATTACCATCACTTGATATACTATTTTCTAATAATATTTATGTCGAACAAAGATTCTAAACTATCTGAAATACTTAATAATTAGCTATTACCATATATGGATGAATTTTTAAAAATAAAAAACGACGCACGGAGAAAAATATATTGCATTAGTCAACAAAAAGATAGTTCCATTAGCGAAAATTTTTGCTAGTTTGAGACAGCGAAAATTTGAATTCGAAAATAGACTATAATTATTTGCTGCCATCGATGTGAATATTAGCTATTGTTTTGCGCTGACATCTTCAATGACATTTTTTATGGTTATTAAATAAATGCATATTTGAAAGTGAATGAAATTTTTTTGTATGGTTTGAATTCTCAAAAGTTTTAATATCAACTTTAAAAAAAATAAAGGTTATGACTGATCGTTTAGCTGTCAAATGGTTTACAAAGTTTTATGCTAATGTAGCGCTTACGTATAGTTAAAATGACGACAAAATCATGCTGTTTCAGTCAAGATTATGACAATAGTTGTAATATTAATCGCTGCAGAACACAAAATTATAGAAGAAAAAAGAATGCCTTTTTTAGCTAATGATTGTTGCTATGATTACAATTTTTTTGGCTACGGAAATCATTATCTCGCGCTAAAATGTTAGCTTTTTCTTTTGGCTTTTTTAGCAAATGGCATTTAGTTGCATTAACTATGAAAATAACTAAAAAGTTAATGTTTGAAGTTCACAATATTTAGTTTGTTTTAGCCCAAACTATCGCTGCATGTATTAAGCGATATCCTTATTGCTGTCGTTACCATACAATCTTTCTCCGTGCGAGTTACAGCAAAAATATGTATTTTTAAACATTATTAGAAGAAAGTTAAAGAACAAATATATCCATACTTGAAAAAGTTTGCTTTTTCAAAATATATAATAACATTATTTTTGTGTTTGGGAGTGGAGTTAAGTGTACTTGATGATAAAGGATTAGTAGGAAGTTCGCCACGTCCACGTGTAGAAACCATTTTATTGCCAATACAATCTAAAATAATATATTATCAATTTATAGATTTTCCAATTCAGATTTTTCAAAAACTTTCATTTAAATTCAAATAATTATATACTTACTTTGATATCAACGACAAACTCTTCATCAAGGCTAATGACAAACTGATATTTTTATTTTCTGAATACTACGATGTACCTTTGATTTCGCTTTATTTATTTGTAGTATATACGTAGTATATAGTGCAGTATGTAAATATGACTACAGTGATTGTTTAAAAAAAGATTTGAGAATGTGCTTACTCGGAGATTCTCCACAAATATATATATATAGATTCAATTTTGAATATCTAAAAATTATAAGCAGTATGATATGTATTAAATTTCAAATGTACAAATAATTTAACACTTCATGGTATGAAATTCATGAATAAAATTGTTGACTTTATTATTTAATTAGAATTTTGTGAGTGCATCTCAAAAAAGGCAGGGGAATTATATGCCAGGGGAGATTACCTGATAATTTGAATGAAATTTTTACCGAGTAAACGGTCTCCAACATTCACTGCTATACAAAGTTTTTTAGTTGTACATTACTACTTTCTTAAACGTCTATTACGTATTTAAATATACGCTTATATTATCTGTGACAGTTAAATGTTTAGAGCCAGGGGAATTATCGTAGAAAAGGTAACTTAGCTTTCATAAGTGAAATGATGTTGACACGTAAACAAAAATGTATTCTATGATCAACAAAGCAATTTTTTAGCGAAATAAACATATAATAACAATATTTCCATGTGATAGAAATAGCTTATATTTTCATAAGATTCAAATATAACATTTTTTATTATTATTGCTTTTTATCTATGAAAAAATATACATTTTTTTTTATAATAACAAAGGGTCAAAGAAAATATTTTTTTTTCAACCATTCTGCTGAAATGTATGTACGGATGGAAAAGAATATTTTTTGATCTTTCCGAAGTATTAATTCATCTATCCTGTATCTCTACAACGTTTAAAAAAATTTTATATATGATTACAGACAGAGGAGATTACTTTTTATACTGTCTAAGGGTCCCTACAAAAGCTACATTGAAATTAGCGATTGAAAAGTCAACGGATCATAAAGTTACAAGCTGAAATTATATGAAAAATTTGTGGTTAATAATATTTGAACCTTGTTTTGATAGTTTATTAAACGATTACATGTGATTACCCGTTAGAATAGAATCACCCATATAATTAACCATTGCATTTTTTTTCTGTTTTTATTTGTTACAGCCGATAAATACGAAATCGCGCCACCTAGCGGTCAAGGAGAAAACTAAAGATTTTTCTTTTCCTTCTCAACGTGCGAAACATTATTTCACTCAATTATAATTTTTATTTTTGTTATTAAGTATTATTGAAATCGGCGTTGTAATTATTTTTGTTATTCTTTTTATTTTTTTATTAATAAATATAAAAGAAAAGATAGTTTAAGTTTAAACCCAAAGTTATCGTGTTTGAACTTAATCACCAGTCCGCAGTACCCATCCTGCTTCCTCTCACGCACATCATCACTTAGTACGTAAGGATAGGTTAGCTTTGTATTATTTATTTATTTATTAATTCTTTTAATTAATATTATTTCTTTTCTTAATCATTTATATTTTTCTTTTCAAATATTTAAATGGATTTTGATTTATTTTAATTTATTTCTTTATCTTTCTTATTATTAATTTTATTAATTTAATAAGGTTAGGTTAGTTTAGTATGTAAGTTTGAACTTTGGCCTCCGAGAATCAACCATCTGCAGCGCCTTCTAAAAGTCTGACGCCTACGACATCAAGATCTAATCGAGGCAAAAAGGCCAAACGTTACTATATATATATATATATATATATATATATATATATATATATATATATATATATATATATATATATATATATATATATATACATTGCAACGATTATTCATAATCTTGCAGACAGCACATTCAAATCTCCCGCGAAGCATGGTAGTAGCAGGCTCAACCACTACGCACCGTCAGTTTTGCTGCTCCCGCAAGAGGAACAGCGAGCTCGAAAGCATATAAGAACTAAAGCTCAATGAAGAGACAAAGCTTTGCAGACTGAGCTCTCCCTCTCTTTCTCTTCCCCAAGTGAGCACGCTGGCCTAGAGAGAGGGAACAGTTGTAGTTATCTTATCGTTGAGTCTAATTTGACTTATTATTAAAGATAAAGTTTATTTTAAAAGAAAGTAATATAAATTAGTCCGAGTTATTTTTTATTTCACTTATTCTGTCGCCGACAAGAGGCGCATATGCCGTCAAGTGGCTGATAATAAATTCAATCTTTATTTCTTTATATCTCGCGCACAACTATATTGGGCTAGTTATTTGATTTATATAATTTAGGTTAGTTTACCATTTTTTATTATTATTGTTATACATCGTTGTAAGATATGAGTTTTAGAATACAATAAGGCCCAGGTACTCCCTAGCACAAACAAACGTGTCAACCTGTATAATATCCTTTATCATTCCACCGTTCATCCTGACCCACCTCCTGCCTTCGAACCCTGGTCACTCACTGGAGCGTCCGGCAACAAGAGGTAAAGACGTAATTTTCCTACCCGCGGAAAATAAAAACGTTACAATATATATGTATATATATATATATATATATATATATATATATATATATATATATATATATTTATATACTAGGGGTACCCCTGCTTGCTCTCAACTCAACCCCCTATTTGTTATTTAGGTTACATTATCTTTATTTTTTTATTTTTATCAACTGTAACAAATATAATTATTAAAATATATTAAGTTATACTCAGAAATATATTGAAATATTTATTACAAACCGATTTTTGTTTTCCTTATTTATATGATGTTATATAATAAAAGTTTTTATTGTTTATATAGAACCAATTTTCATAAATACTAATATCTTATAAATGTCCGTAGCATTAATGAATTTTGGTTTTTTTACCTGAATTATTAAATTTATAAAGTTTGTATTATAAATATATTTCTATATTTTCCACACCACCTAGTATTTTTAAATACCGAGGTATATATCGACGCCCCGTACGAAGAAAAGCACCGTTCAAAAATCCCAATGTTAATTTGCATTTGAATTTCTGAACGGTGCTTTTTTCGTACGGGGCGTCGATATGTAGGTGCGCTTTTTTTAGTGGTTTCCCCAGGAGGTCTATTTCCACTCACATTTTTAAAAAATGTTTTTTTTTAATGAATAAATAAAAAAAAATAATTTTTTTATTTATATATTAAAAATAAAAAATAACATCTTTTAAATATGTTCGCTGAAATATAAAATATTAAAAATAATATGTATATTCAATTTAATATATTTAAATATACAAAAAAATATTACTTATACTTACTATTAAACAGTATTTAGAAATTAAAAAATTTTTTTAATTTATAAATTTAGAATATTAAAAAAATTTTACCTATTTTTACTATGACTAAAAATTTTGAAAACAGAAATTTAAAAAATTTTTATGTATTATCCTTTTTTTTAGTCAATATACTTAGAATTTTTTTCAACTTTTTGTTCTAATTTTTGTAAATATTGTTAAATTATTTAATATAATTGTTTATAAAATTTTATATAATTTTTTACTTACTTTTATAAATAAAAAATAATATTTCTGGAAAATACTTCTTGGAATTTTTATATGTAATATTAATTATATATACATAATTCATACATATATTTTGTATAAAAATAAATTATTTTTTAGCATGTAAATTTTTGTTTCCTATTAGATTTCGTACTAAAAGTTTTCTTACAATAAATACATAATTCCTTTTTTTGTACGTGAGTTCTTTCATGTCTTCTAATATTTTTAATTTTAATAAATAGGCCACATGTTCTACAACTTATAGTTTTAATATGAATTCTATTTATATGTATTTTTGAAAATTCAGATGTAGAATAAGAATTTTTGCAAAACGGGCATTGAAATACATCCATTTTTCCTATTAATATTAAGTTTAAACATTAATTTTCATTAAATAATAATTTTATAAAAAACTTGGGAAACATTTTAATTATATTTTATATATGGGGATTTATAATTTTATTTAAGTTTAATTTTATTCTGTTTCTATAATATTAAAAAAAATAAAATATCATAAGCATAACACATTTAATAATTTACATCAATGACTTTTTAGGGGTCCACCTTTGCTTTATTTGACATTTTCATTGATTGCAATTTTCTAATGTGAAAGAGAGAGAAAGAGAAAGAGTCTACTAACTCTTTACTTAGCTGTCTACCCGACACTGAAGTGGCTTTTGCTGATCGCTTGCTCTACGCACGCACTAATATTCACAGTGAAAAATTTGTTAGCTTTTGTCGACAAAAATCGCATCATGAGTAGCGCGGCTCACGAAACAGCTACCACTCCGATATTTTCGACTAATTACTTTCTGACAGTTATACAGAAACTGTTTTAGCTTTCAATTTAATTTAAAACAAGTTTTACAAAAGAAAAAAATCTTTAATTTTAGTCAAATAAAAATAAAATACCCTTTAAGTGAATCAAATTTACACAACAAAATGAAATTTGAAAATCAATTAATCGTTAAAATTAAATGAAATTTAGTTTATAATTTGTTTGGAATTATCGAAGGGTTTATTTTGCCATCACCAATTTGTAATAGAAATGAAGCAAATTTTTTATTTTCAGATCGAATATTTTTTTGTTAGTTTTAATATACTAAAAAATTGCCATAAATATGAACTTTTTATTGTTTCTTCTATAATTAAATTTTTATTTCCATGTTTAACAACTGGTAAAATTTGTCGAAAATCACCACCTAAAATAATTAATTTTCCGCCAAAAAGAAAATTACTATTACAAATATCTTTTAATGTATTATTAACTATTTCTAATGCTTTTTTGGAATCATTGACGCTTCATCCCATATTATTATATCAGCTTCTCTTAATTTTTTTTATCTGATTGTAATTCTAAAAATGCATTTTTAATTGTATTTAAATTTAAAGGTGATCTAAAAGTCTTATGACTTGTCATTCCTTTAGGTAATAAAGTAGATGCAATACCAGTCCAAGCCATAGACAATTTTTTTATTAATTGATATAAAATAAAATATTAAAGTCTTATATAAAAAAGTTTTTCCTGTTCCTCCAGGACCATCGATAGAATATATTTTTTTATTATCTTTTTCAGTTAAAATTTCAAAAATTAATTTTTGTTCATCGTTTAATTTATTATACATTAATTAAAAATTTTTTTTTGCTTTCTATTTCATCATGATGATTATTGTTCAAAGTAATTGAATTTATTTTTGGTTCAGGTAAACCAAAATCTTTACAAGATATATATTCATTAATAAAAATATTATTAAGTTCAAATAAAGCATTATTTTCTTTATTTTCATTAAAATCTTCAACAAAATAATTAGTAGTGGAGGTTGGCGCGCTTGCGCACAGTAGGCTTGCGGAATTTCAATTTTACCATGTTTGATGTCATTTATTCTTTTAGGCAATAATTGTACATTTTATAAAATTTATCATAAAAATTATTAACTTAATATGTTTGTTCTATATATTTAAAGTAAAAGCAGTAGGTGCAAACAATAAAAATTAGCACAGACTCTCTCCGTCTCACTCTTATACTCACACATCAAGCATAAAAATCTACGTTGTGCTGTGCGACTCACAACGAAAATGGATATATGCGTATACTATATCATAGTATACGAGTAATTTTTATCCTCGTTACAAGTGGTACACTTGATTTATTAGACACCCATTATAAAATAATTCAAAGTAATAATCAAAATATTAAAAAACATTGATCTAATTTAAAATATAAAAATTATAATGTTAAAAGAACATTTTGAATTTAAAATAATTTCAATGAATTAATATGTTTTACAGTTTTACTTACAAGGAGAGTACCCGACCTTCGGGAAACGGATTTGGCTAAAACTGCAGGATATGATTTTTTGATGAAAAAAAAATGAATCCGTGTTTTTTTTTTCTTTAAATAGGCCCCATAAACGGAGATATAGACATTTTTTTGAAAATATAATGAAACGGAGCTTTTATAAGATCTTGAATAACCAAACAACTAAGACTCTTACAAAAAAATGTATAACAAATAAAATAAAGTACAAATAAAATGCTTCAATTTAAGCTTTGTTACATTAAAAAAGCTTGGGTGGTTAAAAAGTTACAGGCGATTAAAATATGCTAATGAAATAGCGTAAAAAATTGATACACGCTAAAAATATTAATAAATATGTAGTAATTTTCAATTAGGCACAACTTTTGAACCATACAAGCTTTTTTAATGCAACAAAGCTTAAATTAAAGAATTTAATCTGTACTTTATTTTCTATACATTTTTTTGTAAGAGTCTTAGTTGTTTGGTTATTCAAGATCTTATAAATGCTCCTTTTTATTGTATTTTCGAAATAATGCCTATATCTCCGTCTATGGGGCCTATTCAAAGAAAAGAAAAAACACGTGTTCATTTTTTTTCATAAAAAAATCATATCCCGCAGTTTCAGCCTAATCCATTTCCCGAAGGTCGGGTACTTTCCTTGTTAGTAGTGGAGGTTGGCGCGCTTACGCACAGGAGGCTTGCGAAATTTCCATTTTACCATGTTTGATGTCATTTATTCTTTTAAACAATAATTGTATAAAATTTTATAAAATTTATCATAAAAATTATTAACTTAATATGTTTGTTCTATATATTTAAAGTAAAAGCAGTAGGCGCAAACAATAAAAATTAGCAAGAAGCTTTTTAAATGATGGAATTTGAATGAAATTAAGGATCAAAGAGGATGAGCTAAGGAGCAGCTAAGGAAGAGGAACAAAAACGTAAAATAACGTAAAATAACACAAAAAAAGGTAAAATTTGAGGATTTACCTGAGGAGGAGCAAAAATGACCTAAAATAACGTAAAAATAACGGAAAAAAGTGATGGATTTTTTGAGGAAGAGAAAAGGAAGAGAAAATGAAGGCATGAAGAAACTCAAAAGAAGAGAAAAAGAAGAGGGGAGGAAGGGAAAAGGAAAAGAAAAGGAAGAAGAACAAATAACGTAAAATAACGTAAAAAATAAGGGAAAAAAAGAGGATCAAAATTAGGTAAGAGGATGAGGAAAAGAAGAGAAGGGGAGGACCTTGGTCGTAGAAAATTTCCTTACAACTATATAATATAGAGATATATATATATATATATGAGTATATAATCATGCATATAGGAAATATTATTTTTTTTTATCACAAATATTATTTTCAATCATTGATTTTGGTGTTCCACAGGCTACTGAAAACATAAGTGCTGTTTTCGGTTGATAGGGATAAGTTTAAATGTAATAAAAAGAAAAATTGTCTTTATAATTTTAAAAATTTATCATGGAAATTTGTAATATTTATTAATTGAATATAAATTTCATAAAGTAAAAATTAAAAGAAATTTTACATTGAATAAGATTGTATAGAAAAAAAGAAATAAAATTTTTGCAGTCCCTGGTAGAAATTAGTCCGGGCTACTAGACAGTTTTAGCTAGAATAATCAAGTTCTAGACAGATCTGTACAGATGAACTAGACAGATCTGTACTGGCGTGTAACGCCTTTCCCTTCTAGATGCCCGTATAGTTTTCCCTTATAGAACTGTACAGTTCTATCAAGGCGTTAATGTATATTAAGGGTTAGATGCAACATAATTTCATATAGACGCTTTAATTTCAACGCCACTTTGTGTTTAACATAGTGAATATATTTTTAAGTTATTGTATTTCTAAAAAATAACTTCATTTATAAATAATATCAATAATCTAATAAAATATAATAATAAACTAAATAGTAATAAAAGTAAATCAAACCAATATTTATTAAAAAATTTTTTTCATACATTAATAAACATTGGAATCACTTCATACGTAGTAGATACACGTTTTAGTAAAGTTTTTGTTGATTTTGGTAATGCAGAGATTAAACGCTACTGTAAAATTGGCATAAGTTCATCTGATTGATTATAAGGAACACTATATTTCACTAGCCAATTACAAATTTGAGAAATCTCTGGAGTTTCTACGTTATTGACATTTTTAAGTTTATTATTACTTTCAATACTCTTTACACTATCTGTAATAAAAGCACTTTCATTCTCAATATGACTTTCTTTATAATTTTCAAAATCATCTTGAGTTTAAGCAAATATATTCTTTTCCTCATTATTTAGTGAAAAAACATTTTGTTTATCAACAAAATATTGATTATCTCTAGTGTTACTCTTCACTTCACTATTTTCGTCATCAGCACAGTAGGATAGTTTTTGATTTTATTGTGCTTTCCGTTGTTCACTTAGTATATTTTTCAACTTTTTTATTCGTCGATGCTTCTGCACACGATATTTACTGCTTTTCATATTGCATATTACAGATGAACTTATTTTGAGAAAAGGTGCGATGAATGAACATTATTAGGTTAAGTCCCGTTCTGCTCTATTACTGCCACACAATATGTAGGTTAGCAGCGCGCGCATTCAAGGGTTATATTCGTCTACATTCATCTAGTTTTTCTAATCTAGAATAATCTAGTTTTACTATAAAGGCCTAGAGAGCTTATACGGGCGCCTAGATAAAATTTCTACCAGGGGTAGTTATAAAAAAAGAAAAAATATAGTTGCGCGTGTATCATATTAACAAGAAATTTCCGTTAAGAGCAGGCCGGAGCAGATTCGATACCGACCGAGAATCGAAAATCCGTTGCTTAATTTTCTTCTACTATACGTAATGGAATGCATTAAAATTTTAAATACATTCACGGAATTTATTTTTCTATTGCACTCGCCAAAAATAATCTAAAAAAATTTTTTTAAATTAAAAATTTTATATTACAGCTGTTTATTAAACCCTAAGTACTGTTACTTACTTTTTGTTTGATATATGGTGAATTTTATGAAAAACCCATCTATTATACAATCATGTATGTATAAAAAATTGCGCTCGATAGCGATTTCTTTTGAAAACAGTATAATTATTTTATTTATGATGAAATAACATTTTCACTTCTTGGTCGGTAATCAAAACTGCTCCGGCCTACTCTTAATATAAGTAGATGACTGGATTTGTGAATTTTACAATTTCACAATATACTTTTGCTGTTTTTATGTCATATTTTACTAACTTAATTATTTTTTTGTGAGAAGTTTTAATGTAATATGATCCTTTAGGGGATATGAGGGTAAATGTATTAAAGAAAGAAAAACTTAATTTCAAAAAGATTTTATGAAATATTTCTAACACTAAAGGGCCCTCTTACTATCGAAAGGGTAATTGTAAGTTGAAAGCTTTCAAAACAGCAATTTTTTTTAAATGCAATATTATGCAAGCAAAAGAGAATCGCATTGAAAACTATAAGATAATTGGTATAAATGTATGCAAATTCAAAAAGAAATATCATAGATGTGTCGAAGACGAATGATTGACACTTTAATATTATTATTGGAAGAATTTTTTATCGTTATTTATCGTTAAATACAAAAATATGAGGGTATCAACAAAGGGATTTAGGTTTATAAAATATGATCAACTTCACATAATTCTCATAATCAGAAACTGTAAAGGTCGATACAAACACTCACGTGTCCGTACAGTGGACGCGCACGTATATACAATTTTCAGCATAATTTCAATAATTTACTTTACATTTCATAGAATATTTTGTTTTATTATTTAAATTTATTATTTATTAAATTCGTACTATAGAAAGAAAATGAATACTGATATGAAAGTTCATAAAATTATTTTAAAAACTAAAGAGGAGTTAAAAATTTCATATTTTTTTATATTGATTTTAATCTTTTTTTACCCAGAAACGAGTCTAGTTTAGTTTGAATATCATGACTAATATTTTTAGTGTTATCCATTCTTGTAAAATTATATTGCATTAAAGATGTAAAATTACTCAAATTACCTTGCTTAAGTATTTAATTTTCTGTCTTTAATAATTATCATTTTTTTCAAAGTATTAAAGTTACTTAATTAATCGATAAGATTGAAGTTAGAGTTTTAGAAAAACAAATTTAGGTGCTAACCAGCATATATGTACCTATTTCTATTATATATATTTTTGCTTTCTCATAGAGAAAGCATTGTATCGGTAAAAAAAATTTTTTTCTATTTTTTCATTAATTTGTACATATTTAGACTCAGGGAGTCGAAAAAAGTGGTTTCCAGAAAATGTCTGTGTGTGTGTGTGTGTGTGTGTGTGTGTGTGTGTGTGTGTGTGTGTGTGTGTGTGTATGTATTCAGTACGCCAATAAGATCTCGAGAACTACTCGATGGATTAACTTCAAATTTTGCATGCAATTTATTTTTTTGTCTAACTGGGGGGGAAGCTATTGAAAATTGATCTTCTTAGCTAAGTTTTTTTTTAGAGCCATTTTAAGAATTTTAAAAATATTTTAATTTTTCATTTTTTGATATTTTACGTAAACTACTGGAAGAATTTTCTTGAAAATTTGTATGAACATTATTTGCGACTGCCAAAAGAAGAAAAACTTTTACCAACTGATTTTCTTAGCGCACTTTTAAGTTTAGAGCATTTTAAAAATTTTGAAAAAAATTTTTTTTTTTCATTTATTTTTTATTTTACGACAACCATTCGATAGATTTGCTTCTAAATTTGTGTGCAAGTTATTCGCTATTGTCTAAAGAAAACAAGCTTTAGAACACTTATTTTCTTAGCGTAGTTTTAATTTTAGAGCATTTTGAAAATTTTGGAAAAAATCTCTATTTTTCATGTTTTTTCTATTACAGAAAAACCATTCGATAGATTTGCTCGAAAATTTTTATGGAAATCATTTGCAATGGCCTAAATAAAACAAGCTTTGAAAAACTTATTTTCTCAGTGCAGTCTTAATTTTAGAGCATTTTGAAAATTTTGAATAAAATTTTTCTAATTTTTTTTATATTTTACGTAAACTACTCGATGAAGGAGCTTCAAATTATGTATGGGAATTATTTATGATTGTCAAAATAAAATGAACTTTTGAAAACTAATTTTCTTCAATTTTCTTAGCGCACATTTAATTTTAGAGCATTTTGAAAATTTTGAAAAAATTTTTTATTTTTAATTTCTTTTCTATTGCACAAAAATCACTCGATAAACTTGCTCAAAAATTTTCATGCAAATTATTCACTATTATCTGAATAAATCAAGCTTTGGAAATTTTATTTTTGAAGCGCAGTTTTAACTTTAGAGCATTTTGAAAATTTTGGAAAAAATGTTTATATTTCATTTTTTTTCTATTACACAAAAGCCATTCGATAGATTTGCTCCAAAATTTTCATACAAATTATTTGTTATTGCCAAATTAAAGCAAGCTTGGAAAAACTTATTTTCTTAGTGCAGTTTTAATTTTAGAGCATTTTGTAAATTTTGAATAGAATTTAACTTATTTTTTGGTATTTTACGTAAAGTACTCGACGAAGTAGCTTAAAATTATGTATAGAAATTATTTACGATTGCCTAAATAAAATGAACTTTTGAAAACTGGTTTTCTTAGCGTAGTTGTAACGTTAAAGCGTTTTAAAAATTTTAAAACAATGTTTATTTTTCAATCATTTAGTATTTTTTGTAAACTATTCGATGAAAATGTTCCAAAATTTGTATGCAAGTTATTGGTTATAGTGTTAAGAAGACAAGCTTGGGAAAATTAATTTTATAAACGCATTTTTAATTTTAGAGCATCATAAAATCACATTATGCAAATGGCAAAAGTAAGAAAGAGTAAAATTCATATAGTTTTGTAGGTATTAAGACAGCCTTCAATATAGAGGATAGGGACATTTATATTAAAATCGTATTTAAAAAAATAAAATCAAATGACTCTAACTCAATGCGCTCTATGAGAAAGCATTGCGCCAAAGCACTTGGCAGCGTTTTTGAGTTATAAGGTTAATAAATTCATCATTAAATAATTTAAAATAAAACTTATTTGATGTTTGATAAAGATTATAAAAAATTTTTTTTCCAAAGTTTTCCAAAGTTATCCATATTATTAGTCAACGATAGCAGATTATTTTATTTTTTAGTTTTTAAATTTTTAATGAATATAATATATTTGAATTGTTAGGAATAGACTTAAAATGTTAACGATAACGTTAAATTAAATTTTAACTATATCTAATTTGTGTTAAAAAAATTTTTTTCCGCTTTAGTATTTAATGCATTTACTTATTTCTAAAAACTTGTCGCGACCAGATGCAACATGACGTGTGCACACATTCCACTGAAATATTATCTAACTTTCTATTTTTATGAAGTTTAGAATTTTCATTAGAAAGAAATATTATTATGTGATTTTAAATTAAAAATATTTCACTTGAATTGTACGTATTACTTTATAATATTAATGTTAAAGTATAGCTTGAAATTTATAAAACTGTGCATATGAAAAAAAAGATTGATTTTACTTAAATTTTGATAAAGCTAACATGAAATAAATATTATCATTATTATGTTTGAAAACTTATATTTATTCATTGATTTAATGTTTATATTCTCAAATTTTTTTCTTCATTGAATTGTAAATGATGAAAATTCTTCATATTTCACATAGTTCTATATTGTGAGTATTTTTAAAAAATTTTCTTTCGCGGTTACGGCAAAAAAAACTACATTCAAAAATTTGTTTAAAATCATTTATGATGAATTTTCGCTAACTTCTAATGCGCGTAAAGATTAAATTCTGCATTATAACAAACTTTATTTAAACTTTTTATGTTCACGATTTATATATTAACTTTAATTACTTAAAATTTCAAATCATCTACATGTATATATATTTCTTTTTATTAATATTATAGATTTTATACTAATTGTTAGGCAAATTTTGAAATTCTTTTTATTATATGAATCACAAAGATTATTTATTCTGACAGCTTTAATCCCCGGTTTTTTTCCATGCATTACTTATAGTATTAACAAAAGAGAGAAAACTTATTCTTATTACATACATACACTCATTAAAATGATTTTTACGAACTAATATTTAAACACAAAGTTATGATTGTTATATTACGCATAGTTTTATAATTATTTTTCAGCTCATTCAACGCTTTTTATTTGACCGCACTTTACCTTTTTATATTATTTTTTATTTTACTTTTACTTCTGTTATCGATTTAATTCTGTTTAAAATTTTTTTATCATTTATTTTTAAGTTTTAGACAGTACATCCCTACTGAGAAATACATATGAGATCTCATATGAAATCTCACATGCGATCTCATATGAGATCTCACATGCGATCGCATATGAGATTTTGGCACGAGAACTCATATGAGATCTCATGTGAGATCTCATATGAGATCTCATTTATATTTTACATTTTCAACCCCACTAAAAAATATATATGAGATCTCATATGAGATCTCACATGCGATCTCAAATGAGATCCCACATGAGATCTCATATGCAATCTCATATCAGATCTCATATGAGATCCCGTATGAGATCTCATATATATTTTCTATTTTCAACCCTACTAAGAAATATAAATGAGATCTCATATGAGATCTCACATGCGATCTCATATGAGTTCTCGCATGAGATCTCATATTACAATCTCATATGAGATCTCATATGAGATCTCATATAGATATTTCGGTAGGGGTTAAAAATATAAAGTATATATGAGAACTCATACGAGATCTCATATGAGATCTCATATGAGATTGTAATGTGTGATCTCATGCGAGAACTCATATGAGATCGCATGTGAGATCTCATATGAGATCTCATATATATTTTTCAGTAGGGATGTACTTTAATTACATTACACTATTCACTACACTCTTCTTAAACTACTCGGATAGTTTTTCATCGCTAAACGTGTACGCGTCAGTGCATGCTCGGTGCACAAAATGATAATAAATTGATCATTCTTCTTTACAATAGCCCCACGTTGGGCACCAGCTTCTATTACATGATTATTGTTTAAATAATTATGTGAACAATCACAACTTAAAATTAATTAGATAAATGAAAATCAAGTTATTATACTAGAAATATTGACTTATATTATGACATAAAATACTTTATAAATCTAAATTACATTAATTATGATATGTAGGCATTGTTTAAACATGAATTTAATAATTAGAGTTTACTTAAATAGAACATAAATTGGTCTCGGAAGGTAATATGAACGAATTATTTAATAAAAATAAACATGCAGTAAATTTTTAGAGAAAATTTAATTCAATTTAAAAACATGGAAAGAATCTTAACGGCATGTCGGAGCTGCAGCAATTGAGTTTTGCTTTTTTTATTTTATCAATATCTTTTTAAATTTATAAATTAAACAAATATAATGACTTGTCCGCACTAAAGCTATATTAGTACAATAATTTTTGTTAAAATAAAAAATCATTTGGACTTGTTATTTTTTTATGAGCTTTGATAGGAAATTAGATATTAAACTCGACAAACCTAACCTTAAAATACGATACATTGAAAGTTTTTATTATAACTTTGTATGTATAACATTTTAGTGGATTTCTTGGGTTGTCCGCACTAGAGTTTAATCTTATAAATTTTTTCTTTGTAGTAAAAAAATTCGATTTAACTCATCGTTTATTCATAAGTTAGGATTGGAAATATTATTAGAAGGCGGACAGCTTCGTAATGCTCTTAAAGCAATATGCAAAAATAAAGAAACCAAAAATATTAATAAAAGCTTATATTATTATGAGGACTTATCTTATCCAAACTAGTTTCTTCCTGGTTCATCATCCATCTCTGCATTTGCTGAAATATTTTGAAAGGAAATTCAACAAAAACTAAATCAATGAATTCAAAAATAAAAATCTTAAGTAACGTTAATTCTAAATAATATTATAAAATTTAACAAGTTCTTGAAATAATTCGCAACTAAATCCTTATTGCTGGCTGCTGATGGTCCTTACTAGATCGTGAGTGGAGGACGACTCATTAGTCGCGTTGATTTTAACACGCCATTTTTCATTAGACATTATTACAGGTGGGAGGAGCGAGTAGTAACATCGTAATCACGTTGTAGCCTTGGCCTTGCTTTTAGACATCACTCTTTCAAGCCCAGTGTTTTCCCATGGATTTGGAATAGCAAGTCTGCAGACTTGCAAGCTAAGCAAACATGACCGGAACACGTTAACTCGACTTGGTAAGCTTAGCTAAGGTTCAAGGCTAATAATGCATTTAATATATAGTTTAGTAAATAATTTTACTTAAAAGATTAAGTATTAATAAAATTAAAAATATAAATTATAAAGTTTAAATTGTGTCACTTAACAAGCTTTTCTGGAAATGATTGTTAATTCCTTGCCGTAAAATCATGTTCGTTACAAGAAAGTAGTGGGCGCGTATTTTCTTAGTCATCAACTTACCCCCCACTGTCTCTTATGTCAGGCCATCATCTAAGGAGATTATATTCATTAAGATGGCAGTCACTCAGTCGACATTCGTATAGTAAAAAGCTAAAAAGAAAAACGCTGCCGAGTGCTTTGGCGCAATGCTTTCTCATAGAGCGCATTGAGTTAGAGTATTTTTATTTTATTTTTTTAAATACGATTTTAATATAAATGTCCCTATCCTCTGTATTGAAGGCTGTCTTCATACCTACGAAAACTATATAAATTTTACTCTTTCTTACTTTTGCCATTTGCATAATGTGATTTTATGATGCACTAAAATTAAAAATGCGTTTATAAAATTAATTTTCTCAAGCTTGTCTTCTTAACACTATAACCAATAACTTGCATACAAATTTTGGAACATTTTCATCGAATAGTTTACAAAAAATACCAAATAAATGAAAAATAAAAATTGTTTTAAAATTTTCAAAACGCTTTAACGTTATAACTACGCTAAGAAAACCAGTTATCAAAAGTTCATTTTATTTAGGCAATTGTAAATAATTTCTATACATAATTTTAAGCTACTTTATCGAGTAGTTTACGTAAAATACCAAAAAATAAGTTAAATTCTATTCAAAATTTACAAAATGCTCTAAAATTAAAACTGCGCTAAGAAAATAAGTTTTTCCAAGCTTGCTTTAATTAGGCAATAACAAATAATTTGTATGAAAATTTTTGAGCAAATCTATCGAATGGCTTTTGTGTAATAGAAAAAAAATGAAATATGAACATTTTTTCCAAAATTTTCAAAATGCTCTAAAATTAAAACTGCGCTGAGAAAATAAGTTTTCCAAAGCTTGATTTATTCAGATAATAGTGAATAATTTGCATGAAAATTTTTGAGCAAGTTTATCGAGTGATTTTTGTGCAATAGAAAAGAAATTAAAAATAAAAAAATTTTTTAAAATTTTCAAAATGCTCTAAAATTAAATGTGCGCTAAGAAAATTGAAGAAAATTAGTTTTCAACAGTTCATTTTATTTTGACAATCATAAATAATTCCCATACATAATTTAAAGCTCCTTCATCGAGTAGTTTACGTAAAATATAAAAAAAATTAGAAAAATTTTATTCAAAATTTTCATATTGCTCTAAAATTAAAACTGCACTGAAAAAATAAGTTTTTTAAAGCTTGTTTTATTTAGACAATTGCAAATGATTTTCATAACAATTTTCGAGCAAATCTATCGAATAGTTTTTGTGCAATAGAAAAAAAATGAATAATAGAGATTTTTTCCAAAATTTTCAAAATGCTCTAAAATTAAAACTACGCTAAGAAAATAAGTGTTCTAAAGCTTGTTTTCTTTAGACAATAGCGAATAACTTGCACACAAATTTAGAAGCAAATCTATCGAATGGTTGTCGTAAAATAAAAAATAAATGAAAAAAAAAAATTTTTTTCAAAATTTTTAAAATGCTCTAAAATTAAAAGTGCGCTAAGAAAATCAGATGGTAAAAGTTTTTCTTCTTTTGGCAGTCGCAAATAATGTTTATACAAATTTGCAAGAAAATTCTCCGATTAGTTTACGTAAAATATCAAAAAAATGAAAAATTAAAATTTTTTTAAAATCCTTAAAATGGCTCTAAAAAAAAACTGAGCTAAGATGATCAATTTTCAATAGCTTCCCCCCCAGCTAGACAAAAAAATAAATTGCATGCAAAATTTGAAGTTAATCCATCGAGTAGTTCTCAAGATCTTATTGGCGTACTGAATACACATACACACACACACACACACACACACACACACACACATACACACACACATACAGACATTTTCTGGAAACCACTTTTTTTGACTCCCTGAGTCTAAATATGTACAAATTAATGAAAAAATTGAAAAAAATTTTTTTTACCGATACAATGCTTTCTCTATGAGAAAGCAAAAGGAAAAAAGAAATGGCGCATCAAAAGAAGAACTTTACACAACCCATATTTAATTCTTTTTACGGTTTGTATAAGTCATTTACGATAAATATTTTAGTTGGTCTTGAATAGAATAAAGTACAAGATGGCGAATTTCATCCAATGGAACGCTTACTCTTAAACGATTTTTAAGGAATAGCTTTTACTACGGATACGTGGAACGAGTTTAATCTTATGTTTGGTGATACTGAAAAATATTTTGATGGTAATGCTGATGATTTGATGGAGCAAAAAGTGTACGGAACTGGGTGGATTCTGAGGTATACTAGAAGCTGTACTGATAGAGCCATTAAATTTGAAGAAAATTTCACCCCTGTTTCTGGTGTGGTCGACATAGCATTGTTATGAAGAAGTTGAGTTTCGAGTATTTACAAGGAGTTTCATCCTGTGTAGATGATAGGATCAAATATTTAACAACGAGAAGACCTTAAATTCGCGCCCGGTTAAGAGAGAGACAACGCCGGTCAACCCATATGGAAATAATTTATGTGAAAAACTGTAAATAATAATAAATAATTGTAAATAACTGTTAAAAAATGTAGGAATTGAGACATAAATAATAGTTATTTATAGTTATTTACTATTATTTATTATTAATTACTATTATTTACAGTTATTTACAGTTATTAACTGTTATTAACTATTATTTACAGTTATTTACAATTATTTACAGTTTTTTATAATTATTTACAATTATTCATAATTATTTACAGTTATTCATAATTATTTACAGTTATTTACATTTTCAAAAATATTTGAATTAGTGATTAATTTAATGTTATTAATAATTATTTACAATTATTTATAGTTATTTACAGTTATTTACAGTTTTATACAGTTATTTACAGTTATTTATATTTATTTACAATTATTTACAATTTTCCATAGGTTTTTACAATTATTTACAGCTATTCACATTTTTAAAAATTTTCGCCTATATATAAAATTATTGAATAAATTCGTGAAGATTTTCGAAAATGTAAATAACTGCAAATAATTGTAAAAAAATATAAATAATCGTAAATAACTGTAAATAATTGTGAAAAAAGTGAATAAATGTAAATAACTGTAAATAAATATAAATAACTGCAAATAAGTGTAAATAACAGTTAGTAAGTGTAAATAACAGTTAATAACTGTAAATAAGTGTAAATAACAGTAAATAATTTTAAATAATTGTAAATAACTGTTATTTATGTCTCAATTCCCACATTTTTTAACACTTTTCTACAGTTATTTACAGTTATTTACATTTATATATATTTATTTACAGTTATTAACAGTTATTTACAATTATATCCAAAAATTTTTTCCATATGGGAAGCTGAAGCCAACCCCAAGCCACTAACTATACCCGCGTGCGCAGCACATTGCGAAACCATTAATATACAGTAATGCTTAAGAGGAGGTCACGTATCTCTGTCTTTTTCTAATCAAAGAACTGAGTTTTTTACAGAAACTAATAACTTTAACAAAAAATGAAGAGAAAACCGCATCTCGTAATAAAAAAAGCAATATTTTCTCTAATAAGAAAGAATTAATTTTATTGCTTCGTTTTCAAGAAAACCTTGGAAAACTTAAATCATAGAGGTTAGGGTGGACAATTTGGTTTTTCAAGGTTTTCTTGAGAACGAAGGAATAAAATTAATTTTTTCTTATCAAAGAAATTATTGCTTTTTTTGATACAAGATGCGGCTTTCTCTTCATTTTTTGATAAAGTTATTAGTTTTTGTGATTAGAATAGGACAGAGATACGTGACCTTCTCTTAACCCATGTGCCTAGTCTACGCATAGCCTGACTCTAGCTGTTAAGTAGACAGAAAAGGCAAGAGTATAAGGTGGCGCGCATAGCGTGCCACATGAAGAAGGAAAAGCATCCATCTTGAGATGCTCATTCCTTTGGTCGCTAGCCTGCGAGTCGGTCGACGTAATTTATATGTTAATTGATTAGCAGATTATACAAGGCAAAGCCTTTTACCTATACGTTGTTTTGCGTTTTTATTGTATTTGAAGGAGTGAAAATATTGCGTGAGTGCTTAAAGTATGAATGCTTTATAATAGTCTAGATTTTCTTGGCTTAAACGATAAATATATCTTTTCCTTGTTTTTTGCTTTATGCGCGTGTGTGCTGGTGTCGCGCGGTATTAATTAGTGCGTCCGGTGTTCATTCTAGCTTCGTTCAAGCTACTTTTTTTTGTGTAATTTCCTAATAAAATACCCCACAGCGACTAATCGAACGCAGTTGACTCTCTTTTCGCCACGTGGCTTTAACTTTTGGACGATTAAGATAGTTTACGGTGTCGCGTCCGTATCAGGCGACTGGCGCCCTGTTCTGTGTATAGCTAGTTTTTGTCGTCCAATAAAATCTATGAATTTCGTATATTCTAGCTGATCTCTTTTTTTTTTGTTTTATGTGTATATTTTACTGTAATAACCAATTATATCACTAGCTATACATTTAGCTAAATTAGTACGGCCACCGGATCCCTACGGCCGTCACAGAGTTGCAGATAATGGATTTTTTGTTTCTTATAATTTTTCTAATTATTGAAATTTAATGTACACATAAACGTAGAAGTATGTTCCACTGTACAATGCATTAAATATTTATTTAAATACTGTTATGAAGGTCATGATTGTGCATACACTAAAATACATCATGTAAATGTTGATTTTCAATCAGAAAATAAAGACACTTTTCAAAATGACAATCGTGAAAATGTTGAATATGAATATGACGAAATCCAACAATACATTTATACATGATGTTTATGTCCACTTGAAGCAATACACAGATGATTAGAATATCCTTTACATGTTATTTCACATACCATAAAACGTCTAAGCGTTCATGATGAAAATCAACAAAACGTATTTTTCAAAGAAAGAAAAGAAGAAATGATCATGCAAAAAATGTAAGAACAACATTAACAGTATATTTTGAATTGAATAGAGAAGATTTTGGAGCACGAAATTACTTGTATTCAGAAATACCAAATTTTTATACATTTGAAGAAAAACTGAAAAAGATAGGTGGATAAATAATTAATTTATTTATGTACATTATGTTTTACAAATATTAAAGAATACAAAAATGTAAAAACATAATAAGATAACTGAGTATAACAATTCAAAAATATAACAAAATAGAAGCTAATAAGATAACAATTTGATAAGATATATGAACAAGAGTGAACAAGAAATTTAAATTATGCTAACAGCGATGGCCCATTCTCCAAGGATAGGTGATAAGCAAATGCAGATGATTTGAATACATGAAGTGAGGGTGAATCACGAAGCGGTGCAGGGAGACAATTCCATAGTTGTGATGATGTGACCAGGAATGATCTTTGATAATACTCTGTAGATCCAAAACAAATGGTCAGAGGCCTCACATCACCCCTCAGCGCCCTCACTGGCTATTTTAATATAAATCTGGAATATAAATAAGACGGTTTATGCGTTGAGAACATTTTATACATGAAAGAGGTTGTAAAATAGTTTTTTCCACCCGCTGTAGACAACCAGCCAAGCGAGAAACAATACGCAGAAATGTGCTCACGCCTACTCACACCATTAATGTAACGAATACCAGCATTAATGACTCTCTGAAGTCTCAGATCAAGCTCAGCAGAAAGATCACCATAAACAAGACAACAGTAGTCTATGAGAGGAAAGAGCAATGCTTGAATGAGATGTTTTCTGAAAGCGAAGGTGGTACTTCTCCTAAAATAATTAAGCCTATAGAGCAAAGAAGTGGAATGAAAGAAAAAAAAGAAAACCAATACTTAGTAGAATGTACTTGGTAAGTCCGAAAGATAGACAACGTTATTCTATTAGGTTATTACTATCACATGTTAAAGGAGCCACATCTTTTGAAGCTTTGCGTACTGTTGATGATGTGATGTACAATTTGTTTTATGAAGCAGCTAAGGCAAAAAATTAATTAATGAAGATGAAAAATGGGATAGATGTTTGGAAGAAGCATCTTCAACGGAATTCCCTTATGCTCTTTGAGAATTATTTGCTTTTATTTGCTTTTTTCATAATCCTATAAATGCACGAGATTTATATGAAAAATATAAAGATAAGTTTTACCATCCTAAATACGAAAAAAATATAGGTGAAAATTTTGCATTGAATGTTATTAAAAATAATTTAAAAGTCAATGGATTTTCATCAAACGATTTTAATTTACCTAACATAAGCACATTTATAGAAGAAGATAATGATGAAACAATGTTAAATCATAATAATAATAATATTCTTAATGAATCAGAAATGAAAATAAATTCTTTAAATGATAAGCAAAGGCAAATACTCAACTCTACTATAAAAAGTTTAAACAAACAAAGTAAAGAAAAATATATTTTTATAGATGGACCAGGTGAAAGTGGAAAAAGTTATTTCCATCACAGAAGCCCGGAAACAGCACTTTCGGTCCTGCGACAAAAACACAAAAGTGTTGTTTCCGGGACGCGGGTGATGGAAAATAGTATACGCACCTGCGGGGGAAACTTGTTCGCCCCTTAGCACGCGTTTAACACCCTCGGCTACGCCTCGGGCGTTATTATGCGCGTGCTATGGACTGAACAAGATATTTCCTCCCGCAGGTACGTAATATACTATTACTTAAAGTTTTACTAGCCTATTTTAAATATCACACTATGCATTATTTATGTGTAGCTTGGACAGGTATAGGAGCAAATTCATTAGTCGACGGAAAAACAGTGCATACAACATTTAAACTACCGTTAAATATAACAGATTGTACAACTTGTAATGTTAAGCCTAATTCTGCAGAAGGCAAACAATTAAAGGAAACACAAATAATTATTTGGGATGAAATATCCATGACTTCAAAATTTGCTTTTACACCAGTTAATTGTCTTTTTCAAGATTAATGCGATTTAAACTAACCCTTTGGTGGTAAAACTGTAATTGCATCAGATTTCAGGCAAACATTACCAATTGTTCGACATGAAAGCCGTATTAACGTTATTGAAAATTCAGTTAAATTTAGTTTACTATGACAGAATTTTAAGCAAATGAAGAGGATAATGATAATAATTTTAAATAATGGTTATCAGATATCGGTGAAGGAAAACGCCCCAATGTTTTTGAAGATGATAATGAACTCACTGCTATACCAGATAATTTTATCATAAAAGAAAATCTTGTCTTAATCTTGAGTAATTATTAGAATAGTCATTCAAGCAAAATGGAAAATCATGACTACTATTTTCTAACTTGAAATGTTATCCGTTTATGTAAAATCTACAAATTTCATTATTAAAAAAACGATTTTTCTTTTGGACTGAAACTAAAAAAAATATTTTTTTGAAAACAACCTCTCACAAAATAAAGGGGAGGAAGATATGCTTATCGATAGAATTGTCCTTTCTAAAGGTATTTATAGTGTTTGAAAAGAAAAAATATTTTTTTTTAAATCAAGCTTTTACAAAAAAAAGAGAAGATATGCTTATCGATAAAATTGTCTTCCTTAAAGGTATTTACAGTATCTTAAAACACTACAAGTACCTTTGGAAAAGACAATTTTATCGATAAACACATCTTCCTTAGGTTCAGACTTAAAGGAAAAAAGTCTTTTATTCTAATAGCAAAATTTGTATATTTTACACACTTTCCTGAAAATGATCATAGAACTTATGATGCAATATTTTGCGTCACTTTTTGAAATATTTCATTTTTAATTTTATTTTATCTAATTTGAAAGATGTTAAAATAGAGAATCAAAAATATTTAGAGCATGATTCAATTGTCTACGTTTAAAGAATTGATTTGGAAAAAAATCTTTGAATTAAATTAAAAATTCTTCATCTAAATTATCAAAGGAGTGTTAATAAAATAAAAACATTATTAAAAATTGAGAAATTCAATTTTTTATGATAGAATGTGTATGTGGGTAGGCGTGTATGTGTGGGCATTTGTATACATATGCAAGTATGTATCGATGGTGGCTACGAAAAAAATCACAGCTGTGTAATTGACTATAAAAAAAAACATCTCCAAAAGTGCGGCGAAAAAAAACATTTTCAAATGTACGGCAAAAGAAACAGATCTTCAAGAGTGCGGCCAAAAAAATACATCTCCAAAAGTGCGATGAAAAAAAATACATCTTCAAAAGTGCGGTGAAGAAAAACACACCTTGAAAACACGGTGAAAATTTTCAAGGGCTGTTTTTTTGGCCACACTCTTGAAGATGTGTTTTTTTCGCCTTACATTTGGAGATGTGTTTTTTTTGGCTGCACTTTTGAAGATGTATTTTTTTTGTAGTCACTTACACGGCTGTGATTGTTTTCGTAGCCACCGTCAATATATGACTGATCCTATTCAGATTCATGCAGGCCGTCATTGATCGAATTTTTTTTTCTCTTCTAAGTGATAAAAATACCTTCTAATACGTATATGAAGATGAAATTTACCTCATCGAACGCTCAAAAATATGTTTTTCCTCGCTACAGCGTATTTAGTGTTGGGTGTAAAAATGAAAATTGAAAATAAACCTCAATTGTTGACCTTCTTGGACGTTATTTTAATGAAAATGTGCGCGATTTAGTCTAGCTTAAAATGCTGTTTCAATTTTTTGCGATGTAAGTTGATGTATCTAAGTTGTTCATGAAAAATCAATAGAAAGCAATTTTTCAAAAAACTATATTTTTTTTCAAATTTTTATATGTTTTTTTTATGCATAAAAAATACTAACTTTTAGAAAAGGTGAGAATATGCGATTTTGCCTTTTTTTAAACAGATTTTTAAATGTTTTTTTATATTTTTCATTTTAAAGCATTGCTACCATAGCGCATCGTGACATCTTTTCAACTATTACGTCTTTTTACATTTCTTTTATGCTTTTATTTATCAATTTATCAAAAATATTAACAAAAATCTTTAAATCAAACCCTTGATCAAATTTTTTTTCATCAACTAGAACTGAAGCTATGACGATTTTAAGTTTATAACACTTGGGGCGTAAAATAGTATATGCACCGCTTGCGCAATGTACTTTCGCTCGCACTCGCCGCAAAAGTACATTTTACGCACTTGGTGCATAAGGTACTATTATTCAGTTTGAACCTTACACCTACGATTAAAATTTAGTTTGTAGGGAGTTGACATATGCTACCGCTAGATGGCGACGATTCGCTTTGTTGGAACACACACATTATGTGTGTATGAGTAAGGCGTTACAAGCGCACTTACACTAGTCAGCGTATACAAGAGTACGGCTCTGCAAATGCATCAAGTCAGATCGATGACAAGCAGCGAGTAGGTCACTTACTTGTATTCAGTCTAGCTCCAACGGTCCTTGTGCTCAATCACATTGACCGTCTTACAATATATACAATATGTTAATCATATACTTGTCTTCTGTTATTTAGACACCTTTCTTTGATCCTCCTCATCCTGGGTAACTACCACAACTGGTGACCCCGACGTGACCTTAGCTAAGGATTAACGCCATTTTCTTTCGCTCAACGGCAGAGTTGTAAATGAGAAAATGGTTTTTCATTTGAAATGGTCAAGTGATTGAGAATGCTCGCACCATTTATCATTTACAGAGTAAGTAACTGGAAAATGGTCTGACCAGTTCCCAGTTACAAAGCAAGTAACTGTTAAATGGTCTGATCAGTTCCCAGTTACAGAGCAAGTAACTGGTAAATGGTACGACCATTTCAAGTTACTTATCTAGTTACTACCAATTGGTCCGACCATTTACCAGTTACTCGCCCAGTAACTAATAAATTGTCCGACCATTTCCAGTTACTCACCTAGTAACTACTAACTGGTCCGACCATTTATCATTTACTCACCCAGTAACTGGTAAATGGTCCGACTACTTCCAGTTATTTAGCCAATAACTGGTAAATGGTTTAACCATTTACCAGTTACCCACCCGGTAACTGCTAACTGATCGATTCGACCATTTACCAGTTTTCCACCCGGTAACTGCCAACTAATTGATTCAACTAGTTGCCCACCCAGTAACTGCGAACTGGTCCAACCATTTCCAGTTTCTTACACAGTAACTGGCAAATGGTCTGACCATTTACCAGTTCTTTACTAGTAACTAGTAAATAATCCGACCATTTACCAGTTACTTGCCCTGTAACTGAGAACTGGTCAGACCATTTAACAATTACTTGCTCTGTAACTGGTGACTGGTGCGAGTATTTTCAATTACTTGACCGTTTCAAATGAAAAACCATTTCTTCATTTACAACTCTGCTCGTACTATAACATTATTTTATATGAATATATGTATATATATATATATATATATATATATATATATATATATGTGACGTGTTGTAGAGGCCGCGTCTGCATGTGTGTGTACATGTTTGTACGTGTTTGTACGTGTTCGTACGTGTTTGTACGTGAATGTACGTGTTTATACGTGTTCGTACGTGTTTGTACGTGAATGTACGTGTTTGTACGTGAATGTACGTGTTTGAACGTGTATGTACGTGGCTGTACGAGTATGTACGTGTTTGTAAATGCTTGTACGTGTGTGTACGTGTTTGTACGTGTTTGTGCGTGTTTGTACACATAAGATCTCACCTGAGAGGTGAGATCTTATGTGCAAAAAAATTAATTATTCCAGATACATGAGCTCACATAAGATCTCACGTGAGATCTCATGTGCAGAAAAAATTTTATTTTTTCCTACACTTATAGCTGTAATCGATGTCAACGACATCAAATCTACCTATCGTTTACAATTGCATCATACAGATTTAAATAATATAGGTTTTAATAACTCAAGAATTATTGATTTTACTTTGAATTTAGAGTATTATCGCAATCTTATTGCTTTTTTTCCTAATTCAGTCGTGGATCTAACGTAATCTGAAAAATTTTTAAATTGTGCCTGAATATCATTTCAAACCATGATATATAATCATATCCATACAGACTATTCACATAGTTTTTATAATAAGAATTATATTTGTATGCAATGTAAATCTAAACGTTAGAAGTAAGGTAATACACATATTCTATTATTATACTATTTGTTACGTTAAAGGTCAGTTTTAGATGAGGTTTTAGAAAGTATTTCAAGGATAGGTTTGTCAACTTCAATGTCTAATTTGCTATCTAAGTTCATAAAAAAATAACAGCTCCAAAAAATTATTTATTTTAACTAAAATGATTGTACTAATATAGCTAATGTCAAAATTTGTAAAACTTCAAAGAACAAGACAAAAAAAATAAAAAAATAATAAATATCTTTTAAAAATTTTTTTAATTCAATAAAATATATAAGAGATCCCATGTGAGATCACATATAAGATCGCACACGAGATTGCATTTGAAATGTCACATGAAATCGCCTATGAGATCGCATATAAAATCCAATGTATATTCGTTAAGTTTTTTAAATAAAATAAATATGTGTGCGATCTGACATGAGACCTCACATATCTTTATTTTATTTTCAAAATTCAACGAATATTTATGAGACTTCATAGGCGATTTCATATGAGATCTCACATGAGAGTTCATACAATATTTTCAGTAGGGATGATTTTTCTTGGCTTGTTCTTCAAATTTATACATATTTACACTCTCACAATTCTCATTTGATTAAAATGAGTTCATACCTATAAGTAAAATCGGTGGCAGCGCAGGGGCTGAGGCTCTTGGCTCATGCTGCAGTAGAGCGGAGTTTAATCCCCGGGAAAATTTTGAAAAAATTTTTCTGAATTTTTCTCTGTGAAATAGAACTAAGAGACCAGGGAAAACTAATTACAAATTCTTCCTGGCCAATAAAAATTATATGAGTAAGTAATTATAATCACAGCTCTCAGTCCACAGCGATCAAGAGACCCACTGGCAATAAAATAAAGGAGAAGATGATATGCAATCCCTAGTGAAAATTTGCATTACGGTTTAAAATAGTTTAAAATTATTCAAAACTGTTTAAAAATGTTTCAAACTGTTTAAAACTGTTCAAAATAATTTATATGTTTGAAATTCGGGACATTTCAAACAGTTATAAAATGAGTTAAAAACGAACAAAAAATTAAGAAAATAAAATAAACAAAACATATATATATATATATATATATATATATATGTATATATATATATGAAAAAGTATACATATATGGAACATTTCACGTCAATACGTATATATATATAAATATATCTATCTATATATAGTCGTAAGACAAGATTCAACCGCCCCCCCCCTCAGCCCCCCGTTCAAATGTCTGTCAGCATAGCCCCTCTCAAATTACGTTGTGATTCCTCTTATAAATGGCTATTCCAAAATTAACGTAACTGAGGCCCCCCTCAGCCCCCCCCTCAATTTTTATAGCCCCCCTCACTATGATATTATGTTTTAGTAATTAGTAATAAAAAATATTCTTATTATTAATAATATTCTATTATTATAATAACAATTATAAGTAATTGAATATTATTATAATTAGTAATATTTTATTATTATAATTGTGACTGTAACTAATTAGTAATATAAAGTTTTTTCGCTGCATTTCATTTATATTCTAATAAAGTACTTTGAAATTCCGTCACGCTTTTAAAATAATATATATTTTTTTAGTACTTTTTCAAACTATTAAATAAATATACAATTTTGGCTAAAGAAAGTTTAGAAATCAATCAAGTAATCGTCGAATGTTACTGTATTCAATTTATCCTTTTTAATAAAAAAGGAATGAAATTGACATTGATTAATAAGCTCAATGTTTCAACTTTTTTAAATAATATAAAATTCATAGAAATATCATTGAACTATTTTTTTATTTTATAATTTTATTAAATTTCTTGAAATTTTTTTAATATTATAACTGTTATTTTTTGTTTTTAATCATTGTTCAAATTGATAAATACTATTTAATCTTTATTATTACTTTTAAAAAAGTATATTTCAGGCGAGTTCAGGTATTGAATAGTATAGTATTCTTTAGAACATTTTTTCTTAATATTTTATTTTACCCAATACATAATATTTTTTTTATTTCAGTTTTCGAAAGTACTGAAATATCATCATCAAGTTTATACTTTTTATTTGATTAATCTTTAGTTTTTGCTTAAGAAAGTTTGGAAATCAATCAAGCAATCGTCGAGTACATTTTATTTCATTTATGAGTAAATATTAATACATGAACATTTAGGAACTATAGTTGATCTTATATCTATTTTTTACTTTATTCTTTATGTGAGACATATTTAATTAAAAATGTCTAAAAACTTGGCAGAGGGGCCATTAGCTTCTAACAACTTATATTTGAGAATTTGCTGCCATCAGCTTCAAAATTATTCATGCGTTTTTAAAATTATGCATTCTCTATTTCATTGCACTATCATTTTATTTTCAAGAGCTTTAAAACATATTAAATTTTACTAAATATCTACAAAATAACTTGCCAGGCCCGTAGATTAATATTTTGTTGGTGGAATGCTCAATGTTAATGTGTACTGGTTTATAATTTAATTGCTAGCTAATTCACGTGTGTTAAATAACAGTTTAAAATATGAATTTAAATACACATACATTCAAAAATGAAGAACAAAAATACATCCTATTACAATTAATAAAAATCTATTTTGTGCTTAATAATTATTTTTTTTTATATGTGATGTTATGTAATGCAGATAATTCAATATTCTTAGTTTTCTTTCACTTATTTTTACTATATAAACTTTAAAATTATCAACTACATCATAAACTATTAATCTACGGGCCTGGCAAGTTATTTTGTAGATATTTAGTAAAATTTAATATGTTTTAAAGCTCTTGAAAATAAAATGATAGTGCAATGAAATAGAGAATGCATAATTTTAAAAACGCATGAATAATTTTGAAGCTGATAGCAGCAAATTCTCAAATATAAGTTGTTAGAAGCTAATGGCCCTTCTGCCAAGTTTTTAGATATTTTTAATTAAATATGTCTCTCATAAAGAATAAAGTAAAAAATAGATATAAGATCAACTATAGTTCCTTAAGAGGCGGTCGGAACCAAATCGGTGACTTAGTTCGGTGCTTGTAATAAATGCTTATAATAATTTATTCATTTATTAATATGGTAAAAATATAGTCATTTCCTCTAGTTATGTATATAAAGAATAATTTAAAATAGTTAAAGCCACAAAAATATACAAAATATTGTTATAAAGCGAAAAATGCCACCTAACAATCGACACGACAGTTTTTTGCATGCGGTATATGTCAAGTCAGTTTGATATTTGTAATAAATGCTTATAATAATTTATTTACTCATTCATATGGTAAAAATATAGTCATTTCCTCTAGTCATGTATATAAAGAATAATTTGAAATAGCTTAAGCCATAAAAATATACAAAATATTATCGTAAAGCGAAAAATGCTGACTTGATATATACCGCAAATCACCGATTTGGTTCCGACCGCCTCTTAATGTTCATGTATTAATATTCACTCATAAATGAAATAAAATGTACTCGACGATTGCTTGATTGATTTCCAAACTTTCTTAAGCAAAAACTAAAGATTAATCAAATAAAAAGTATAAACTTGATGATGATATTTCAGTACTTTCGAAAACTAAAATAAAAAAAATATTATGTATTGGGTAAAATAAAATATTTAGAAAAAATGTTCTAAAGAATACTATACTATTCAATACCTGAACTCCCCTAAAATATACTTTTTTAAAAGTAATAACAAAGATTAAATACTATTTATCAATTTGAACATTGATTAAAAACAAAAAATAACAGTTATAATATTTAAAAAATTTCAAGAAATTTGATAAAATTATAAAATAAAAAAATAGTTTAATGATATTTTTATGAATTTTATATTATTTAAAAAAGTTGAAACATTGAGCTTATTAATCAATGTCAATTTCATTCCTTTTTATTAAAAAGAATGAATTGAATACAGTAACATTCGACGATTACTTGATTGATTTCTAAACTTTCTTTAGCCAAAATTGTATATTTATTTAATAGTTTGAAAAAGTACTAAAAAAATCTATATTATTCTAAAAGCGTGACGGAATTTCAAAGTACTTTAAAAAAAAGACAGGATGAGGAATAAATATAACAAAGATTTTAAATTTAGTGTTTTGGAAAACACCCAAATAATATAAAGTATTTAGATTAAGATTAATATATTCATTTAAAAAAGATTTTAAAAATTATTATATTAAATAGCACATAATTTAGCATTATTCATATTAATATGATGAAAACAAAATACATTGTAGTTCATAAGCAAACTTAATAAAAATAATCAAATTCAAATAATTCTTAAATATTTAATTTGTTAAATTAATATTCTTTAAAAGCATCTACAAAATTTTAGAGCTCTATCTCTTTTAGTTACAAAGAACTACACAGTTGGTGAAAAAAAAAGGTAATATTAAATTCACAAAATTTACATTTTTCAGACCAAAAATGATCGAAGTGCCTTCCATGAATATGTTTCAATATATTATTGTTGAATACAGTAAAATGAAACTATTTTAATATTTAGACATTAATCAAAGTAATTGAAACGATAACTCAGTATAAAAATGTTAAGTTTAGAAAATTGAACTTTTACTCATATTTTTTCACATTTTTATTACTAAAAGACATACCCACGTGAAACTATTGTGTCAAGTTTATATATAGCTTACTGGATATAGTTTGTATCTGAAAATGATTATATATAACTTTTGTATAACTCTATAAAACTAAATACAAAATATAACAAAAAATCTTTTTAAAATTTATAAAGAAATTATAGACAATTAAATATTCAAAACAAAAAAATTAGATAGTGAACACATTTTGATGAAATGTTTAATTAAATTAAACATTTATGTTCAATTAATTTTTTTATGTTTGATTAATCGTAACACGATTTGGCAGTAGACGCTTGAATACATTAATTACAAATTAACGTAAATTTTTGTCACTTCCTGAAGATGATGTCCAGGTGACCTGGACAACCTCCAGGTCGACGAAACATCATTCAGAAACTGCATCTAGTATTATAATTGAAATTAGAAAATTTTTTGTCACTTCCTGGAGATGATGTCCAGGTGGCAAGGATGGCCTTCAGGATCACGAAACATCATTCACGAGAAAACACATTTAGTATTATCATTGGAAATATATAAATTTTTGTCACTTCCTATAGATGATGTCCAGGTGACCTAGACGACCTCCAGGTCGACGAAACATCATTCTCGAGAAAGTGAATCTAGTATTATAATTTAAAATTTTTTGTCACTTCCTGGAGATGATGTCCAGGTGGCCAGGATAGCCTCCAGAATCACGAAACATCATCCACGAGGAAACACATCTAGTATTATCATTGGAAATATATAAATTTTTGTCACTTCCTATAGATGATGTCCAGGTGACCTAGACGACCTCCAGGTCGACGAAACATCATTCTCGAGAAAGTGAATTTAGTATTATAATTTAAAATTTTTTTTCACTGCCTGGAGATGATGTCTAAGAGGCCAGGATGGCCTCCAGGATCCCGAAACCTCATTAACGAGGAAACACATCTAGTATTATCATTGGAAATATATAAATTTTTGTCACTTCCTATAGATGATGTCCAGGTGACCTGGACGACCTCCAGGTCGACGAAACATCATTCTCGAGAAAGTGAATCTAATATTATAATTTAAAATGTTTTGTTACTTCCTGGAGATGATGTTCAGATAGCCAGGATGGCCTCCAGGATCACGATACATCATCCACGAGGAAACACATCTAGTATTATCATTGGAAATATATAAATTTTTGTCACTTTCTATAGATGATTTTTGGGTTAGTTGGAGGACCTCCAGATCGACAAAACATCATTCACAAGAAAGGGTTTAGTTGATAATAAAAAAATCATACTATGTTACAATTATAGAATACGTTTATACAAAAATATTATTTTAATTATAAGTATAAATAATTTCCGTATTCGTACCCTAACTTGCCGTCAATATATGTATATATATATATATATATATATATATATATATATATATATATATATATATATATATATATAATATAGCATGATATACTAACTCGAATACAAACCGCATGCACCATACTAACTACTATACTATAGCCGAAAAACATAAAAAATGTGCTCATAGCTCTCCTACAATATTAAAGTGTGACGTCACTGGCTGGAAACAAAAATTGAAGGACTGATGACGAAGAAGAATTTTTATAACGTGAATATGGTATTTTGAAATTTTAGATTACGTTTTCTCGTGATTTATTAAATGGATCGTAATAAAACTTTTTTTAAATGAAAGATAATATAGAAATCTTTAAATATCAATTTCTATTTTTCAAATATTGGGTTTTATTTTAATAGGATTCAGTTTTAAAATTTTGAAAACTCTAATTCAAAGTATAAGAGAAGCGCCTCGACGTTTTTGTATTCGTACCTTAACTCGCCGCCTCTTGATATTTTTCTAAATTCGAACATTTTTTTTTCAATTATAATATTTTATTAAAGAATATTTCAAGGTTTTTCTTTGATTTTGAAAATTATTTTATTAATTTAAAAATGATTTTTCTTTGACTCAAAGAAATTCATTTCTTTGCACCGTATTTCTTCTATTCAAAAACACCATTGTTGAAAAAACTTGCAAAAACTTTTTACGCTGTGCAGTCACAAATTTTGCGTGAAATTCCGAGATAAAAGAAACATTTTCACATACTAATTTAATATCATTTCAAAACAATGTATAACAACTAATTTTTATGGTGAAAAATAAGGCTTTCTTTTTTTTTTTAACATTATGCAGTTAAAAATGAAATTCCATTCTTTTGATATGAAAGGACAAAGATGAGCGACCTGCTCTAGGATAAATTCAGAACAAACGTGCCTGTTTTCTTTTAATATCTTACAAATAATACATATTTTTGATTAACAATCATTGTTTATTTTATTACTCATTAATGTCAAATTATTTTTTTCTTTTATGCTATATTATTGAAAAAATCAATTATTTATAAGATAGTATATTTCGGTACTAGTGCAATAAAGTGAGGGTGAAAAGGTCACACGAGTAAGAAATCATTTTCTCGCACGAGTATCGAACACTATTTTTCGACACGACGTGTGAGAAGCTCCATTTTCGCACGTGTCACTTTGTACAGCGTGCGTGAAATCGAGCTTCTCGCACGGAGTGTCAAAAAAATTATATCTTTATATTACTATTTAGTTTTTGAATAACGCTAATTTAAAAATTCGTTTCATGACCCAATATATAATAAAGTTTAGATTTAGATTAGAAAAGTACAAAAATAAATGACCTATTATGAAACAAAATTTTCAAGGATTCGCTTTAGACCTATACTTTATCGATCAAATATAGTTTAAAAATAAATTTCGTTTTTTTTCATATGCATAAATATCAGAATTGTTTGTAATCCCTAGCGGAAATATAAAATGTTTGAAACTGTTCAGAACTGTTTAATAGTGCGAAATTTAAGACATTTAAAACAGTTATGAACAGTTTTAAACATTTTTAAACACTTTCAAAAAGTTTTGAAAAGTTCGAAATGATTTCAAATGGTGTTTAATAGTTTTGAATTTTTTATGTTGAAAAGTTATAGATTATTTTAAATATTCGGAATATTTCAAAACAATTTAAAATTAATATTAACTATTTTTTATTAACTTGAACAGTTTTGAACGGTCAAAACAGTTTTAAACACCTTCTAACAGTTTTAAACAGTTTTAAAAAGTTTTAAAAAGTTCGAAATGATTTCAAACAGTGTTTCATAATTTTGTGTTTGTAAAAATTTTTTTATATATATTAAAATTTATATAATATATACAAGAAAATGTTCACTTTAGTTTCAAATTATTCTGTATTATTCAAAACTGTTCAAAAATGTTTAAAACTGTTAATAACTGTTTTAAATGTCCCAAATTTCACACATATAAATTATTTTGAACAGTTTTAAACAGTTTGAAACATTTTTAAACAGTTTTAAATAATTTTAAACTGTTTCAAACTGTAATGCACATTTTCACTAGGGATTGGATATCATCTTCTCCTCTATTTTATTGCCAGTGGGTCTCTTAATCGCTGTGGACTGAGAGCCGTGATTTCACCTTACTCATATAATTTTTATTGTCCAGGGAGAATTTGTAATTGGTTTTCCCTGGTCTCTTAGTTCTGTTTCACAGAGAATAATTCAGAAAAATTTTTTCAAAATTTTCCCGGGGATTAAACTCCGGTCTACTGCAGCGTGAGCCAAGAGCCTCAGCCCCTGCGCTGCCACCGATTCTACTTATAGGTATGAACTCATTTTAATTAAATGAGAAGTGTGAGAGTGTAAATATGTATAAATTTGAAGAACAAGCCAAGAAAAATCATCCCTACTGAAAATATTGTATGAACTCTCATGTGAGATCTCATATGAAATCGCCTATGAAGTCTCATAAATATTCGTTGAATTTTGAAAATAAAATAAAGATATGTGAGGTCTCATGTCAGATCGCACACATATTTATTTTATTTAAAAAACTTAACGAATATACATTGGATTTCATATGCGATCTCATAGGCGATTTTATGTGACATTTCATATGCAATCTCGTGTGCGATCTTATATGTGATCTCACATGGGATCTCTTATATATTTTATTGAATTTAAAAAATTTTTAAAAGATATTTATTATTTTTTTATTTTTTTCGTCTTGTTCTTTGAATTTTTACAAATGTTGACATTAGCTATATTACTACAATCATTTTAGTAAAAATAAATAATTTTTTGGAGCTGTTATTTTTTTATGAACTTGAATCGCAAATTAGATATCGAAGTTGACAAACCTAACCTCAAAATACTATCAATTGAAAACTTTCATATAACTTATTTAGTATAAGATTTTGGTAGATTTCTTTAGGTGTCCGTACTCTAGTCGAATCCTACTAATTTTTTTCTTGAAGTGAAAAAAACCCGATTAAATTCACCATTTACTCATAAACTTGGATCAGAAATATTATCAGAGGAGGAAGTTTCATCATGCCCTTAATGTATATAATTACACTAATATTATAAATACGTATTCGAACACGAGAACATTATCATATTTGATAGATTTAGTGGAGCCATAAGACCCCAAGCATCTTGCCCGAAGTCAGTAGTTCTTATTTTGGCCACTTTATTTAATTTGCATTGGATTTCATGGTGACACTTTCCAATTAATGATCAGCTTTCGATTAACTTTACCGATCGAAAATAGCTAAAAAAGATATTGAGTTATTATTTATTTTTTGGCTTGTTCTTTGAATATTAACAAATTCACACACTTCCATTTCTCATTTGATAAAATGAATAGATATTCACTAGTGAAAGCAATTCCGATATACATTTTTATTGAAAATAAACAAAATTGCTTCTTCCGCTACTTTTGATCAGTAAAAAATGTCTAAAACCTCGTCTAAAACTGACCTTTAACATAACGAATAATATATTAAAAAATTTTTAACAAAAAAAAAAACCGACTTCAAAAAATGCACTAAAAAGTAACAAATAATTTATTATCTTTAGGAATCATACAAATAATTGGTAAAATACAATTTTAGAAGTCGGCGTCTAATTCCTCAATGAATGTAAATGTTATTTTTTAACAATAAATGTAAACGTTATTTTTGAACAATGAATGTGAACGTTATTTTTGAAAAAATGGACTAAGTCGTTCTGCTTACGCACCACAGATTTAGAATTAGACGCCGACTTCTAAAATTGTATTTTACCAATTATTTGTATGATTTCTAAAGATGATAAATTATTTGATACTTTTTAGTGCATTTTTTTAAGTCGGTTTTTTTTTGTTAAAAATTTTTTATTTGTCATTTTTTAGTGCAATGTTTTTAAAATCTTATTTTTTGTAAAAAATTTTGTTTATATTCGATACTTTTAAAGTCGGTTTTTATTTATTAAAAATTTTTTAACTTGTTTGTTTTTGTTAAAAAATTTTTATTTTCTATCTACTAGTGAATCTCCTTACTAAAAACGCAAATATAAGTAGACCCACTAATTACATTAAACTTTCATTATTAATTCATAAGGCAAGCATTAGTACACCACCAAGCAATATATAGCAGGAAAGAGAGAGAGAGAGAGAGAGAGAGAGAGAGAGAGAACACAAAACTCCCAGTTTTCTTAATTTGATAATTGGGTCATACAAACGGAATATTGGCCCAATAATTATAGGACACGTATGGGACCTTCCTGCAGACATTTTCTATCAGATAAGAAAAAGTTTTTTCGAATCGATTAAGAAATGACGGAGTTATGAGGTAACAGACATATAAAAAAAAAAAAAAAAATTCAGTTGAATCGAGAACCTCCTCCTTTTTGAAGTCGGTTAATAAAATATGTGTATTACCTTACTATTAACTTTTAGACTTACATTGCATACAATTATAATTCTTATTATAAAAACCATGTGAATAGTCTGTATGAATATGATTATATATCATGGTTTAAATTGTATTCGGGCAGGATTTTAAAATTTTTCAGATTACGTTAGATCCAGGACTGAATTAGGAAAACAAGCAATAAGATTGCGATAATACTTTAAAATAAAAATAAAATCAATAATTCTTGAGTTATGAAAACCTTTATTATTTAAATCTGTATGATGCAATTGTAAAAGACGTGTAAAAATAATTTATCAGTATGATAAAAACAAGATATCAAGTACTAAGTCACAGTCGGTTCATTGAAAGTAGTTTATCATAATATTCTAAGACATAAATAAAGCTGCAACTGGTTTTACGGAGACATGCAAATTGTGTAACAATTGGTAAGACGTGTCATGCCGTAAATCTAAATCAGATGCAGCGTTCGTCATAGAACGATACTACCTATTGATTAGAAAAACTGTCATTAATCAGTGAACTAACCCCGAGCCTCATATACATGATTTCGTCAGTGATATGAAATAAGTAACTCCATTTGTGAATACACAAATTCTGTACAAACCTTTGCATACGAACGGCATCGCTCCATGTGATGGCTTCCTCGAGTGTAAAAGGCGATATGCATAATTGTAGTGACTAGTTTCTTCACTATTACTTGTAAATATCTTTTGAATCTTGGTAAAAAATTCGATTGTTTTTATTATTATTTAATCGCCAAGTATAATCATTCTCGAATATAGTTTAAAACCATAATTCATAATAGCATGCTTTAGATAACGATTGTTTTGTAGATGTAGAGTAGAATCATTCAATCGTAATGTTAGAATATATAAGAATTAATTGAATTAAAGATCAAATTTCAGATTTGTTGTCATTGACATTGATTACAGCTATAAGTGTAGGAAAAAATAAAATTTTTTTGCACATGAAATCTCACGTGAGATCTCATGTGAGATCGGGTATCGGGGAAATTTAATTTTTTTGCACATGAGATCTCACCTGGGATCTCACGTGAGATTGGGTATCAGAAAAAATAAAGTTTCGCGGCACATGAGATCTCACGAAAGATCTCATGAGAGTTCTCATATGAGATCTCGTTTTATTTTCAATCGTGCGAGCTCATGTGAGATCTTATGTCATTTTTTTCAGTAGGGATAGTAATTTTTGTCATAAATTCGAGAAATCCTATAGCTTCTAGTCAAAATACCCCTTGCGTATGCGATTCCGACAACTAACGATACCAGCATATTTAAACCAAAAAATCTTGTCACTTAAAAATTTGTGTCCGACTCCAGGGGTGAGAGTTTAGTACACTTCGTAAATAAGTCTGATCCATCTGACCATTACTAAAATGCGTGCATGTTTACCAGACCCCTCTGCGGCGTTACGATTATATTAGATTCGATAAGATATAGATCAGATTAATTCACAGCGATCGAATAAATATAGATATTATTAAAAACATGAAACAATTCACTTATATATTTTCTTATTTGTATGCTATTTTAAAAATTTTGTTTATGATATATTTAATATCTAAATAAAAACTGATAAAAAATATTAATAATTGATAAAAAAAATTCGTCGGGTTGGCGGAACAAGGCGACACCTCGGTTTTTAGCGTGGAAAAGGAAACACGTCGATTTTTCTTTGGAAAAGGCGACACCTCGGTTTTGGGCGTGGAAAAGGATACACGTCGTTTTTCATTTGGAAAAGGTGACACGTCGGTTTCCATTAGGAAAAGGCGACACGTCGGAGGAAAACTTCTTTTGCAAATGTTGAGTTATAAAAAGAAATCATTTAATTCTTTATATAACTATATATATAAAAAGAAATCATTTAATTCTTTATATAACTAGGAGCTAGACTAATTTTCAACTAGCAAAGTACTCACTAAAATTTATGAATGACTAAATTAAAATAATTTTTTACCAGGAAATTTTTCTTTATATGATATTTTGATTAAAAAAAATGAACTCGTGTTATTTCTTTTGTACTAATAGGCCCCATAGACGGATATATAAACATTTTTTCGAAAATGTATTGAAAATAAGTCTTTATAAGAACTTGAATAATCAAACAACTGAAACTCTTACGGAAAATTGTATGGATAATAAAAAGGAGTACAGGTTAAACACTTTAATTTAAGCTTTGTTGCATTAAAAAATCTCATATGGTTCAAAAGTTACAGGCGATTAAAAAATGCTAATGAAATAGGGAAAAAATTTGATTGTATGTTACGTGCTAAAAATATTTATAAATATGTAGTAATTTTCAATTAGGCACAACTGTTGAACTACAGAAGCTTTTTTGATGCGATAACACTTAAATTGAAGCTCTTAACTTGTATTTTTTTCTATTTTTCATACATTTTTCTGTAAAATTTTTAGTGGTTTAGCTATTTAAGTTCTTATAAACGCTTCTTTTCTCTACATTTTCGAAGAAATGTCTATATCTTTGCCCATAGGGCCTATTAGCACAAAAGAAAAAACACGGGTTAATTTTTTTCATCAAAGAATCATATCCTGCAGTTTCAGCCAACTCCGGAGCTCAAATACTATCCTCGTTAGTTACAAATAATCTACAGTTGCATTTTTGACATATTATAGTTTATACATAACATGCATTTACGTCTTATGTTAAGTACATATAAAAGAGTAAATATTTAAAAGAAAAATATTAAACTTTTGACAAGTATTTCGAGTAGTATCTTCTATACTCATGGTCACAAACAAAGTATGAACCATTAAAGGTATTTCCTCGAGGTCATGAGTCTAGAAGATAGGACTTATAACACAAGAAAAGGATTAAACTTTTCGAAAATTTAAAGTGATTATATTTTTATAATAATGATAACATACTTTTTGGCAATTTTACGTGTTTTGAAAAATAAATCAAATTTATCACAATAGCTTAATAAACGTATCACATAGTTACTATACAGGGTGTCCCATTTTAACTTGGACACGTCAATAACTCTGAAAATATAGACTTTTGAAAAAAATGTTTCAAATGAAAGTTGTAGGGTTTCAAGGGGGGCATCCAATGGTGACCTTGATCGTGACCTTGACCTTGACCTTCAAGGTTATTTGAAGGTCAATTCGGTTTTCTTAAATGGAAAGTCATAATTTTGATACCGAAAATGGAAAGAGCGGAAAATTTTACGTCCAAATATGACCTTGGCCATAATCTTTATTATGACTTTCAAGGTCATTTCAAGGTCAAGTCGATTTTCTTAAATGGAAAGCCATAATTTTGATCCCGTAAATGGAAAGTGCGGAAAATTTTACATCCACATATGACGTTGACAATGACCTTGACCATGACCTTTAAGGTGACCTTGAGGTCAAGTCAAATTTTTAATGGAAACCTACACTTTGAACATCGGAACGGTAGAATAACTAAATAAAAATTATTATAAATGTGTCTAGAATAATTGTAAGGTTTTTTCAAAATATCTAACGGTAATTAACTGCAGCCTCAACCATGGCCGTAAGTTTTTGATTTTTTGAAAATCTTGTCCAAGCGAAACATTTCCAATTCTTAATAAGCAACCTCAAAAACCCATTAAATTAAATGTGTTACGGGTGATAGCTTCGCACGCATAGTCGAAGCACAAGAACGAAGCAGCGATAGCCGCAACTCAGCATTTTAGGCGAGATGTGCAGTAGTCGCGGCGACGTGCTAAATAAATAAAAAATAGTAATTAAAAAAAAAGTCACATCGTTCATTTCTACAAATTTGAGCTTTCAGATATTATTATACATTTCAGATATTTTTCTGCGTCTCAGAATTGAGATACTTTGTCGCTGTAGATTTGCCTGTGATTCCAAAATTTATTCAATAATAAGACTACTAAATACTTATTAGTTTACAGCTTTACTTCTAAAATTATTTCTCTTAAAATTAGAAAATTATCGAAAGTTGTTTTAAAAGTTTCATAAAAAATGGCTAATTATTTAGCAAATGATGTGGTTGATATTCTTTTAGTTCTTGGGGAATGTCACAGAAATTACAGAAATGCTTCTCAGCTTTACCGTCAACGTTATCCTGATCGTCGACATCCAGGACCACAACAAATTATAAACATTGAAAGAAGATCGCGTTCAAATGCACTACATCGTCATAGGCGACAAAATCGAGTCCTGAACAATAACGACCCTCGTCTACTCGCTATATTGGGTATGATTCATATAAATCCCCATATCAGTCTCCGTCAGATTGAACGAGAATTGGGTATTCCTAGAACAACAGCACATCGACTGCTCCAATTAGTCAGATATCATCCTTACCATATTACTCTTGTTCAAGAATTAAATGACAATGATTGTATATTAAGAGTAAACTTTTGCACATGGGCACTTAATGAATTAGATCAAGATCCAGATTTCTTCTGGTCTGTTTGTTTCTGTGATGAAGCCACATTTCATAGTAACGGCAGCCTTAATCGCCATAACAGTCACTATTGGTCGCCAGTTAATCCTCACTGGTATAGAGAGGTATTAAATCAGCATCGATGGAGTTTACATGTATGGGCAGGGATAGTTAATGGATCTATGATTGGACCACATTTCTTTGAAAGAACTATTAATGGTATGATGTATTTAGATTTTCTTCAAAATCATCTACCTGGTTATTTGGAAGACATCCCATTAGATGTTCGACAAAGAATGTGGTTTCAACAAGATGGCGCTCCTGCTCACCACGCTGGAATTGTGACAACGTTTCTTCGGCAACAATATCATGAACGGCTTATCATCCGCAATGGTCCAGTGCCATGGCCTCCAAGATCTCCGGACTTGAATCCTCTTGACTCATACTTTTGGGGATTTGCTAAAGATGCTGTCTACCAGGAAGCTCCAACAACGAGAGAAAACATGATGCAGAGAATAATAGAAGCTTGTCAATCGGTAACGCAAGAAACTTTGCAACGTGTTATGCGTAACTTTAGGAGGAGACTAACATTATGTTTAGAAAATCAGGGTGGACACTTTGAACACCTCATACCAAGAGGTAACGCCAATGACGATTAAGTAAGATAAATATTTATTTTATCAAATGTACATAAAAGCGTTGGGAACCTTTATTCCTGACCTTAACTGGTTGGGAACGCTTAGTCCTTACCTTAACTGGTTGGGAACCTTTATTCCTGACCTTAACTGGTTGGGAACCTTTATTCCTTACCTTAACTGGTTGGGGACCTTATTCCTGACCTTAACTGGTTGGGAACGCTTAGTCCTTACCTTAACTGGTTGGGAACCTTATTCCTGACCTTAACTGGTTGGGAACCTTTATTCCTTACCTTAACTGGTTGGGAACCTTATTCCTGACCTTAACTGGTTGGGAACGCTTAGTCCTTACCTTAACTGGTTGGGAACCTTATTCCTGACCTTAACTGGTTGGGAACCTTTATTCCTTACCTTAACTGGTTGGGAACCTTATTCCTGACCTTAACTGGTTGGGAACGCTTAGTTCTTACCTTAACTGGTTGGGAACCTTATTCCTGACCTTAACTGGTTGGGAACCTTTATTCCTTACCTTAACTGGTTGGGAACCTTATTCCTGACCTTAACTGGTTGGGAACGCTTAGTCCTTACCTTAACTGGTTAGGAACCTTTATTTCTTACCTTAACTGGTTGGGAACCTTTATTCCTTACCTTAACTGGTTGGGAACCTTATTCCTGACCTTAACTGGTTGGGAACGCTTAGTCCTTACCTTAACTGGTTAGGAACCTTTATTTCTTACCTTAACTGGTTGGGAACCTTTATTCCTTACCTTAACTGGTTGGGAACCTTATTCCTGACCTTAACTGGTTGGGAACGCTTAGTCCTTACTCTTACTATTTGGTATCGTGCTATTTCTTATCGAAATTAAGAGGCGGTCGGAACCATTTGCCGCTTGGTGGCGCTGCGGTCAGGTGAGAGAAAAATATAAAATATTTTTTATATAGCAATTTAAAATTTACTGAAACAATAATATACTTTTAATCTTGTCATTTCCTCTAGCCGTATATATGTAGAATAATTATTAATATTAATTTTGTTTGAAAAGTCTAAAATATTGTTATAAAGCGAAAAATGCGGCGCGAGGTAGAGCCGACGTAAACATTAGCATACATCATTCTTTAGTATTGCTCTCTCTGTCGCACTAAGGGAAGGTGCACGCATGTTTACATCGGTCCTACGTTGCATCGCATTTTTCGCTTTATAACAATATTTCAGACTTTTCAAACAAGATAAGTATTAATAATTATTCTACATATAGATGGCTAGAGGAAATGACAACATTAAAAGTATATTGTCGTCTCAGAAAATTGTAAATAGCTGTATAAAAAATATTTAATAGATTTCTCTCACCTGACCGCAGCGCCACCCTATATGTAGCGGCGAATAGACCCGACCGCCTCTTAATTATCAAATTTAATAAGTTATTTAACGTCAATCATGACCTTAGAAGGTCAAATTTTGTAAATGGTCAAGGACTTATTCAGCTTTAATATTTTCAGTACCTTCCATAGCGGAGTCAAAAATCTAGGGTTCCACTTAAAAATTCGCCTTAAACTTAAGATGACCTTGAAGATCGTGGGTTTCCATTTAAAAAATCGACTCGACGTTCTAATGACCTTGAAGGTCATGGTCAAGGTCATATTTGGACGTAAAATTTTCCGCTCTTTCCATTTTCGGTATCAAAATTATGACTTTTCATTTAAGAAAACCGACTTGACCTTCAAATAACCTTGAAGATCATGGTCAAGGTCACGATCAAGGTCACCATTGAATGCCCCCCTTGAAACCCTACAACTTTCATTTAAAACATTTTTTTCAAAAGTCTATATTTTCAGAGTTATTGACGTGTCCAAGTTAAAATGGGACATCCTGTATAACATAAGATGTAAATGTATGTTATATATAAACTATTATATGTCAAATATGTAACCGTAGATTATATGTAACTAAGAACTAATAATATTAACTATGTAACAAATTCAATAAACTTTAAGAGTACCATAAACGGAATTTTCAATTCAAATTTTTCATTTTGAAGATTACAATATTTTTTAAAATATATAATATGTAAATAATATTTATACTAATTATACTTTATTTTAGTTGAGTTACCAATTATTAAAAAATTAAAAAAAAAAAAATTTCCTGGTAAAAAATTATTTTAATTTAGTCATTCATAAATTTTAGTGAGTACTTTGCTAGTTGAAAATTAGTTTAGCTCCTAGTTATACAAAAAATTAAATAATTTCTTTTTTCAACTCAACTTTTGTAAAAAAAGTCTCTCTCCGACGTGTCGCTTTTTCCAAACGAAAAACGACGTGTATCCTTTTCCACGCCCAAAACCGAGGTGTCGCCTTTACAAACGAAAAACGACATGTATCCTTTTCCATGTCAAAAACCGAGGTGTCGCCTTTTCCAAACAAAAAACGGTGTGTATCCTTGTTCCGCCAGCCCGACGAATTAGAAACTAATATAAAGGGATAAAACATATTATTTTGTAATAATAATGGATAAAATCGGATAAAAAGGGATGAAATCTAATGAAATGTCCGAATTCATACCAATTTTATTTCCTTTCATTCAATTTTATTACTTATTATTGTATTTTATCCATTTTTATCCACTTTTATCCATTTTTATATATTTTTATTACCTTTTTTCATTTTTTATTACTTACAAATAGTTTTTATTCATTTTAATTATTTGTTATCATTTTTTTATTTATTATTATTTAAAATCGTTTTCGCTAGGATAAGCGATAAAATTTCTTCAATTTCAATCAATTCTATAGCTGTAATGGCATAAGATATTGTTCGTTCATAAAAATTTTTAATAATTATATTTGTTTTTGCTTTAAAACATTGTCAACGAGTTAAATTTTTAATTAGATGAGCTACTTGCACTTCAACTGGTAATTGGTCAGACCAATTACCAGTTACTTGCTCTGCAACTGGGAACTGGTCAGACCATTTACCAGTTACTTGCTCTGTAACTAGTAGCTGGTGCAAGTATTCTCAATTACTTGACCATTTCAAATGAAAAAACCATTTCCTTAAGTACCACTCTGGTAACTGGTAAATGGTTGAATCAGTTCACAGTGAGTGGGTGGGTAAATGATAAATGATTCAACTAGTTTGCAGTTACCATGTGGGTAAATGGTAAATGGTCGGAGCAGTTTCAGAGCAACTGGTAAATGGTTGGACCATTCACTAGTTACTGGGTAAGTAAATGATCCGACCATTTACCATTTACTCACCCAGTAACTGGTAAATGATCCGACCATTTTCAGTTACTCACCTAGTAACTATCAACTGGTTCAACCATTTATCATTTACTCACTAGGTCACTGGTAAATGGTCAGACCATTTACCAGTTGCTTACTCGGTAATTAGAAACATTCACAACCCCGCTCAACGGCTTGGTTTTTACAACGACGCCAACATACAAAGGGACGTCTTTGTCAACCGCTATTTTGAAGTGCGCTTTGCTTGTTAATCACGAGCAACTGGCTGCTGCCTTTTCCGCCATCTGAGCCATTTTTTTAATAACTGGTCTGCACCAGGAGGTTAGGAAGCAGATGAGGATTTTTTGGAATTTTGCCCTGCAACGTCTGCTGAGAATTGGGTCAGGCGTAGGATGCTTTCTTCGTGGCATCTTGCCTTAGCGTTGTCGATCGATACATCTCTTTGCCTTTGAGGTATTGAGAGTATTCTACATGAAACTCCCTATTTGTTTTGTACATAAAGCACAAGTCTGATTAGCATATTCACGCGACCACGCGTTGTTGGAGGTAAAATTCCTCTCAGACTTTTTCGGTGCTCAAAGTATTCATGAACGCGTTCACTTTATGCGGGTAATACTTATCAATAGTCTACATGTATAATCATACAAAAAACGGTTTACGTAGTGAGTTCTGCGTTCCAGGTGTAGATAAAGAACACTAGGTGCATGAAAAATCTCCTTCACGACCTCGTGAAATTTTGGAAGTCGCGCAAGGAAACGGCTAGTTTCAAGTATCAATTATTAAAGTAAATCATCGTGAAAATTTGTACCTCGGGACCAGCAAACTACAAGAAAAAGTAAATTTAACGTTGCGGAATGCGAGGAATCGGGCTTTCAGACACAAAATTTTTTTTATTGTCTAAAATCATTTTTATGTATTTTCAGTCTTTTTAACGTAAAAATAAATTTTAGTAAATTATAACCTTTTTTGAATGTCAGAAAGGCCGATTTTAGATTCTGAAAGCTGAGCATATAGCATACATAGATAGTTAACTTCTTAACTTTAACAACGCATCGATCTAGAAACTTCGGAGCAATTTCAACTTAGAAGTAGATATTAGTAAATCATTCTAGTCATTCTTTTAATTGTGCGTTATAATTCATTTGTAATTTGTTTATAACGTATATATTCTATTGTTTAATTATTTGCTTCTATTTATATATACTGTAAGATTCTCTTAGTTTAAGTAGAAATTATTTCAAGATAAATAAATGAAACAAATAATATTACTAATAAGACAAACTTGAACCAAGAGAAACTTAAATCTTTATCTAATCGCGTATCTACAAACGAAGAATACGTTCGATTAAATGCTATGTTGTGAAACCGAATTTATGTCGAATATACAAATTTATTTTCACCAACGGTAAGTAGGATGAAGCGAGATCGAGCGATTCACGCTATAAATTTTACTTTCGATGAAAACAAGAGTACCCCCTGTTTCTCTCTCTTTCTATCTTGAGACTATAACCTTTTAATATAGTTTATAACACGTTTTCTTAATTATTATAATACCTTATAATTTACTCGGCTAAATATTCATTATTGATTTTAAATTAAGATAATTTTAAAAATGTTTATTTAATTCTAAGTTAAGCATTTGTTATAACTTTTGGCTTGCTCAATGTTATAATTTATACATTGAGACTACCTCAGTTAAATATTGCTTTATGAGAAATAATGACGCTTCTTTTATTTATCAAAATAGCGCCATTATTGTCCCTTACACAGGTGCAAAAGCACTTGATATTAATTTTATCACATTAATGTGAAATATTTCAAATATTATATTTAGCTGAGTAGATTATATAATAACGCGGCTACAACCACGCGCAATGTTTAATTGTATTTTATTGTGTATATGTTGTGTTCATTAGTGTAGTGGACTGAGAGCTAATCCGTACGTAGTTAGGACGCCATGCCTAACTACTTCGGGATCTTGCTCTAGGAAATAGGAAAAAGGATAGGAAAAGATAACAGAATTATCAAGTGCCTCTCACCACTTAACTTGAATCTTAACTTGCAGGAGCTATAGGTCGTAATTACTCTATCTCCCCTGCAAGTATTCTACAACGAACTCGATTTATCACACGACACAGATATAACTAAATCGTTGAAAATAAACACGGGTTTGCAATCGAGGGCTAACTCGATTGCTTCGCCGTTATGAGTCTATCTTCAACGAATAAAACACAATTTGACACTTATTTCAATTTTAGATGTTTATTATCCTAAGAAAATGATGAGAGTGATCTCTCTACAGTACTTTTCTGATCGGGACACCTCGTATTCGAGCCGCCGATCGTCGCTTCCCCGCTACTCCTTACCCACACAGCGTCGACTCGCTCCCACTTCTCATAGTCGTAAGTGGTATCGATGCTGTAATAAGTATTAATTATATTATATAAATTATCGCATCAACTACTTATAAATGTATAAGTGCTTGCGGTGGGCGTATCCGTGCGCGAGTATAAGAGCGCGTTCGGTACTTTTCTTCTACCCCACCTCGCTCTTATAATATTATGTACATAGTATGTGAATGTGTAACCTCACAATACATATATATATATATATATATATATATATATATATATTTATCCTGTCATTAACTTATTGCTTGTCTCGTGTCGTGTCTTATTTATTTATTTAATTTGTACATATTTGCATTAAAAGGGTTTTCTCCACTTTTGTCTTTTTATATGATAATTCGCACGCCAAAGGAAGTCTTTTAGTGTTTAGTCGTCAACTGCAAGCAATCTTTTACGCTAACACCGGGAAATCATCCTGACAGCGTTAAATACGGTTATTTGTGTTCGTGCATCGGGAGACGTTCTAGTGTCTTGGTCGTCGACTGCATGCAGTCTTTTACGCCGGGCACGTGAGGGTCAACCCGGCTGTACGAGACATATTTAAAAGTAAAGCATAACCTAAATCTCTACATATTAGAGAGAGAGGATCTTTCTTCGTCATACAAACAATAGGAATTCTCCCCTCTTTCTTGCGACAGTTCATTCGCCAAAATGCCTGCTAACGTGTTTCACACACCGTCAAAAGAAATGATTCCACAAAAACCAAAGGACCTGGCAACGGAAGCGTTACAAACGTAAAATAGTAGTATTCCTTCACAAACCGTGCACCCGGGTGAGGCAAACGTGACGGGGTTTGGGGGCGGTGTAATCGCACGAACAAGCATACAAAACTCGCCGGAAACTTCGCCATTAAAAATAGCTAGTAAACAAAAGCAAAACAAAGTTTAAATTCAAAATTCTCTGGAATTTCGATAAATAATCAAAGACAAGACAGCTTCTCATCGGCCTCGACATCTACTTATAAACAAATAGTATTTTCTTTTCCAACAATACAATTAAACTCGAACCCTAACACCTCTAATCCGCAAACACAAACAAATGAACAAATACCTTCAGACTCTAACAATCTTATAACCTTGTCAACATACACAACAGATACACATGACATAAACACGCACAATTATAACATTCGACCGTCAGTCTCGGTAAACTTTAATTTCAAACCAATAAATTTACTATTTTGACAACACGATCCCGTCATGTGGTTCGAAATGTACGAGTATCAATTACTTTTGCAAAATATAGTCGACGATAGTATAAAGTTTATTAACGTGATACCGAATTTAAATAATAGTATTGAAACAAACATAGCGGATAGCATTGAAACGCTTAGAGGTGATAATCGTTATGAAGGGTTAAAAAACATTTTAATAAAAAAAACACTCGGTCAGAAGACAGCAAATTGCAAAAACTATTTGGGGGCTGTCAAATGGGCACGCGCAAACCGTCGGAATATTTTAATGAATTAATTGGCTTAGCGGGAGAGGAAATGCCACGTGGTTTAGTCTTAAAAGCATGAAAGGCTAATTGACCTTCCAACATCCGCCCGTTTGTAAGGAAAGATGTTACGCCGGAGAACGAAGCGGATATGGTCAAACACGAGGATCAGATACATTTGGATCTGTATGGGAGTCATAACACGTTACATGAAATTAAATACGTCGAAGACAAATTATTTGACTTCGTCATGACAAAGGTTGACGCGGTAATTAGCAAACATGTTTCTTCTAAAAAGCCGGAACAATTAGACAGTTACCTAAAAAGACCGATATGAATCTAACGTGGACAAGGATATGTGGATTAACACTTATACCGAACTAAACAAAATTTAAAACTAAATATAAAATGTATCCAACGGTGATAGACGTAAAAAATCCGAAAGTCCTAGGAAATAGGGGAATTAACCACGGATCCACCCAGCACACAGAAATCGCAACGCCTGCAACATGGTGCAGGTTAGGCAGCTGTAGGCCTTCTAAAAGACTCTGGGTAACGCCCACATACAGGGTGCAAAAAGAAATGGGGAATAGAGAACATGCGAAGTTTATCGGGGGTCAAGCGAGGTTGCGGTACCGACTAGATACCATATACCTGGCTTGCACGACCCTTTCGGTTGTTAATATGATGAAACCATTTTTCCGCCCCTTGTCTTGGAGGATGCGTACATAAAGACACTCATTCTCCGGAGGATGTCCCAAAAACTACAGTTATAACGCCATACGGTCGGCATGACCTTCGGTCGTAGAATCGCGTCGTGGACACTCCAAAAGTGTGTCGATTTAGTGCTGGGGTATTTATGCTTAGTCTTTGCATATATCGACGATATACTCGTGGCGTTCGCCTCACCCGAGAAACATGAAAAGCACTCATATAATTTAACAATTGTCCGCGAATTGGTCGATAACGTGGAGAGCCTAGTGTCGTGAAGCACTCCCTCTGGTGGAGAAAAAGTTAATATCCATAATGATAAATGAGATTCAAGTAATCTTTTGACTCAGAAGTCGGTAATGGAAGACTGTGATGACAACACAGAAAACGAGCTCTTGCGACCCCCACTATCTTAGTATAATGATTCTGCACCTTGTGCATACGAAACGCATGGCCCGGAGCCATCTCAAATTAAAAATCAGGTTTTGCTACTGCGCCCTGCCTTATAACGCATCAAGTGTAGATACACAGTGGCAACGATGCGAATGAACTTTCGCTGGAGGGGGGAGGGAAAGGATCTCGTCGATAGCGTTCACAGCGCTCAGATGAACTGCGTAGAGTCAATGAATGAAAATGACAACCGGGTCGTAAGACGACCGGTACAAATAGACACCCCACCTATTCCTCCTCCTAGCTAGACAAAAAGTTAGGTTTCGCGATTGAACGTTAATTAGATGTGTATTTAAAATCTCACACTCAACATCAAGTCTATGTAATAAACGCGAGTGGAACTCCAATAAGAAAGTGGAAAAATTAGATCGATTCGCAAAAACCCTTTAATTTTGCGTATCAATAACAATAATATTTTGTAATTATGCAATGGCTAAAAAACCTTTTTATTTTTTTCTTATCTTTTATTTTTTCCATATATTAACGATTTTTTTAATTTTAACTATGTTTTAAGTAACATACCATTCGTATGTGACAATTTCGACCACGGTTGGAAGAAAGTGTGATTTTTTTAGCAACAAATTGCTAAATGCATTTTAGTGCACCTTATAATTTTAGCAAATGCACAAATCTTCGCAATTATAGAATACTTAATTATAAAACAATATCTGCGTGCATAATTAATTAAGATATTGTACAATGCGTCTGTACACAAATCAGTTATATACTGATAAATTGCTTAGAATTAAATTACATTGCTAGCACCTTCAGTGCGTTAATAAACAAACAATATACATATTGAGACGTGATAAAAATGTTCTTATTAAAAACTGTAAATACATTGCGTAAAAAAGAATCCTTGCAGACTGCAAGACTTCTTCTGTGCAATAAACATTTTTTTTCAAACTGCAAATAGAAAAATCTTACTGTTGTAAATAGTCAAAAAGCTTTATTGTAATAAAAAAAAATTATTGTTGTGAAAAATATATATTGTGAATGGTATTAAAAAGTCAGCAATTTTTTGCGACTAACAAGTATTGTTAAGTTTAGCTGGCATGCCTCTCCAGCCGATTATAGCTGGCCTATGGGGTACTATAGTACCCCAGCGCGAAAAATTGTCGTAAAAACTAAAGTATTGGTTATCTCAACTCAAAAACATTCTGGAGGGATCTTCAGAGGTTACTCCAAAGGGTAGCATAGTTTATAAGAGGAAAAATGAAACGGTTTCAAAATTTGATAAGAAAGAGCGTGGGGTACTATAGTACCCCCCCTGCCAGCTAAAGGTTAAAAAACATTGTAATCGAGATAGCACGAACCCTGCGGTAGTTTATTAGTGGAACTTTATCACACGGCCAGAGTTATCGCCCGAGCGCAGCAAGGGCGATAACTCCGGCCGTGTAATAAAGTGTCACTTAGGTCACTTGTATTGCAATGAAATATTACCGTTTGATTTTTTTAGAATAATAATTTTATAAAAACTATAAAAATTTGAGAAATATTTAAAAGGAAATAATTAAAATAAGCTATGTTTTGCTGAATATCATTTATTTATTTTAAAGTTAACAATAATTAAAAATTAATAGACTGCTGCATACCGATGCGGATGTCTGTTTTACCGACTCTATTTAAAATTAATTTTTTTATAAAAATTAGTTACTGGAGGCAAAAATTAAGAGATGGTTTCGATGCGTATAATAAATAGCAATATTTTCTCTGATAAGAATAAATTAATTTTATCACTTTGTTTCCTAGAAAAGTTGGAATAACTTGGAAATCGTATTTTCTGTCTATAATCTCTAATTTTATAAGTTATTCCAACTTTTCTCGAAAATGAAACGATAAAATTAACCTATCTTTATAAAAGAAATTATCAATTTTCATTATACTAATTGAAACCATCTCTTCATTTCTGCCTTTAGCTGCTAGTTTTTGGAAAAAAAATAATTTTGTAATTAGAAAAGGACAGAGAGATACAGTGGCCTCTTAAATTTAAAAACATTGAAAATTGTATAATATATTGCTTGCTTTTAATTTTAATTTAAAAATATTTCTAAATCTCAATTTTGATTATTGATGATTTTAATCTAAATTTTTTTAAACTCAACAAAGCTTATTTTAAAGCTTATTACTTGAATTATGGTTGAAATCTCTTAAATTTTGTGAATGAGATGTGGCATATATGGTTCAAATCCTTTTTCTTGCAAATGAAACTAATTATTATTGATTATCATAAAATTCTTGTTGATATAAACTGAGAAAAAAATTTAGTTGGATTAAGTAAGGCTTAATTGAATCAATGAAATCCCTTAGGTGCGGGCGGCACATAAAATATTTTGTTACATTAATACAAATATTTTAATTGAGTCAAATAAATATTTCATTTTTTAAAATAAATATTTGATTCTACTAAACATCACAAATATTGGTTGAATAAAATTAATTTATTGTTTTAAAAAAATTTGTTATTAATTCAAATGCATATTTGTTTTTCTAATTGCTTATTTCATTACATCAATATGCATATAGTAACTGAATCAAATAATATTTTGTATTTTCAAATAAATATTTGATTTACTAAATGTCGCGAAGATTGATTCAATAAAATTAATTCATTGTTTTTATAAAAAATTTTATCAATTAAAATGCCCATTAGTTTTTCTAATTGATTATTTCATTACATTAATATACATATTAAAATTAAATCAAATAATATTTTGTATTTTCAATTAAATATTTGAGTTATTAAATGTCGCGAAGATTGATTCAATAAAATTAATTCATTGTTTTAACAAAAAAAATTATCAATTAAAATGTCCATTTGTTTTTCTAATTAATTATTTCATCATAATAATGCTATATTGAAATTAAATTAGTTCAATATTTTATATTTTCAAATAAAAGTTTAATTTATTGAATATTGCAAAAATTGATTTAATAAAATTAATTCATTGTCTTAACAAAAAATTTTATTAATATAAAGACATTGATAGATTATTCGGTTTCACAAATAAAATATTTCTTCAAAGTAAAGAAATATTTAATTAATTCGATTTATAGATATTTTAATCGAATAAATACTGTCTTTAATCAACAGTATTTGCTTTCAGTGATTTATATTTATTTATTAACATCAATGAACTGATGACTCTCATTAAAGGACAGGTGAATATAATTACATTTATTTATATGGTAAAGAATAACAATTATTAACATACTAACATTAGTATGCTTTATACAGTGATCGCACGCGCAGTAAATCTAACATAAATTTCGTTCGCATTACAATTTACTTATTATCTTGGATTTTTAACTTCCTTATATATCAACTTGGAGGCCCTCTTACCGCTTGCGAGATCGAAAATTCACGACGCCACCAAGCGGTAGTATCATCAAACCATCGAACTAAATGATTTTGTTAAAACAATAAATGTTTCTTTTAGATCAAATATGTGTTATTTGAATGAAATAAATTATGTAGTTGAATTAAATAGTGGATTTACTTGATTTTGACAAGTATTTAATCAGATTTCTCTGTAATTTTTATTAACTTTAGTACATATTTTGCTAAGTTATTCACTTAGCAAGACACGTATTTAAAACATGAGTTTGTTTGAGTATAAAGGATGATAACTTATACAAAAAAATATTTTTCAATAATATTAAATATTAATTTTGACATTATATTTCATTCGATTGAGTAAATATGTTATTAAATAATAATTGATTGTTTTAATAAATATTTCATTAAGATAATCAAATAATTATTTAATCGATCTGATAAAGAAATTAATTAATACAACAAAATATTTAATTGGAACATAAATAATAAAATATTTAATTGTTAAAAATAATAATTAATTCAATTAATCACCGATTTCATAGACGCAATATAATTAAATAATAAAAGTAATAAAATAATTTTATAGAACAAAATAAATCACATATTTGAATCAATTAAAAATTTAATTAATTTAATGCATCCAATTAATTATAATATAGCAATGAAATTATTTGATTAAAAGACAATGAGATATTTCATAGAATCAATCATATATTTCATAAAGAGAAAAAACGCATTCATCAAAGCAACTAAATATTGAATTAAAATGATTAGGTATTTCATTGACCAGTGAAATAATTTAATATAAGTCATACAATATTTAATTGAAACAATGAAATATCTTTTTGGTACTATTCAAAATTTATTGAAAGAATAAAACAATAATCTTGAAATTATTAAATATTTCATTAATATAATTAAATATATTATTGAACAGTAAAGTAATTTAATAGAGGTGATATAATAATTAATTGAATCAATGTAATATATTTTTCTTTTAATCAAAATTTGATAAAAATAATAGAATAAATACGTTAGAATAATAATAAAATAAATATATTTGGTTTAATAAATATTTCATTAAGATAATCAAATATATTATTAAACATTAAAGTAATTTAATGGAAGTGTTAATATAAAATATAATTAAATCAGTGAAATATATTCTTGTTTCAATAACTACTCGATAGAAATAATAAAATAAATATATTTGGTTTAATAAATATTTCATTAAGATAATCAAATATATTATTAAACATTAAAGTAATTCAATGGAAGTGTTAATATAATATTTAATTAAATTAGTAAAATTTATTCTTGTTTCAATAACTACTTGATAGAAATAATAAAATAAATATATTTGGTTTAATAAATATTTCTTTAAGATAATCAAATATATTATTAAACATTAAAGTAATTTAATGGAAGTGTTAATATAATATTTAATTAAATCAGTGAAATATATTCTTGATTCAATAACAATTTGATAGAAATAATAAAATAAATATATTTGGTTTAATAAATATTTCTTTAAGATAATCAAATATATTATTAAACATTAAAGTAATTTAATGGAAGTGTTAATATAAAATATAATTAAATCAGTGAAATATATTCTTGTTTCAATAACAACTTGATAGAAATAATAGAATAAATATATTCGGTTTAATAAATATATATTTAAAAAAAAATTTAATATCTGATTTTACGTTGCACCTTTCTTGACTTTAAAAAAATAATTTATTGGTTTTCTTTTTGTAAATTCATTGAAATTGGATTTGTTGATTTTAAGGAACCTATTTCTTTAAATTAATTGTAATTTTTATTGAAATGCTGATCAAATTTTATGTGTTATATACAACAAAATATTTTTTTTATACAATCACATATATTATTAATTAAATGACAATGTTATTAACTTAGTGAAGCATTTATTTACAATATAAGCTTCTTTAACTGACTAGCTCTTAATCAGATGACCGTTAATTCAAGCGAATATTATATTGATGATCGATCAATATTTTTTTATTGTTATTAAAGATTTTGTTAATTTTACAAACGATTTACTAAAATAAATATTTAATTACTGTAACAAAATATATAGATAATGTATAAACATATTCTATTGTTACAAATAAATATTTTATAAAATTTTATCAGCTGCCTTAATGAAATTGATTTGATTAAATCAATCGAATAATTTAACCAAAACAATAAATTTTTCTTTATTTTAAAAAAATATTTATTTTTTTTTAACTTAGGTATTAATTTTTTTTATCCCAACTAAATATTTCAGTGATTTAATAACCTTGCATATTACTTCAATCAAAATTAATTTTTATCAACAAAATATTTAATAACTAAATTTATTTCATTGACTCGACTAAATTTTTTTCTCAGTGTATAATCAAACTTACAAATTAATGAGCGTTGTAGCTTATAATTCTACTTCGAATTTTTTTTTCTCTACTAAGTGATAAAAATACCTTCCAATATGTATATGAAGATAAAGTTTACCTTATAGAATGCTCAAAAATATGTTTTTTCCTCGCTACAGCGTATTTAGTGTTGGGTGTAAAAATGAAAATTAAAAAATTGAAAATGAACCTCAATTTTCAAGATGACGTAGCTCCGTCAATTTTTGATTTTTTTGGACGTTTCATTAATGAAAATGTGCGAAATTTAGTCTAGTTTTAAATGCCGTTTTGATTTTTGCGATACGAGTGGATCTCTCTGAGTTATTCATGAAAAACTGAAAAAAGCGATTTTTTTTCAAACGCAATTTTCTCAAAAACTATATATATTTTTTTTTTTAATTTTCATATATTTTTATACATAAAAAATACTAACTTTAAGGATAGGTGAGAATATGCCATTTCACCTTATTTTTTTTAAACAGATTTTAAAACGTTTTTTTTATATTTTCCATTTTAAAGCATTGATACCATAGCGCATCATGCCATTTTTCCAACTATTACATCTTTTTACAATTCGTTTATGCTTTTATTTATTAATTTATCAAGAATATTAACAAAAATCTTTAAAATAAACCCTCGATCAAATTTTTTTTATCAATTTGAACCGAAGTTATAATGATTTTAACTTTATAAGAATAGATTTTTTTTGTTGATAATTAGAATTTCTTATCCAGTTTGAATTTTGCACCTACGATTTAAATTTAGTTTGTAGGGAATGATATATGCCACCGCTAGATGGTGACGATTTGCTTTCTGCATTCTCATTAACGACTTGACGCATTCAAGCGTATAAGACAAGTAAAATCAAAAATAAAATTGTCTCACAAAAATTTTTTTTTGCTCTGTCGAAGAACTTATTAATAATAATGGTATCACTGGTCGTTAAGACCAAGTGCAAGGATTTGAAAGAAAGGCATAAAAAAGTTGTTTACGATTGCTTCAAAAATCCGTTTAGAGAATAAGGTGATCTAACGGAGTCTTTGAAACGCTTGTATCCGAATACTCCTTTTTCTAGAGAGGATAAAGTATGTCCTTCATGTTACAGAATATTTTTAGATGAAGTAAAAATACACCTTTTTTATCTACCTCAAACAGTCAACAATCTTCGGAGGAAGTTTTTTATAGTAAGGTTGTGGTAGAGCAGTTCGATCGGACTTCAAGTAATTTGGAATTAAAAATTTCACCAATTAAAATGCTTTAGAGTATCAATATAAAAATGCGAAAATCCTATGCTCTTCGAAAAAGAAAACAAAAAAATGATGTATTTGATTCACAAATAGCAAGTAAAATTATGAATGTCTACGATATAAGGGATTTGTCCACATTAGATGAAAATAACGAATGTGAAACATGTGATAAATGGCTCGAAAATATTAAAATTGCTTTAGATACTTGTTCAAATTTTCCTGAGAAAGTACAGTTATTAAGTCTTATACCAAACAATATTTCAAAAAACTATTTATAATCAGTTTTATCAAATGTAACTGTTTATATGATTGATCAAGCAAGATCATTGGTCAATAATAAAGATATTTACCAAAAGCCTGAGAACTATTGTGGCCATTCTTTGGATAGTGAAATTATAACGAGAGTAAAAAATTATTATTTGAACGATGATTTCAATTGTCCTCGTCAAAGTGCAAATAAAAGTGACACAAGATCTGTTAAAGAAAATGGTATAAAAACTAAAAAAGTTGAACGCTTTTTTATGCGAAGCATAAAAGAAATATATCAATTATTTATAGAAGAAAATTCTGAAATTAAAACAAAAATCGGCAAAAATCTTAAGAGGCCGTTGTATCTCTGTCCTTTTCTAATTAAAAAATTGACTTTTTTCCCAAAATTAGCAATAAGAGGCAAAAATAAAGAGATGGTTTCGGTGTGTTTAATAAAATGTAATATTCTCTTTGATTAGTATAAATTAATTTTATTGCTTCGTTTTTAAGAAAAGTTGGAATAACTTCAAAAATTAGAAATTAGTGTCAAATAATCGGATTTTTAAGTTATTCCAACTTTTCTTGAAAATAAAGCGGTGGAATTAAATTATTCTTATCAGAGAAAATATTGCTTTCTATTACACGAATCGAAACCATCTCTTTATTTTTGCCTGAAGTTATTAGTTTTTATAAAAAATAAATTTTAAATAGATTCGGTAAAACAGGTAACTGTGTCGGTATACGGCTGACTCTTAAGACCAAAGTGGGTTATACCACATCCACCAAACGATTCGTGTCTTTGCGTTTATTGCGCGAACCTGAAACTTACGTTGGATGCTTTGAATAAATATTAAGAGCAGGCCGAACTATCTGTCCTCATCTAATAGTGTTTTTTATAATTTATATAAACACCATTGGTTGTAACACTAAAAAAATGGCAGCCCTCGCTAGATACTAGTATAATAGATAAATTTTATAATAAGAATAAAATAATTTTATCACGTGGTTTTTGAATAGTATGAGACCTACTGAAAATCTAAAAAATAATCTTTTTTTGGTAGGTCTCATATTATTCGCAAACTACATGATTAAATTAGAATAAAAAATTTTTATTAGGTTATACATGACAAAAAAAAATTATAAAAATTAAGAATATTTTATACATTTATTTTTGATATATGCAAAAATAATACTTGCTTCTTGATATTAATATTTACTAATAATATTCTTATAATAAGTTAAATCCTACAGAATGATACTTTAGAAAAGTATACATTTTAGAAGGTATTAATAAACCATTGGTATTACCTTTGAATTGATCATGGTTTTACACATTCAATTTTTTACCAAGTTTTTAGCTAAATGAAAAAATTCAATTTTTGAGCACCTGATAAATTCACGTACTAAAATGAAAAATACATTGATTGCTACATTATTTTTTAATCGGTAAATTAATATTATTATATCTATTACAATCTATCAAACAAACCTTTTTAGTAGTTTTTCACTTGCTTTTGCTTTCTCATAGAGAAAGCATTGTGTCGATGAAAAAAATTTTCTTCTATTTTTTCATTAATTTGTACATATTTGAACTCGGTGAGTCAAAAAAAGTGGTTTCCAGAAAATGTCTGTATGTATGTGTGTGTGTGTGTGTGTGTGTGGATGTATGAATTCAGTTAGTAAACTGTATCTCGAGAATTACTCGATGGATTTGCTTCTAATTTTGCATGGAATTTAGTTTTGTGACTAACTTGCTGGGAAGCTATCGATAATTTGGTTCTTCCAGCGTAGTTTTCATTTTGAAGTTTTTAAAAAAAAAAAAAAAAAAAATTCGATTTTTCGTTTTTTGTTTTTTTTTTGTTTACTACTCGATGAATTTGCTTCAAAATTTGCATGGAATTTATTTCTGATTGCCCGAATAAAATAAATTTTTAAAAACTGATTTTCTTAGCTCAGTTTTAATTTTAGAGCATTTTGAAATTTTGGAAAAAAATGTTTCTATTTATTAAGCCAATAAAATCTTAAAAACTACTCGATGGATTTACTTCAAATTTTCCATACAATTCAATTTTTTGATGAACTGGTGCGGAAGCTATTGGGAATTGGTTTTCTTAGCGCAGTTTTTTTTTTAGAATCATTTTAAGAATTTTTAAAAAATTTCGATTTTTCATTTTTTTTGTATTTTACGTAAACTACTCGAAGAATTAGTTCGAAAATTTGTATGGAACTTTATTTCGACTGCCAAAAGTATTTAAAATTTTGTAAACTAATTTTCTTAGCGCACTTTTAATTTTAGAGCATTATTAAAATTTTTTAAAAAATTTTTATTTTTAATTTTTTTCTATTTTACGAAACCCATTTGATAGATTTGCTCCAAAATTTGTATGCAATTAATTTGCTACTGTCTGAAGAAAACAAGCTTTGGAAAACTAATTTTCTCAGCGCAGTTTTAATTTTAGAGCACTTTGAAAATTTTCAAAAAAATTTTTATTTTTCATTTATTTTTTTTTTTGCGTTAACCATACAATAAATTTTCTCCAAAATTTTCATACAATTAATTCGCTATTGTCTGAAAAAAATAAGCTTTTGGAAACTAATTTTCTTAGCGTGGTTACAATTTTAGAGAATTTTAAAGATTTAAAAAAAAATTTCGATTCTTCTTTTCTTATTTTTTTTTATTCTACGTAAAGTACTCGATAGATTTGTTCTAAAAATTACAGGGAAATTATTTGCGACTGCCAAAAGAAGGGAAATTTTCAAAAATTGATTTTCATAGCATAGTTTTAATTTTAGAGCATTTTTAAAATTTTGAAAAAGAAATTTTGAAAAGAAAATGTTATTTATTTAACCAGTTAGATCTCAAAAATTACTCGATGGATTTGCTTCAAATTTTGTATACCATCTATGTTTTTGTATAACTAGGCGGGAAGCTATAGAAAATTTGTATTCATAGTGTATTTTTTTTTATTATAGAGCCATTTTAAGAATTTGAAAAAATTTTCGATTTTTAATTTTTTTTTTTTGTATTTTACGTAAGTTAATTGATGAGTTTGCTTTGAGATTTCCATGGGAATAATTTGCATCTGCCAAAAGAAGGATAACTTTTATAAACCGATCTTTTTAGCGTAGTTTTCTTTTTAGAAAATTTTCATATTTCAGTATTTTTCCATTTTACGTAAAGTACTTGATAGAATTGCTCTAAAATTTGTATACAAGTTATTTGCTACTGTCTTTATAAACCAAGTTTTAAATAAATAATTTTATTAGCGTAGCTTTTTGATCACTTCTTTCGTTTTCTGAGTTACTCTTGAAAATTTATAATAGTACTACTGATTTAGATGTTGACTTGTATTATTACATTCAATTAAGTATTTAAATATAATCATTATTAAATATTATAAATTGAATTGTTTTTTAATAAATGGAAAAAATATTTGAAGAAGAAGAATGAATTTCGTTGTCATCGTTCTTTTAAAGTACAAATTTATTAATAAATATTAATGTTAGACAATTTTTTTATATTAAAATCACATTTAAATAAATATAAAAAAAATAATGAAACTCAAAGAGCTCTATGAGAAAGCATTCCGCCAAAGCACTTGGCAGCGTTTTTTAAACGATTTGATAAATAATTTTCCTTAATTTTTCAGTCACTATATTAAATGTATGTTGTACACTTTAGAAACTTAATTTTTAAACATTGTAACTAATTACTAATTAAACTTATTTCTTTTATTTGTATCTATATTAATAGGTTAGTCACATAAACATGAAGAGAAAATTATCCACCAGGAGCTTCTAACGATATATCGAAATCCATTCTAAGACTTGATAATATTTACTTCATGCTTATGTAACTAGCCTATCAAAATAGATACCAAAATAAAGAATTGAGTTTAATTAGTTATTAATAATAATGTTTAAAAATTAAGGTTTTAAAGTGTACAACATAAATTTAATATTGTGATTCAAAAACTAAGAAAAATTATCCATAATAGTTTAAAAAAGCAGGCGAAAAACTACTGAAAAGGTTTGTTTGATAGATTGTAATAAATATAATAATAATAATTTTTAATTGATAAATAATATAGCAATCAATATGCTTTTCATTTTAGTAAGTGAGTTTATTACGTGCTCAAAAATTGAATTCGTTTATTGTGCTAAGAACTTCGTAAAAAAATTTAATGTATAAGATAATAATCAATTCTAAGGTAAAAGCAGTTATTGTTTACACCTTCTAGAATGTATACTTTTTTTAAAGTTCTGTATGATTTAACTTATTATAAGAATATTATTAGGATATATTAATTCCTAGAAGCGAGTATTTTATTTTTGCATGTATCGAAAATAAATGTATAAAATATTCCCAATTTTTATCATTTTTTTGTCATCTACACTCACCGTAAAGGATATTTTTCCGAACGTGTACGTCGAATGGCAACGTCGCATATTTAATCCATGGCGTAAAAATATTATTTTTCATGCACAGAGTTTCGTATCTCAGCTTCTTCATTACTCAGCTTACGCCGTCGATAATGAAGATTTAAAAAAAATTTTATTCATATTTATTCTGAACAATTGATTGAATTGCCATCTACATTTTTCGCGGGATATTAACCATAAAAATCTTCATTATCGTAAAGTAGTAAAAAGTAGCTGAGATGCGAAACTCTGTGCATGAAAAATAACATTCTTACGCCATGGATTAAGGGCACAAAACACCTTTTTCCTCTGCTAGTAAAAAAAGATATGTATTAATTAGATTTAATTAAATTCTTTGTAAATGAAAATAATATTTGAAAGTAGACTAAAATACCTTTATTTTAAGCTTTTATAAGCTCATTTTGCTTTAGCTGTAGTCCCATAACACAGCCAAACAAAAAAAAAATGTCAAAACCCACGGACCAGACCATATATACCTTATGTTTTTGAGGTCGCTGATTCCGAATCCGTGGTCCATTTAACCCCATCACCTCAGGGTCAAGGTAAGGTCAAGGTCAAATTTACAAAATTAACGGCAACCAAGGTTTGAAAGTATACATATATGTTTTTGAGGTCGCTGATTCCGAATCCGTGGTCCATTTGACCCCATCACCTCAGGGTCAAGGTCAGGTCAAGGTCGAATTTACAAAATTAACGGCAACCAAGGTTTAACAGTATACATATATGTTTTTGAGATCGCTGATTCCGAATCCGTGGTCCATTTGACCCCATCACCTCAGGGTCAAGGTCAGGTCAAGGTCGAATTTACAAAATTAACGGCAACCAAGGTTTAACAGTATACATATATGTTTTTGAGGTCGCTGATTCCGAATCCGTGGTCCATTTGACCCCATCACCTCAGGGTCAAGGTCAGGTCAAGGTCAAATTTACAAAATTAACGGCAACCAAGGTTTAACAGTATACATATATGTTTTTGAGGTCGCTGATTCCGAATCCGTGGTCCATTTGACCCCATCACCTTAGAGTCAAGGTCAGGTCAAGGTCAAATTTCCAAAATTAACGGCAACCAAGGTTTAACAGTATACATATATGTTTTTGGGGTCGCCGAATCCGAATCCGTGGTCCGTTTGACTCCATCACCTCATAGTGAAGGTTATTTGAAGGTAAAATCGACAAAATTCTTGTAAAACAAACCAAACTTTATGCCATTTATTTTTTCTTACTATACCTTACACGTTTCTCATCAAATGATCGGTGCAAAGGTTTCCTTTTACGTTTTTTCCCAGTAGTTTTACAATCTCTTTTCAACATCCAGCAGTAGTCGGCCAGCATACTAGCATCCCATCTACCTTGATAACGCTTCTCCATTACTTTAATGTCTTGGTGAAAACGCTCTCCCTGTTCTTCGCTATAATCGCTACAGTTTTCAGGAAAACTATCCAAGTGATTGTGCAGAAAATGTAGTTTGTAATTCATTAGGCAACCCATATTCCCATAGTTCTCAACCATTTTATATACAATTACTTTGTAATTTGGGCTTCTGCGATTACCCAAAAAGTTTTCAGTAACTTCCTTAAAGCTAAGCCATGCAGCTTTCTCAATGTTTGTCATGGAACTAATGAACTGGTCATCAGCCATCATTTTTCTAATTTCAGGACCGCCAAAAATACCTTCCTTCAATTTTGCATCTGATTTACTTGGAAATTTACTTTCCAAGTATTTGAAGCACTGGCTATCTTTATCTAAAGCTTTAACGAATTGTTTCATCACACCAAGTTTTATGTGTAATGGAGGAATGAGAACTCTTTTCGGATCAACCAATGGAGTAGCTATAACGTTACTCTTTCCGACTTCGAGAGATTTTCTTTCAGGCCATTTATGATTTGTATAGTGCTTTGCACGGTCTCTACTATCCCATAAGCACAAGAAACATGGCGTCTTTGTAAATCCAGACTGCTGTCCTAACAATATTCCAGAAACTTTCAAATCACCACATATCCGCCATTTATGCTTATCATACTAAATATTTTGTATTATAATTTTGAGATTATCGTATGTTTCCTTCATTGTAGTGGAGTGCGCTATAGGAACTGAGGCATAGTGGTTGCTATTGTGTAGTAATACGGCTTTTAAACTTCTTTTTGATGAATCTATGAACAATCTCCATTCTTCGTCTATATACACATTAGGTTTAATTTCATTCATTAAACCTTTTACGCCTTTACAATATACTATTTTATCACCATTATGATTCATTTCTTCAAAGTATGGTTCGAAACTTTTGCTTCTTGTTCTGTAAAAAGATACTTTAGTAGATTTTGCCAACTGATTCATGCCTTTTAAAGCTGAAGCTAAATGTTCTGCTCCATCTTTAGGTAAGTTAAGCTCTCTAACTAGGTCGTTTAGTTAATCTTGAGTCCATAACTTTACGCTTTTGTCTTTTTGGCCCGCTGGAAGGAAAATATCGTCATCGTCATCATCATCATCATCTGCAGTTTCTTCATTACTATCACTTTCATAGGACTCGCTACATTGAGTAAAGGTAATTTCAAGGTGAAATGTACTAGATTCATGCAAAACAAACCTAAACCACGTTATCTGCGAATTTTAGTACAATATTGATTAATTTCATTTTAATACAAGGCTACTTTGAAGAACAAAAGATCATATTTAATTTTCTCTTATTTGTGAGATCGTACATTATAAAATTTCAAATTGCATAAGAGTGTTCTTTGATATATGTGAAGAATTATGTAGAAAGTAAGCATGCATTTTCTAATTGTACAAATGTACGGTTAAATGAATAAGAAAAAATTAAACATGAATTTTTTTCGTCAACGTAGCCTTCACCTGCTTCCTCGACAAAAACTGTGACGGTGACACTGCCCCAAACGGGGATGCGTGGAATGATCCGCTTATAAGTTTGTCGGGGTAACGATGCCAGTGGAAGCGCACTGCCTCGCAGGGGGACGTTAGGGTGTGAGGATGAAGCTGTAGTGTGTCCGACGACGAGTTGACACTGTCCTCGTCAAAGTCGGAAAGCTCTTATACTTAGCCCCGGAGAGGTATAAGAGTTATCACGTCCGGGACAGTGGACTCACCTGCGATCGGACCAGGATCCCTGACATGCGGGGTTATACTGAAAATCATGGAAAATTTACCTTCTACATCTCAAGGGCATATTTGCACAAAAAATTCTCCGGGGCTAAGTATAAGAGCTTTCCGACTTTGACGAGGACAGTGTCAACTCGTCGTCGGACACGCTACAGCTTCATCCTCACACCCTAACGTCCCCCTGCAAGGCAGTGCGCTTCTACTGGCATCGTTACCCCGACAAACTTATAAGCGGATCATTCCACACATCCCCGTTTGGGGCAGTGTCACCGTCACAGTTTTTGTCGAGGAAGCAGGTGAAGGCTACGTTGACGAAAAAAATTCATGTTTAATTTTTTCTTATTCATTTAACCGTACATTTGTACAATTAGAAAATGCATGCTTACTTTCTACATAATTCTTCACATATATCAAAGAACACTCTTATGCAATTTGAAATTTTATAATGTACGATCTCACAAATAAGAGAAAATTAAATATGATCTTTTGTTCTTCAAAGTAGCCTTGTATTAAAATGAAATTAATCAATATTGTACTAAAATTCGCAGATAACGTGGTTTAGGTTTGTTTTGCATGAATCTAGTACATTTCACCTTGAAATTACCTTTACTCAATGTAGCGAGTCCTATGAAAGTGATAGTAATGAAGAAACTGCAGATGATGATGATGATGACGATGACGATATTTTCCTTCCAGCGGGCCAAAAAGACAAAAGCGTAAAGTTATGGACTCAAGATTAACTAAACGACCTAGTTAGAGAGCTTAACTTACCTAAAGATGGAGCAGAACATTTAGCTTCAGCTTTAAAAGGCATGAATCAGTTGGCAAAATCTACTAAAGTATCTTTTTACAGAACAAGAAGCAAAAGTTTCGAACCATACTTTGAAGAAATGAATCATAATGGTGATAAAATAGTATATTGTAAAGGCGTAAAAGGTTTAATGAATGAAATTAAACCTAATGTGTATATAGACGAAGAATGGAGATTGTTCATAGATTCATCAAAAAGAAGTTTAAAAGCCGTATTACTACACAATAGCAACCACTATGCCTCAGTTCCTATAGCGCACTCCACTACAATGAAGGAAACATACGATAATCTCAAAATTATAATACAAAATATTTAGTATGATAAGCATAAATGGCGGATATGTGGTGATTTGAAAGTTTCTGGAATATTGTTAGGACAGCAGTCTGGATTTACAAAGACGCCATGTTTCTTGTGCTTATGGGATAGTAGAGACCGTGCAAAGCACTATACAAATCATAAATGGCCTGAAAGAAAATCTCTCGAAGTCGGAAAGAGTAACGTTATAGCTACTCCATTGGTTGATCCGAAAAGAGTTCTCATTCCTCCATTACACATAAAACTTGGTGTGATGAAACAATTCGTTAAAGCTTTAGATAAAGATAGCCAGTGCTTCAAATACTTGGAAAGTAAATTTCCAAGTAAATCAGATGCAAAATTGAAGGAAGGTATTTTTGGCGGTCCTGAAATTAGAAAAATGATGGCTGATGACCAGTTCATTAGTTCCATGACAAACATTGAGAAAGCTGCATGGCTTAGCTTTAAGGAAGTTACTGAAAACTTTTTGGGTAATCGCAGAAGCCCAAATTACAAAGTAATTGTATATAAAATGGTTGAGAACTATGGGAATATGGGTTGCCTAATGAATTACAAACTACATTTTCTGCACAATCACTTGGATAGTTTTCCTGAAAACTGTAGCGATTATAGCGAAGAACAGGGAGAGCGTTTTCACCAAGACATTAAAGTAATGGAGAAGCGTTATCAAGGTAGATGGGATGCTAGTATGCTGGCCGACTACTGCTGGATGTTGAAAAGAGATTGTAAAACTACTGGGAAAAAACGTAAAAGGAAACCTTTGCACCGATCATTTGATGAGAAACGTGTAAGGTATAGTAAGAAAAAATAAATGGCATAAAGTTTGGTTTGTTTTACAAGAATTTTGTCGATTTTACCTTCAAATAACCTTCACTATGAGGTGATGGAGTCAAACGGACCACGGATTCGGATTCGGCGACCCCAAAAACATATATGTATACTGTTAAACCTTGGTTGCCGTTAATTTTGGAAATTTGACCTTGACCTGACCTTGACTCTAAGGTGATGGGGTCAAATGGACCACGGATTCGGAATCAGCGACCTCAAAAACATATATGTATACTGTTAAACCTTGGTTGCCGTTAATTTTGTAAATTTGACCTTGACCTGACCTTGACCCTGAGGTGATGGGGTCAAATGGACCACGGATTCGGAATCAGCGACCTCAAAAACATATATGTATACTGTTAAACCTTGGTTGCCGTTAATTTTGTAAATTCGACCTTGACCTGACCTTGACCCTGAGGTGATGGGGTCAAATGGACCACGGATTCGGAATCAGCGACCTCGAAAACATAAGGTATATATGGTCTGGTCCGTGGGTTTTGACATTTTTTTTTTGTGTGGCTGTGTAATCATTCGATGAATTCTTGTTCTTATAATGGCTTCACCGTAAGATTTGAGCTGAACCGCTGGATGGATCTGACTTTTCCAAACTGATTTAACTTCAGTATTAGCATCATTCTCGCGTGAATGAGAGAATTCCTGAAACGCAAAAAATTTTTTACTTTTTAACAGAAAATATTAATTTATTAAATAAATTTTTATTTTTTTACCTTATTTTTGGATTTTTTAATAACTTTTTGTTATTCGATTTCAAAACCCTCCATTCACGCGAGAATGATGCTAATACTGAAGTTAAATTAGTTTAGAAAAGTCAAATCCATCCAGCGGTTCAGCTCAAATCTTACGGGGCAGCACCTAGAATTTTAAAAAATCAATATTTGAAAAAAACAGCTTTAAAGTTTTTAATTATTATATCTTAAAATTATCAATGCTATACTTATCTTTCATAAAATAATTCTTTTCTGGTATTTATTATTTATATTAGCTAACAATATAAAAAAGAGATATCAGACAAGAGAACCTTGTTATTGACTGGATAAAGCTGAAATGCAAAAAGATATGTTATTAAAATAATCAATAAAAACAATCTCTCTTATTATAAGATATTTGGTCAGTACTCACCCTTATTCACCAATGAAACTATGTATTTCTTGTAAGAATCAACAAATACATAGTTACTTGTTACTCTGATGGTTGTTAGAATCACTTGTACTAACCTCGAATCAGCTGGAAACTAAGAAATAATATTTAATATGGAGTAATCATTTTATATTTTATAATTCAAATTCAAAATTAAGGAATAAAATCTGGATTTAAAATTTATATTTTGATTAATATTAATATTTATAAATAGAATGTATATCTAAATATGTAATAATAATTAGAATTATACACTTACATCAATTTAATATGCACCCGATGTATAGAAATCCACCATCACACCAAATCACACCTATTCGTATTTTTCTTTTCAGAGTATGCGCTTCTTTCGAATGAGACTAACTTGATCACTCTACATTGAATTATCTTCTATCATTCAAAGTCCTGACCCACTCGACAGATACATTTCCAAGTTCGATTTTCCATTTCTCCAACATCTTAAGAAAGTTATATCAAGATCAGCACTATTTGGGGAAGTCGATTCAAGTTATTTTTTAACAGCTTTAGATGTAGAACCTTCTGCCACTTGTTCGTATACTTTTGTTATTTAACAACTTATAGCACTGAACTCTGGCTGGGCAACTGGCTTTGATAAATCTATTAAACTACAAAAACTAGAAAAACTTGCAAGTCCATGGCCAAGTACACGAACAGCAAGAACATTATATCTGTTAACTTTATACGTATTGTCCATAGCACTTTCTCTCTTGTTAGAGTTTACAGTTGCTTATTCATCACAAAAATCACAAATCATATTAATTTTGAATCCTTATCCTCCAAAAGAGGTTTCAATAAATTTCATCTTATGATGGCACGCACTGCAACACAATTTTTCCAACATAGAAGATGGAACGTTGGTATCAACATTTCTATCATTTGCCCTGGAACTTGAAAATTCTATTCTTTTCAGTTTAGAAAAAGATGTAGAGGGTCTACTTCTCTTAGCTTCAGAAGAATTTCTTTCACTTTTACTAAGAAATTTCTTTGGCCTCTTTTTAGATCTTTCTGTAGATCGTTTTCTATCTTGATGTTGGTTATGAAATCTGCCTCTGGTATCTCTTTCATTATTTCACATTTTTGAGGTTCGTATTCTTAATGTCAATTTAAGCTTTTTACACTTCAAATACACTTTCTATTAATACTACTTTATATTGATAAAACGGAATAAAATATGGATGTAAAACTTTTCAGAACTTAAATCAAGATAAATATTTTGTTAAAATTAAAAAAATAAACTCTTTTTTTCAATTTAACCTAAAAAAATCAATAAAAATTAAAAAAATTCAATTTAAAATAATTCTTAACATTTTTTTAATTTGTAAAAATTATATCATTATAGACTTAATAAATAAAAACAAAATTAAATCTCTTAAAAAAAACTTTTTGGAGATTAATTAATGATTTATGAATTATTGAATCAAGTAATAAAAAATAAGTTCTCATAGTGTTTTAATAAGATTAGCTAAAAATTTGAGAAAAATCTCAAAATAGCAAAATTAACAAAAAAATCAATTAAAAGTTTATTCTACTAATTTATTTATAAAAACGGAACTAAATGAGATAGAGTAAAAAAACTTGTTGGAGCTTATTCTACAGTAAATTTCCTATGAAAAAAGCAATAAACCCAAATTCGATGGTGGGACCGAAAAAAAGGTGTTTTGTGCCCTTAAATATGCGACGTTGCCATTTGACGTACACATTTGGAAAAATATCCTTAACTTATTTTAATTTTTTATACGCAGGACATTGATCTATATCCGCATATAAGAATTTCAGAATCATATTTTTACAAAAAATTAAAACAATATGAGAAAAGATTAAATTTTTATCCTATTTAAATTATCTTCTATTATGATTATCTTTATTATTATCTATTTTATTAAATATAAATGTATTTTTTTTATTATTCATAGGTTTTTTTGAAGTCATGGTTTTATTTCAACAAATGGCATCAGAGCTGTGGATCATGGATTTTTTTTAGAACAAATACGATGTTTTATTAGAAAAATATATAAGAAGGAGGTGTATTTAAGGTTACAACACTAATTAATTTGTAAATTTGATTGTACATCAACAATAATTTTATGAAAATTGATAATTATTACCTTCTTTTAAAAGAAAAATGATTGGGACCATATATGTCACATCAAGATTCAAATTAAAAGCTTTGTTCTGTTTAAAAACATCAATTTATATTAAAATTATCAATAATACCCTGGTAGAAATGTGATTATAAAAAATGGTGTATATACAAATTTAAAGTTATTAGTAATAATAATGCCAAAGAAATGGTCATAAAATGTTAAAAAAGCGTTTCCATTTCTACTGGTCCAAAAATGGTAATACAAAGCGTTCCAATTTCTACCAAGGTAAAAACTAAAATATAGAAATATTTCAAATTAAAAGTAAGCAATATATTATACAATCTTTAATGTTTTTAAATTTAATTTTTTATTGTTGATAGCTTTAAAATAAATTAATGATCTTAAGTGAAACGAAATTTATTTTTCCTCATACGTGCTGGGTAAGTGGCCGATTGCGCATGCGTTTTCGGGGTGGTAAGTAGCTAATAGCGCGCGCCGCTTTTGTTTTGTCTTTGAAGCGTGTGTTCTAGTTAAAAGCGTTAAGTAATGAAAAATAACGTCACGCAAATGCGTTAAGTAATGAAAAAAAGAACATCACGATTTTGATTGCATATACATAAGTAGCGTCGCGCAGGCGAAGATGATAGGAAAGAGGGAGAGAAAGAGAATGCTGTATCGAAAGAAAACAAGACACGCAAGAACGTGTTCACGAGTCAGTCGTACGGCAGGTATGAGAGATTGATTGATTGATTGATTCTTTATTTCAAAGGTCGTGGGGTTTAACTCCGCATGACCCATAAGAAAATATACTGAATTACATATTTTTACAGTAAGTTTTTAAAACGCAATAAAATCGAAAATTAATGCATATTATTAATAGTTAATGAACTCTTTGTAAGTAAATATAGGTAGCAATGCAGTGAACTTGACAATAAGGCAGAATTTAAATATTATCATTACATTTAACAGATACTGTACTGTTTTACATCAACAACTACGTACAATCAACAGAGGCCCACATTTTGTGTATTGTGGTAGAATGTAGACTTATAAGATATCACACTTACATTCAATAAGTCTCCGGTGAATTTTGCTACTCGAAGCGCTCATCAATTAATAGCTTGTTAAATATCGACAGCTTTACAGCTTGGGTCAACCCCCTATCAAAACCAATGAAAATGTTAGAATTATTATTAATGAACGAAGATGCCGATTCTACAAAGAATTCAACATCGCCGAAGTACGCACAACGGGGCAAACCAAAAGTCGAGGTGGCAATCTACTCGAGGATCTTACAGTCATGTAGACATTTGCACGAAGAAATCTCTCCGATAGATACACTGGGTATTGGTGAGAAACAATTGAATAGGCCAATGAAATTTTAGAGTAAAGTCTCCTATCCTTAACCGACAACCAGCCCAGTTCAAGGCGATAAGGAGTTACCATTTCACGCCACCCAATGCTACCGAAGACAAACCTAACGCAAGCATTGAGAGCACGATGGAGCTTAATATTAAGTGATTGTTGCAGATCATTATAAACCACACAACAATAATCAAAGATTGGAAAAATCAAGGCCTCAATTAACTCCTTTCTGACCTGTCTAGACAAGGCATGCCTATGGAATTTTAGTGACTGAAGAGTACCAGAGAGAGAGAGAGAGAGAGAGAGAGAGAGAGAGAGAGAGTAAGAGAATGCTATATCGAAGGAAAACAAAACACGAAAGAACGTGCACGAGTTTATATGTATAGGAGTCAGTTGTGTGCTAGCTTCTTGATGAAAGTTGTTGGCGACGCAAAAAAATAATATTTTTATGAAATGCTTTTTTTTTATTTACATATTAATTTTTTTAAATGGGGGGCTTCACGCCTCCAACCCCCCCTTTCCGCGCCCCAATGTGTCACTCTCTCTCTTTCTTACACCCAGCACTTATGAGAAAAAATAGTATGTGAATCTCGTTCGGTTTAGTTGACTATTGCGCCACTCGGGCGATGGCGCTACTCGCTACGCTCGTGCGCAATAGTCAACTAAACCTCACTCGTTACACAATATACTATTAATAGTTTTCTTATGAATTTTTTTCACAAATTTTTATATAAAATAAGACATAAGCTGAAACGTGATTAGAAAAAAACTATTTTTTTCATAAAATTATTGTTTTAAAATAATCAAACTCCAAAGTATAAGCCTATTACGACTTTAAACAAAGGAGAAAAATAGTTTTTTGTAAATGCATACAGATCATATTCTATAAAATATATTATTTGATAAATTAATTTGATAAATTAATCTTCAAATAATCTTACGTACAAATTTTTTTAAAAATTATTTCCAGGCATTATTTTATAAAATATTACATCATATGTCTTGGATTATATGAACCATTGTTAACCGTTAGAACTGTATTTATTAATTTGTAAAGTTTAATTTATTAAACTTTATTTAATAAACTTGATTTATTAATATTATAAATTTTTAATTATTATTATGATTTATTTTTGTAATTTAGGAGGTTGGTTCTTTAGGATAGGTATCCAAGAATAAAAGAATATTTATTTATATATATATATATATATATATATGTGTGTTTTGAATTGAACTTATCCTTATTTCTCCTTCTTAACCTTTAGTACAATAATTTTAGGCGAAGCGTAGCCTTAGACGGTAAGTATGAAATTAAGCTTGCGAGCTAAAGACTCTTGGGTTTTTATACTATGGGTAAAAGACAGTTGCATTCTTTCGTACGTATGATATTATTGATACTTTTATGATTTCGGGGAAAAGATTGATTGAATTTTGCATGTGATGCAGTTTAGAGTTCGATCGTCTCTTGTGCGTCGGATTCTTGTGTGTCGCATTCTCGCGAATGTATAACGTTATTGTTTGCCATCGCAGTCTCAAGGTAGAAGACTTGACTTATGATGCGTACGGAGTTCAATCACCCTTGAGTGAAATGTGCAAGATGAATATAAGTATAAATGTGTTATGAATGTTTGTCTTTGTTTACACGCCCTTCCTTAAAATTTTTCGTCCCGAAAAATTATAGTATATTGCCATATGATGGAGGAATCAGGTGAGTTTTGGGTGTATAAGAAGAGGATACTAAAGGTTGTATTAAGGAAACGTTTGCAGCGGTAGTAATGTTGGCACAATGGTTGTAAGTTACTGTAGGTTCGAGTCGTTTAGTGTGACAACAGCAAAAATTATTTAATCTTGCCCAAAGATAAGAACTGATTATTATTATTACGTTGTGTATGTTTAACTTATACCCGATAAAGGCAGCAATCATAGAGAGAGCTACGTACTCCGAATAATGAAGATAGCCTATCGCAGTTGAAATAAAAGAATTGTTTCGTCTTCGTAAAGTAAGTCTTTCAATTTCATCTTGTATTTGTTCTAGGTTATAAGCATGACTCCTTAGACTACCGAGATCATGTTCCGAAAATGCCAATAAAGGAAGGGTTATATTTAAGTTGTCTTCATATGGTTTACTAAGTGTTAAATTCAAGAGTGTGGTTGTATATGTAGTAGAGTCATGTAACGTATGTAAATAATACGCAGTGTTTGATATAAAACATTTATCATCAAGCTTTACAATACTAGCTTGTGATATTGTTATGTCTATCTTATAATTTTTACAAAATACGCTGAATAACATTTCTTTTATAGGTATAATATAAAATTTATCATTTTTTATACGTTTTACAAAATCATGAGTTAAAGAGAAATAATGTTCTTTACATTTGCTTGTATCATTTAATAATATTCTATCGCAAGCGGATAATGAGTCTATTAGCCTAGGTAAAATTTGTAGTTTAAATATTTTTGTATTGCCAAGTTGATTACAATCATTTATACTCGATAAGGTCGTATATTTTGATATATCATACGTTGTTAATACATATTGGTTAGTTACATCTAATATTGCTGTGTTTCCAAAACGTCTTTCAATAGATAAAGGTTTAAACTTAAGGATTTTGTGCGGGTCATTGTGGATAATGGGATATTTAGTAACTATTACGAGTCCGTCTGTTTTAATGTAGGATGTAAATGTCATAACTTGTAATATTGAAAAATAATTTTTCATTTACGGTGCTATTAACATGTCATCGTATTGCTGTTTTTTATATAAACTTTGTAGACCATTTATTAGAATTTCAGGTTTTAATAATGCAGGTGATAATATTCCGTTTCTTGTTCTATTTATAGAATTGAATAAATTCGTTATATAAGCTTCATATTCTTCTAGCGATGCATCAATTTCTTGCAAACTAAGTAATATAATTTGGTTACCTTGATAATTGTTGAGCATTACTGATATTTCAAGACTCCAGTTTATTAATTTATCTTTATTTTCTTTAAATATATAGAACTCCTTTGTAAATGAATCGAAGGTCTCTTTCATAAACAATGTTTGTTTTTCAATTGCTATTAACGAATTTTCTGTATGTTTGTATAGTTTGTCTATCTCTTGATTTATAGAGTCGGTATCATCGGAATTTAAGGTACCAAATAAAAATTTACTCACTGTTCCTACAAAGGTAAATAATCCTCTCTTCTTTCTGTTGCTTTCTGAGTGTAAAAATAAAGATAATCTTGCGAATAGTTCATTTAGTCGTTTTTCTTGATGCATTATGAAATCTTTTGCAGTACAGTGAACATTATTACATACTTCTTTGATTTTTGTCAATCGATTTTGCAATTTCATTTATCTATTTTATTTGGATAAGGGCTGTAAGATTTATATAATTAACAATAGTCCAAGTATCTTCGAACACATAAGCAGTTCCGTAATTTTTTTGTAGTATTGGTATATTAGCTGCTGTGATTTCTATATCTGCTTTGCAGTGATGAAACATGTCAATTAGAATGACTGTTAATATTATCATTATCGCCTTCATCTGTAACAAAGAAGGGATTCGAGATAAGCGTGATCTCATTAAAATGTCGTCTGAGAATTTTTATTTTAAGTAAAAGCTGAACTGTATGACTTTCATTATTGACTGTGAGAATTGTTGCTGGCCCTATAAATCCACGTGATGTTCTAAAATTTACCCTATCTCCTGGTTGTGGGTTAATTCTTGAAGTTGGTCTATTATCTACTGTGTTTTTATTAATTTCCTTTTGTCTTTGTATATTTTCTCTTGCTTCTTTTGCTTTCTTTGTATTTTCTTACAATCGCTTACTTAATGAATTTAACTTGTCAGAGTTAAAATCTTCTTTAGGTAAGATTCGTCCAAAGAATAATTCATAAGGTATATATTTTGTTGTAGGATGTATTGTTCTATTATAAGCAGTAATAATTGGGTGAAAGCTTTCATTGTTTGAAACTGCTCCAATTATTCTTTTCTTCAAAGTTCCTATAAGTCTTTCTACTATACCATTTCTAATAAATTTTGAAACGCCCTTGATGTAAACGTAACTGCATTGTCACTGATTATTTTCTTTAGTGTTCTTCATTCGCTCATTAAATCTTCCATAGATTGCGTAGTTTAATCTAGATTTTTCAATTGATAAACTTTAGCATATCTTGAAAGCGCTTCTATAATAAAAAGTAATTTTATTTCTTTTTCTTCGGCATGATCTATATACCATAATTTGTTGATTTCTTTTAGCGCATTAATAATAGTACCTGGAGCTTTGAATCTACTATTGAAATTTCTTTCTGCACAGTATTCGCAAGTATCGATCCAATTCTTAACCTCTTCTGCTTTTGTTTCTCAACAATACTTACGAAGTTGAAACAGTTTTATCATAAGCCCAATGTGCTTCGCTATGGGCTCTTGCTATTAATGTTTTTCTAGTCTTTTTACAGTCCACATAAATCTGTGCTAGACTCTTAATTCGTATTCTTCTTGGAAAACGAGCAAGTTTTGATAATAAATCTTGAGCCGAAGCGTCGTCAAAATTTCTTAATTCTATAATTTCTCCTTTATAATAAGGGTAATGACTACGTAAACAATTTATTGGTGATCGTATTAATTCTTCATTTGGAGTTAGTATAATGTCTCCTTTACATGCTTGTTTTATTTCTATCTTTCCATATTTAGGTTCCTTTTCTGTCCGAAAATATACAAGTGTAATTTCCTTTATACCGCTTTTGGCTGCTATGGCCTTTAAATGATCTGTAGCATCGAAGAATTTTTTTCTCTTAAAACCTCTGAGCTCCAATATTTGTCCCTCTGTGTATTTAGACAATATTTCTTTTAAAACTTGTTTTATGTCCTGATTATCAGTATTGTTGTATATTATGTCATCTTCTATAGCATTAACGTACTTCATTCGTGGGTTTTCTCTTTTTGCTACAAATACTCGGCTAAGAGCATCGGCATTAATATTTAATTTACCCTTTTTATATTCGACTATAGGTTGAAAATCTGTAATTTTTAATAAAAGTTTAAAAATTCTAGATCTGATTTCAGGTGATTTTGATTTGATGAGACCTGCTAATGGTGCATGATCTGTTATTAAAATGAAAGGTTCCCCACATAGAAAATGTCTAAAATGACGCATTGCTCATACTGCTGTTAATAATTCCTTTACGGTAGTCGAATAATTCTTTTCAGTTTGATTGAGTGTTCTTAAAGCAGAGGCGCAAGGTAAATCTTTTCCTTTCTTGTAATCACCTTGACTAAGAATTGCACCAAGTCCTTCATTACTCGCATCTGTTGTCAGTATGAACATCTCTTCTAAATTAGGGTATTTTAATATCGGTGATGATGTTAATTTTTGCTTTAATATTTCTAAAGCATTTTTGCATTCATCGTCGAAATTAAACGTGACATTTTTACTCATTAATTTATTAATAGGTTTAATAAATTTTCTATAGTATCCGCATAATCCTAGAAATTGTCTGATTTCCTTTTGATTGGAAGGTTGTTTATAATTTCTTATACATTCTAATTTGTTTGGATTAGGATATACTCCTTTTTCTGTGATGAGATGTCCTAAATATTCTAATTCTGGTTTTACATATCTACATTTATCAGGCTGCAACTTTTAGCCTGCAGTTCTAAGACGATCAAATAATATCTGTAAGTTCTTTAGATGTTCTTCAAAGGTTTTTGAGTATACTATAATGTCATCTAGGTATACGAAACATATAGTGCCTATTAGTTCTTGTAATTTTAAATTCATTATTCTTTGAAATGCAGCAGGTGCGTTTTTAAGGCCCATTGGCATTTGTTAAATTCCCAATGCCCTTTATGAGTAGAAAATGCAGTACGCTCTCTGTGTTCTGGAAAAACCGGTACTTGATAAAAGCCTGAGGCCAAGTCAAATACAGAGAAATATCTCATACCTCCCAATCGGTCAAGGATTTCATTTATTGACGGCAACGGGTAATTGTCTTGAAGTGTGTATTCATTTAATTTCCTGAAATCTATTACAACTCTATATTTTTGTATTCCTGATGCATTCATTTTCTTTGGAACACACCAAACAGGTGATACAAAAGGCGAATTTGACTTTGTTATAATACCTTCATTTTCAAATTTTTCTATTTGTCAGTCTATTTTCTTATGTAAAGATAATGGGTGTCGATATAATTTTGAAACAACTGGTTAATTTATTGTTAAATCTATACGATGATACATATTCTTGAGCGATGGTGCATTATCTCCTTCTAACTAAAAAATATCATTGTATTCTTTGACTAATGTTTGTATTGCTAATGCCTGTTCTCTTGGCAAATGCGATGTGCGTGTATTATCTATAATAAGTTTATCACGATGATATTTTTCTGTCATGAACGTTTGTTTATTATATACTTGTTTCTGTAGGAAAATTGTTTCATAAACATTTTGTTTTTGTTCTTGAAATTCTTCTATCTCTATTTCAGTATCTATTTTCATTTCCTTTACTGACTCATTAACGATGTTGAGTGTTGTACTTTTATTTTGCACTGGATATATTGCTAATGTTATTATATTTTTCGGATCGGTTATTATGTACTCTCCATCTGGTATATCTATATCTTTTTTTATAAGATTGATTCCTTGATTTACATAAATAGGGTTTTCATTGAATGTGAATTGTAAAGGGTTGTCTTGTGCATCAAAAATTTTTATATTTTGTTTTTCTGTATCAATTAATGCTTTATAATGTTGTAGCCATCCTCGGCCCAATAACCCATCGGCATCAAGAGGTATTTTATTGCTTGCGACATGATATATAAAGTCCTTTCCAAAAACATTCAATTTACATTTGTCAAGCATTGTGTGATTTCCGTTAACTATCTGTATTTTTTGCCTCTCTCCTGGTTTTTGTCTTATAAGATTGCAGGTATTAAGATCCAACACTTTATCTTTAATGAATGTTATGCTTGCTCCTGTGTCCACGAAGAATTTTAATAATTTTCCTCCTGTTTCTGAGGGTCGCATCCAGAGATGCCAGTGCTTTCCATCTGTTGGAAAGATTGCGTCTGGTAATCCTGGTCTTCCCAATAATTCTGATGATCAGGTGGGGTCTTCGACCATGGTGCCGGATCCTCTAAATAAGTTTTGCTTTTTGAAGCATTGAGGCGAAAATTTACTCTTTGTGCATTTTGATGTTTAAAACAATGCTCTTTGTCATGACCGTATTTATTACAGTGGGAGCATGTAGGTTTATCCTCTTTTTTATCTGATCGATAATTTTCTTATTGATCTCGTGAAAAGCTTCTATCACGTGTATAATTTGTATCCGGTGTTGAATGTTTCTCACGATTTCATGAATTATATCTAGAATGACTCCTATATCTTGGATGTTTTTCATCTCTATCTCTTCTGGATCTCTCCTCATGTTCATTATAATTTCTATTTCGAAGTTCTTCATCTTCTTTTCGGAGTTTTTCTTCCTATAAAGCTTGTTGATACGCTATCGGTAAAGTGTGTGGTCGATTTTGTTATACGGCTAAACGTAAGCCTTCTGTATACAATCCTCTTATAAATTTCGAAATCGCGTTTTTATTTTCATAATTCCGGTGCATATCTCTAAAATCGTCGTTTAAACCATCTATTGAAATCCGTATTCGACGATTTATGTTATTATATCTTTGTATATAGTCCGCCACCTTTTCATTTGTTCATAGAGTTACGCATTTTAGCTAATTGATCGTATTCAAGTTCTAGTTTTCCAAAATGTGTGTTTAAGCATTCTTTGAGTTGCACTGCCGTAGTCACTTGATTTCTTTCAACTACTTCTTGTGCCTTTCCTTTTAGTTTAACTGCTATTACCTTTCGTATAACCGCTGATATTTCCTGCTCAGAGCTAAGTTGTCGGGAGGCGCGAATGATTTGATCAATAAATGCGCTAATATCTGTTGATCCATCATATTCCCTTATCTCTGTTAAGAGTTCACGTATTAATAAATGATGTTCTCTCGTTAATCCCGGGAGAACATTTAATTTAGGGTTGTTGTCTCTAACTGCAGGTGGTATACTTGGGATTGGTGGTAAATTTTATTTTTTGTCATCTAAGTATTTAAAATTTGTAATTGTTCTGTCAATAATATTAATTGCTTTTCTAATGCGTCGGCCTTTTCCTTTTGACTTTGCAATTCTCGCACTACGTTTTGTTCGTCTTGATCGCATGGCGTTATGTCTTCATTGGATTTAAATTTCTTTAGCAAACTGTCCATCTTACTGAGTTTTAAATTTATTTTTAATCTATAAAGACCGTCTGTAGTGTCGTAGAAATTGTTAGAAACGTCAGAAATAGAAGTAGGTGATCGTGGGGTATTTTCCGATCTTATACTATCGTTATCGTCTTTACGATAATCACAATACATACGTGGGTGATGTTCCTATGTGTCAACCTCTCAAGCGTATGTGCTCCGGCTTGAGATGTTGTTTGTCTTATGAATAACTTATAAATAAAATGAATGTTACAGAAAGTTAGACACGCCTTTATTTTTCAGCTTGTCCCGCTGTGTGCTTAAAATTATTGTACGACTTACTTGAAGGTTTTTAAGAGATGATGTTTTTTAAGATCTGGTTGGCTGCGTCTCTTTGACCGCTGGCGGTGCAGAAGTCCTCTTTTATTGTAGAGATGATCCTCTCTTTATCCCTGGGGATGCAGACGCAGCTTGATAAACCCTTCAACTACTGGTAGTTAACTCCTGAGAGTGTGGGCTATTGTCACCAGATTAAAGATAAGTTTTCTTGATTTTTAAAACTCTCTGTTTCCTCCTGAGAGAAGATATCCTGAGATATCGGAGTTTTGTTTAATTGTCTTTTATCACTTGGCTTCTTTTAATTTTTAAACTCCTCCGTTTTCTCCTAAGAAAAAATATTTTAAGAAATCGGAGTTTTATTTAATCACTTTTATCATTCGGCTTCACTATCCCACCGCTGCCACCGATTTATGTTAATTGTTAGAACTGTATTTATTAATTTGTAAAGTTTAATTTATTAAACTTTATTTAATAAACTTGATTTATTAATATTATAAATTTTTAATTATTATTATGATTTATTTTTGTAATTTAGGACGTTGGTTCTTTAGGATAAGTATCCAAGAATAAAAGAATATTTATATATATATATATATATATATATATATATATATGTGTGTGTGTGTTGAATTGAATTTATCTTTATTTCTTCTTCTTAACCTTTAGTACAATAATTTTAGGCGAAGCGTAGCCTTAGACGGTAAGTATGAAATTAAGCTTGCAAGATAAAGACTCTTGGGTTTTTATACTATGGGTACAAGACAGTTGCATTCTTTCGTATGTATGATATTATTGATACTTTTATAATTTCGGAAAAAAGATTGATTTAATTTTGCATGTGATGCAGTTTAGAGTTCGATCGCCTCTTGTGCGTCGCATTTTTGTGTGTAGCATTCTCGCGAATGTATAACGTTATTGTTTGCTATCGCAGTCTCAAGGTAGAAGACTTGACATATCATGCGTACGGAGTTCAATCACCCTTGAGTGAAATGTGCAAGATGAATATAAGTATAAATGTGTTATGAATGTTTGTCTTTGTTTACACCATTACTTGTTGCGTGGCTCAACTATACAAAGTTGTATCCTTGATTTTTCTAGCCTCCACCAAAATTAGCGACTTTAATCATTATTTTCTTAAAATCTGTTCATTTTCGAAACTTAAGCTCATGGAAACTTTCTTTCGGAAAATAATGAGCTGCAATTCAGTTATACTATTCGTACATCTCACCGAGACCCACTCACCCATTCTTCCAAGGTCTCTCTAAGAAAATTTCTAAAAACCTTTTTAATGAAAAAAAGTCCGAAAAAATAAGATGTCTGAGTTCCTTTTTGAAAAACAAATTAAGTTTGAAAAACATGGATAGAAATACATTTTACACATGTTTTTGGGTGCTTACCGTATCTCTCCACCCTATTTTGATTCGAAAATTAATTTTTTTACGATGACTAACGTTGAAAAGCAATATTCTCATTCACAACTTTGACACTTTATTTTCAAAAAGAGTTGGAATAACTTAAGAATCGTAGTATCTGTTCATATAATCTTTATTTTTATAAGTTACTCCAATTTCATTTCAAAACAAAACAATAAAATTAATTTATCTACATAAGAAAAAAATATTACTATTGATAAAACGAATGGAAACACTCTCTTTGATACTGCCTACGATTGCTAGTTTCTTCTGAAATAGTACATTGTTAACCAAGGGGGCTAAAACATTTTGCCTTAATAGTAAACACTATATTTTTTTACTTGAAAGGCTTAAAATTCAATTTAATTATAAAAATAAAAATACAAAACTAAAAATATAAACAGAAAAATCGAAATACGAAAATAAAATACATTTATGTGAATAGAAAAATAAAAATACAAATATAAATATAATCTCTGAGCTAAGAAATAAAATAAAAAATACAAATAAAAACTTAATTATTAAACTATGAAACAAAATAAAAAATTAAAATACAAAGTGTTGAGTATAAGCGAGCAGACTTCATCATGTATAAGTCGTTTGAATCCTCTCTTCTCCCCCTCAATCCCCTCCATGATAAATAAGCAGAGCTTTAATTTGTAATAGTATTGTCAGTTGCTACGTACAATTATTGAAAGTATGTTACATAAAATAAGTTATAAGGATATTGAATATTATTTTTTCCACGGTAAGCTTATTCTTTTGTTCTCGGAAGCAAAAGTAGCGTCTTTTACGAAAGTGGAATTATTTTTATTTTCAGGGAGCTAAGTAATCATTTGATTCGTTAAATGGCGGTCGGGTCTATTCGCCGCTACATACAGGGTGGCGCTACGGTCAAGTGAGAGAAATCTATTAAATATTTTTTATGCAGCTATTTCCTATTTTCTAAAACGACAATATACTTTTAATGTTGTCATTTCCTCTAGCCATATATATGTCAAATAATTATTAATACTTATTTTGTTTGAAAAGTCTAAAATATTGTTATAAAGCGAAAAATGCGATGCAACGTAGGACTGATGTAAACATGCGTGCACCTTCCTTTAGTACGACAGAGAGAGAGAGAGAGCAATACTAAAGAATGATGTATACTAATGTTTACGTCGGCTCTACCTCACGCCGCATTTTTCACTTTATAACAATATTTTAGACTTTTCGAACAAGATTAATATTAATAATTATTCTACATATATGGGGATATCCGTGGAACTTTTTAATTTTGAGAGGTCGACTTAACAACCATTCAAAAGTCCATAATACAAGTTTCTGGAGTGGCACACACTTCAATAAGGGCTTGAATCACTCGTTTCTGTGAATAGAATATGTAATCAAATTTTGGTATCGATTGAAAAATCGGTCATCACGGTACATAATTTTATACGTCAAAAATGATACTTTTTTATATTTTTCTACGTGTGTTTCTTGAGCTATAAAAAATGACCGTACTTTCGATAATTCTCAAATTTTCTGAGCATAATGAATATAGTAAAAACCACAGTTGAAGCCTATCCTGGTACATGTGCCCCTCTTTAGGAAGCTCTTTGACTATTTTTAATGTAAGTGAGATTTTTACCTAATAATCTCACCTACATTAAAAATAGTCAAAGAGCTTCCTAAAGAGGGGCACATGTACCGGGGTATGCTTCAACTGTGGTTTTTACTATATTCATTATGCTCAGAAAATTTGAGAATTATCGAAAGTACGGTCATTTTTTTATAGCTCAAGAAACACACGTAGAAAAATAAAAAAAAGTATCATTTTTGACGTATAAAATTATGTACCGTGATGACCGATTTTTCAATCGATACCAAAATTTGATTACATATTCTATTCACAGAAACGAGTGATTTAAGCCCTTATTAAAGTGTGTGCCACTCCAGAAACTTGTATTATGGACTTTTGAATGGTTGTGAAGTCGACCTCTCAAAATTAAAAAGTTCCACGTGGATATCCCCATATATGACTAGAAGAAATGACAAGATTAAAAGTATATTATTGTTATAGTAAATTTTAAATTGCTGTATGAAAAATATTTTAAATTTTTCTCTCACCTGACCGCAGCGCCATCAAGCAACGAATGGTTCCGACCGCCTCTTAATAATCGTTCAAATTCATTATTTTGCTCCCGTGGGTAAAAAAGAGTTATTTTGAAATAGGTTACCATCTTAAACAGTGTAAGACTTCCAATAACCTTAAAAAAAGTCGGAAATTTATTTAGACAACCTATGCAGCATTTATTTAAATGTTCATCTACTCACGTTAGGTAACTGTTAATCCTCTATAAATAAAGAGAACATTCGCCTTCATAAATAGCTCATTTTAAGAGGCGGTCGGAACCAAACCGGTGACTTAGTTCGGTGCTTGTAATAAATGCTTATAATAATTTATTCATTTATTAATGTGGTAAAAATATAGTCATTTCCTCTAGTCATGTATATAAAGAATAATTTAAAATAGTTAAAGCCACAAAAATATACAAAATATTGTTATAAAGCGAAAAATGCCATCCAACAATCGACACGACAGTTTTTTGCATGCGGTATATGTCAAGTCAGTTTGATATTTGTAATAAATGCTTATAATAATTAATTCATTTATTCATATGGTAAAAATATAGTCATTTCCTCTAGTCATGTATATAAAGAATAATTTGAAATAGTTTAAGCCATAAAAGTATACAAAATATTATCGTAAAGCGAAAAATGCTGACTTGATATATACCGCAAGTCACCGATTTGGTTCCTACCGCCTCTTAAGTTAAGATTTATCCAAAATATACAACAATAATTCATATATACGAAAAAATTATTTAAACTTACCATCTTTATTCATACAAGCTTCAAAACATTTTTTCAAACGACAGGCTCTACATTGATTTCGATGTGTTTTGTCAATTGGACAACATCCTTCCAAAGGTCCTTGAGCCTTACAAGTATATTTTCTATTACTATGAATACTTCTCTTAAAGAATCCAGAGCACCCTGTAATACAAAAATGAATCTTTATATTTAAAATCACTCATGTATGTTTAAAACTCTCTCACTCAATATTAAATACATATTTGTCTTATTTCAATCGAATCCTTTTTACATAAAAGATACGAAGACACATGAATCTATACATTAACAGCAGTCCGGAGTAGAACCTGATACCGACCGAGTAACAATTGAGTTGTTTGTTATTTACTCAAGTATTAATCGGTGTATCTTCAAAATAAAGGTTGATCGCAATAGATATTATTATTATGAATATCTATGCACAAGAAAAAAAAATCTACCGATTTGTTTTTGAGAAAAGTAAGGAACGCCGAAGTAAAAGATTATGTTTATAATATTTTTGCGTTCCTTACTTTTCTCAAAAACAAAGCGATAGATTTTTTTTTTCTTGTGCATAAATATTTGTAATAATAATATCTATTGCGCTTAACCTTCAATTTGCAGATACACCGATTAATACTTGAGTAAATAACAAAAATGCCAATTAGACAAGGACAGCGAATCCGGCCTGCTCTTAAGCGGCATATTATTTGAGATTTTGCTTTCTTCCAGTCCAGCCACGTTCTTAGTAGAACGTAAAGAAGAGAAAATGAAAATAATTTAACTGTTTGACAAAATAATAGTTTTGACGATTTGTAATATTTATTTTTTAAATGTAAAAGATTTTCATCTCGTCGTGCTTTTGAAAATCTAAATAATTATATTGAATTCTTTATCGTTAAATCAAGAATAACAGATATATTGTCAACACAAATTTTTAAGAATAAACTTTTCTTATTATTTGTATATATTTATATGCATGTTATAATATACTTTTTCTAGGCAAGGAGAAATATTTTTATAAATATTGGGTTCATACGTTATAAAATTGCTATACACGATACAAAAGCTAAACTAGTCCTAAATTATAAATTATAAATCTGTACTAGATTTTAAATAAATTATAGTGAAAATAATTCATAGATAATTCTTCGACGTGATGTTTATAATAATCCAGATAAATTATATTTTTGATAGGACGCTTGAAGTAAAAAACAGTCAAATTCTCAATTTTCTTCGGATATTAACAAAAACGTAAGGATTACGCGAAAAAATGAAGGTTCTATCGAATCTTGACCCACATCTAAGAAACTAAGAGTTTTGAATAACAATAACAATAAATCAAATTTATTCTTCAGAAAATTTTATATAAAATACAAAAAGTGCTGTATGTCAAAATAAGTTAAATTATTCAACTTTATTAATTTTATCAATTGTTCAAAGTACATTATAGTATGAAATTAGAGGCTGAAGTCGCATACTTCTTCCGAGGGAGAAATAAACTTTATAGTCCAGTCGGGATCTGTAGAAAAATGATCAAATTGGACACTGCGAGTCGGAGCCTAGATTTTTATTTGAATGTTACCGGAATATTGTTACAAATGAGAATTTTGATATGCGCCAGCTCAAAAAGGTGTACTAAAGTTAAGAGAAATGTTTCACAAGATGTAGGAGCTGCTGGAATCAATTTTTTCTTCTTTTATTTTATTGATATCTTTTTGAAATCATAATTTAAACAAATATAATGGCTTGTCCATTCTAAAGCTGTGTTAATACAATTATTTTTGCTGAAATAAAAAATCATTTAGAATTCTTATTTTTTTATAAACTTGAATTGAAAATTAAATGTCAAGCTCGACAAACCTAACCTCAAAATACTATACATTGAAATATTGTACATAACTTTTTATGTATAGTATTTTGGTGGATTTCTTGAATTGCCCACACTCAAGTTTAATCTTACAAATTTTTTACTGTAGTAAAAAAACTTGATTAAAAGCACCATTTCCTTATAAGCTTGGATTAGAAACATTATTAGAAAGCGGAGTGCTTTGTCATGCTCATAAAAAATTAATTTTTTGAGCGTATTTTTTTTTTCTAGCCTGAATATCTCGATACGTATCACACCTGCGTTAAAAATGAATAGAAGTAAATTTGTTTGCAATAAAAATCAAAACATGTTTTTCCGATTTGAGGAAAAAAATTCTCCGCGCCACATGAATGAAAATTGGAAAAAAATGTGAAAAAATGACCTTTTGGAAAATGGATTGTAGGAAAATTAAGAAAGCATTTCATGCTTTGGAAAATGTGTTTATAAAAATTTCAAGTTATCACGAAAAAAATGGCGTAAATTAGAACACGATACCTGTTTTAGTTATTACTAAATAATTTGGAAATTAAAATCGCTCCAACAATCTGAAAATTTAAAAAATCTTGCTGACCGCTGAATACAAGCTTGTGCTAGTCGCTGATTTTTTACGTATAGAAGAGCATTCATTTCGAACCCTTTTTAAAAAATTAAATCGTTTAATTAGGAGAACCTAGAGAATTTTTTGAAATTATTGTATAATTTATTGTTAATAAATAAATATAATATTTTCGCGAATTTTAAATCTATTAAATTAAAAAATTATCTGCTAAAATTACTCTGCGAAACACTTCTTAAAAAAAAGAATGTTAAAATTGGTTCATTTGTTCTCTAATTATTGTTACTCAAAGTTGACGCGTGTTTGCTCATTAACAATTATGCTACGAGGCCCGCTTTTGAACGAATACCTGTTAACCGTTAGAACCGAATTTTTTAATTTGTAAAGTTTAATTTATTAAACTTTATTTAATAAACTTGATTTATTATTTTTATGAATTTTTAATTGTTATTGTAATTTATTTTTGTAATTTGGGACGTTGGTTCTTTAGGATAGGTATCCAAGAATAAAAGAATATATATATATATATATATATATATATATATATATATATATATATATATATATCATATATATATACATATATATATATATATATATATATATATATATATATATATATATATATATATATATATATATATATATATATATATATATATATATAAATTTTGAATTGAACTTATCTTTATTTCTCCTTCTTAACCTTTAGTGCCATAATATTAGGAGAAGCATAGCCTTAGACGGTAAGTATGAAATTAAGCTTGCGAGCTAAAGACTCTTGGGTTTTTATACTATGATAAAAGACAGTTGTATTCTTTCGTATTTATATTATTGCTACTTTTATAATTTCGGGGAAAAGATTGATTGAATTTCATGATCGCCTCTTGTGCGTTGCATTCTCACGTGTCGCGTTCTCCCGAATGTAGATAGATAGATAGATATCAATTTATTTTGTAAAAGAGTACAAAAAGGCATGTAATACATCAAGCAATAAATAATACTTCTGTATAAAGTATTGCACATAATATGATAAGATATCACAGTCAAATATTAAAATTAATATATAATACTGTATCAGTAAGTCACTATGTAAAAGCGATATCACAGACTACTCTAAATACACGCAGAAAGTATGAAAACATAAATTACAATGAAAACAGTCTTAAATATCTATCAGTTATGAAGTTAAAATCAAATTAAAATCAAATAACACAATTTAAAAGATAAAGCATAAAGCATAGTCATGACATCAAATAAAAATAAAATTAAACAAAACAATGCAACAATAAATAATAAAAAAATAATATAATAATAAAATTCAAAGAATAAAAACTTGATACCGAAGATGTCATAACTATTAATAAAAAGAAACAGAATCACTCATTCTTTCTGCATTCATTCAACCATCATTCGCGCTAATAAATACATTCACACCTTAAATCTATATATAAGACAAAACAAAATAAATTAACATAAAATTAAAATACTTAAAATTAAGATCACTCGAGGTCGAGTAAGTACCTCCTCAAAGCCGATTTGAACCTGCCGAGCGATGGAAGATTTTTTATATCGGCAGGCAGGGAGTTCCAAAAATGCGCACCTTGAACTTGAAAGGAATTTCTTCCAGTCTCAGTACGCATGAAGGGCACCGCGAAGTCCTTAATCTCTCCCCTAGTGGCTACCCTAGGTACATATCTAGTAAAGAGACTCACTAGATACTCTGGAGTATTCATGCGCACGATTTTGTACATAAGTACAGCCATAAAATACTGTCTCCTTGAATCAGTACGCAGCCAACCAAGAGCGGCTCTATAAGGAGAGATATGATCGCCCATTCTCACACCCATTACATATCTCACACATGAATTTTGTAGTCTTTGTAAACGTCTTCTCAACCCCTGCGAAGCATCGAGCAAAACTACTGAGCAGTAGTCGAGGTGCGGAAACAACAAGGCGGCTGCGAGTTGTTTACGCAGGGCCTCAGTGGTGTACCGACGGAAAAACCGCAAACTATACATTACCCTATTAAATTTTTTAGTCACCATATTAATGTGCGGCTCCCATGACAACCTAGCGTCAAGCACAACACCAAGGCTCACAACGGTATCAGAGAAAGATATGTCGACACCACCCTCAAGCTCAATCGTTCTTGACTCACCAGTATAGAAGTCATTAATAAATCAACTACTGCCAAAAACGATTGCTTTAGTTTTGCTTGCATTTAATGTGAGAGAAGCATCGACAGCCCACCCCGACACCGCCCTGGCCGCCCTCCGCAAAATACGAATACCTTCATTCACATGTTCATAAGGGACCTGAGTATAGATTTGGAGGTCATCAGCATATAATATGTGCTCGACGAAACAGAGGTCGAGTGTGTCACGTATGTTATTAATGTAAAGGCAAAACAACAGAGGCCCCAGCACTGAACCCTGTGGAACTCCTAGATTGGTTGTTAGCCAATCTGAATCCTCTTTTAAGTGTGTAGAAACCATTTGTTTCCTACCTGATAAATAGGAGCTAATCCATTCAAGTGCAGCCCTGGAAAGCCCCATCGATCTAAGCCTCGCAAGCAATTTGGAGGGGCAGATCGTGTCGAAAGCCTTACTAAAGTCAAATAGAAGTAGTAACGTGGCAAGTTTCTTGTCAAGACCTGATCTTATGTCGTCTGTAAGTTTAAGTATGGCGGTCTGCGTAAAATGGTGCTTTCTGAAGCCAGTCTGCAAAGAGTCAAGTATTTTGTGTGTCGTAATGTACTCTTGCAGTTGGTCATGGGCAATCTTCTCCAGAACCTTTGAAAGAAAACATAATATTGCTATTGGCCTAAAATCTTTAGGCATCTTAGGTGCAGGACACTTCTTTAAAGGCACAATGCGTGCACGCTTCCAAAGGCAAGGGAAGATCCCCGCGCAAAAGAGGAATTGAAAAGAGTCACAAGATGCTCTCCAATAAACGGTAGTGCTTTAAGTATCACACTCTGCGGAATGCCATCCTCGCCACAAGCCTGTGATGAAAAATGCGAAATCGCAAGGATTACATCATTAATATTAATTGGCTTGAAGGCAAAGCCACTTTCACTACACTCCGAAAGAATCTTCTTACGTTCCGCAGTATCATCGTGTGGCGAGACTGACACTCCCGCAAAATGTGCATTAAGCTCATCAGGAGTGAATCCATTCAAGTCCCCTTGAGGTCCGGAGAGGAGTCCCAGGTCTTTTAACTCCTTCCAGACATTACCTCTAGCAAGAGCATCAAACAGTCTATTATGATAATAATTTGTCTTTGCATGTTCTGTCTGTTCGTCTATAGTTTTACGCAGTTTCAAGAATTCGGAGAGATAACGCTCCTCCTTCGTCCGTTTAAACCTACGATACGTGGCATCTCTCTTGTGCCGCATCTGCGACAACTCTTTATCTATCCAAGGAAATTTATCTTTACCAATTTTAAGTGATTTTAGTGGCGCCAGATTTTGTATTGCTGCCGTAAGGTTGTCGCAGAGGCAGCCAAGCGCAGATTCCGGGTCAACTGTACCAACTGTAAATGGCGTCCAATCACAGCCGGCCAAACTCTGCACCAATAAGTTTGGACAGATATCTTTATAATTCCTATACTTAATTATCTTTTCATCTATCTTCATAAAATTACAAGAAATGCATACATCAATTAAATTGTGCCGACTGTGAAAATTCGCCGGCAAGTTGCGTGCGTCAAGTACTGTGTCATTATCGTCCACAAGAATCAGGTCAATCCACGTTTGAGACGTCGGAGTATGATGCGTGGCACCGTGCTGAACCAACTGTAACGAAAGCTCAGCCGATAATTTATTAATAAATTTGGCATCACTGCTCTCACGCAGGAGATCGGCATTCAGGTCTCCCATTATGATTTTATGAGAGTATTCAGAGGCAAAATTTCTTAAGTTATCTAAAAAATCAGTATTTCTAAAAAAGGAAATTGCAGGAGGTCGATAAATAACAGAAACTAGCACAGCTTCGGAGCTGCCCAATTGCACGGAACAAAAAATATATTCAGGTACCTCCGGTTTACCTTCACTATGATTAGTTTGAGTATCCGAAGTAGCCAAAATAGTGCACTTTAAATTATCTTTAATATACAAGGCAACTCCTCCACCACGCAAGTTTCTGTCCTGTCTGAATACTTTATACCCCTTGACCCGAATGACGTCATCCGAAACAGATGGACCCAGCCAGGTCTCAGCCACTCCAAATATGTCGTAAGAGGGACCATCACTCAGAAATTCACGTACCTGCCCAATGTGAGCCCTCAAAGAGGTCACATTCAGAAAGCATGCTCGCAGTTCACCCCTCCTCCCTGTACGACCCCCCGAGGAGGCCAGGCGCAGTCATTGGGGAGAGGCCACACTTGACGTTACTCCATTATTTGCCATTATATTTCGTTGATGATCAGAGGCTTTAGTAGTATTAGTATCACATTTATTATTATTGCACTTAATATTCGATAGAATTTCAGAATTGTCTTTATTTGCATTTACACCGTGATCTAGTTTCTTGCTATCTATCAATAAATTATCTAAGTCATTTTCATTAAAAAAGTTGTGTGCTCTCTCCCCTCTCTCCCTCCTCACCAGAAATCTGCCATGTCTGTGCCAAACAAATTTAAAGCCTTTTTCTTTGGCATACTTTTTCAATTTTTAAAATTAGCATATTTCTCTCTAGGCAAAAATTCATTAATAAATATCAAGCTGTGGTGTTTGATGGAAGAAAGACTGCTAAGGAGGGAGGGATTAAGATCCGCCGTCGAATAACCAGTGAATTGTCGTTTAGCTTCAATCACCTTTTGCACCAGGTCCTCCCCAGAAAGTCTAACCAGCAATGAGAATGAACCCCTCGGGCCGTCACTGATCTCACGCTCTGTAGGCACCTCGTTTACATTGTCATGTTTAGCAATTTTCTTAACAGAAATTATATTCGTACGCTTGATTGTCGGGAGAATGGTACCAAGAACGGCACAGGCGTAATCATCCGGCCCAACATTGACTGCTGAGCAGTCAAATCCGCCAGAGATCACCAATGTACCACTCCCAGAACCACACTCCGTCTCAACTTGACGAGGTGCCTCCTCACTAATTATATTATGTGTATGTGGTGTTTGTGTTATTTCCACAGATTCAAATGCGTGTAATGTATGCTCATTTATTCCCGTGAGATCCGCAACGGCCTGCGCTACGCCAGCTACCCCGGTTGTAAGGTTAAAGAAACCCCTGTCCACTCCGTGAAACTCGTTGTTAAGAAAAGTTTGAATGTTATCAAATTTATTACTTATGATTTTATTATACGTTTCAGTTTTATTGTTTAGAGCAGACAGGAAATTCCTTTCCGAAGTAACTATTATTTCCTTAAGTTTGCGATTTTCCTCTAACAGCTGCATCTGCCCAGTTTCTAAATTTTTAATAAATACATTTTGTTTTTCAATTTTGGACACAATATCCCGCAGGCCCTTGTCAAAATTTTGGACTTGGCTTTCAAAAGTTAAAAGTCGATCAAAAGAATTAAATAATTTATCAAGCCTGCCAGATAGTGCGCCCTCTAGAGCAGATACAGCTGCCTGCAATGAGGAAGAATCTAAGTCACCTCGGACCACATCAAAATTATTTTTCTTAAGATTATTACTATTATTATTATTCGGGGCAGCGTGCGCAGCGCCACCTCCTAATTGCTTATCAGATAAATGTATACTTAAACTACTTCTCCCTCCATCCGCCGTGGCACCGCTGTTGTTGTTGATAGTTGAAGTTTGCGATGACAAAGTAGTTTTCACTCTTTCAGGCTGCTTCTGAGCGGTGTTGACAGGTGTCACTTTCGAGTCAGTTCGTGAAGGTGTTGAGGCACTGATGGGCTGATTGGAAACAGCTTTGCGTGCGATCTGCGAAACTCCATTGACCTTGATGCTACCACTGGCTGATGATGTTGAATTATTTTTTATTTTTTCAATGCACCTTTTACATTCATACTTTGTGCCATTTTCCATTTTTGAACGAGTCATGCATTTCGCATGACAACGCTGCCGGCACGTGAAACACAAATGGAGTTTTGCCATGCCCCATTTATCATTGGTGGATAGCTTGCAAATCGCACAACTGTCCATTACTCCGACCTCTAGTGTACACTACAGTAACTACAACTGACCTCCTTATAGGGTAAGGTAGACTTCTATTTTATCGGTCGAAAAAATTAGCCACCAGGATCTCTGCCTGCAGATGCAAAATTGCCTCCAAACTAACCTCAAAACTGCGATAATTCTAACCTCCAAGGAACAGCACCCTGATGTAAAATACAAGATAAAATGCAAGGACCGCTGAAAAAACTGATGATTTATAGCTGAGACGGTTCCTTGCAAATTGAGCGTGCAAGAGTCTGTAAGAAAAACGCCCTAGGGCACAAAAATGCAGTACCAGAACAAAAATAAGAAGAGCGAAAAATAAAACGTGTTTAACTACTTACAGATGGAGAGAGAATGTATAGCGTTATTATTTGCTATCGCAGTCTTGAGGTAGAAGAATTGACATATAATGCGTACGGAGTTCAATAATTCTTAAGTATAATGTGCAAGATGCATATAAGTATGAATGTGCAATGAATGTTTGTCTTTGTTTACATGCCTTCATTTTCTCAAACACCTTTCACGTTAACAATTCCAAAAATGGCGCAAATCGCCATCATAGAGGAAATTCACAAGGAAGACGTACCTGTATTATGAAAAGTAAGTAGGTGGTAGTAAAAGGAATACAAATTTTCACTTCTACTTGAAAACTGATCACGCAAGTAAAAACACCTGAGCGCTCGAAAATTATTAATATCTTGGCTTTTTCCTAGAAAATATTCACTTGGTAAGTGACGTAATAAATTGTTTATCAAATAACGTGTCAAATAACATGTTAGCTGATATGATGGATCAGGTGTTAAACCATATGTTGAATTGCAGGTGGAATTGTATGTTAAATACTATGTAAAATTCGACCGAATTTATATATGCTATCCCTAATGAAAAAATCCAGATGGATATCCACGTGGATTTCCCAAATAAAGTAACGTAGATTTTTAAGTAAGTAAATTCGTTGTTAATAATGAAAGATATTTTTGATTATAAATATCTTTGTTTATGAACAACAAATTCAACTACTTCAAAATCTACGTTATTTTATTTAAATTTTTTATTAATAATTCTAATTGGAATTTCATAATGAAATTTCAATTGGAATTTTAGAAATCCAACGTAAATTTATAGATAGTTTAAAGTGAATATTTTTTTAAAATAAAATTTTTTTGTGTTTCATTGCGACAAATAAAAATATCTCTCTTCATTGATTGAAACAGAAAGTAAGAAGGCAGGCCGAATGATCATCGTTTTAGACCTAATAAAACTGCCACTTGATAAGCTCTAAACTCTTCTATTCTTTTCATCCGCATTCGCTTTCCATATGAAAGTCAATAAATAGAAAGCGTGGTAGCCCCCTGGCAATTAATTATCAGTAGTATTATATAAATGTGTATATTTATATTCGATGATAAGCCGCCAGGGGGTTACCACGCTTTCTATCTATTGACTTTCTTATGGCAAGCAAATGCGTACGAAAAGAATAAAAGAATTTGGAGCTTATAAACTGGCAGTCTCATTTGGTCTAAAACGACGATCATTCAACCTGCTTTTTCACATTCGATTTTATTCAATAAACTTAATGGATATTTTTATAAGTCGCAATGAAAAACATAGAAAATTTTATTTGAAAAAAATATTTTGTTACTTGGAAATCGCCATAAATTTACGTTTGATTTCTAAAATTCGAATTAGAAATCCAAATCAATTTTTTTAACGGGATATCTTTCATTATTAACAACAAATTTAGATAGAATAACGTAGATATTGAAGTAGGTGAATTTTTTGTTCACAAAGAAAGATATTTTTCACTTGTCTCAAAATCTAAATTATTTTATCTATCTAAATCCACGAGGATAATCCACATGGTTATCCGCATAAATCATCTATGCGGATTTCCATTTGAATTAACATGGAATCCATATTCATTCACATAGATATCCACGTGGATCATGCACATCGATATCCATCAGGATATTTTCAATAAGGGTAGCACGTGTTGTAACATGTGATTAATAATGTAATTTGTCATGTAATTTATAATGTAATTTGTTGTGTGATATTACATATAATTTATTATGCAATTTCACATATAATTGAACATGTTATTTCACAAGTACTGTATCTACTAAAAAGTCACATATTATTTTCATGTGTTGGAAAAGACGTAAAAAAATGCGTAAAAATAACACGTATTTTTAACATGTTAAAGGGTAACCCCCATTAAGATAGGTAAAATGCCCCCCATCACGGAATTCAAATTTTCGTCCAAAATTAGTTAGTGTTTGCTCAAAAATGAAATTTTAAACTGCGACCTGCTATCCCTCCCCCCTCCAGTACTCCTAACCTAAAAAAAAACGTGTTTTTTTAAAAATAATTTTTTTCGGCACCTTATTGACGGTTAAGGAATTTGAAAAAAATTGAGCATATTCTATGTAGAAATGCGTATTTACTGTAATTTTTTCAGCTATTTTTGACGTCAAAAACTAACCTAAAAACAATAAAATATTCTTAAAATTGCTCTAAAAACTTTAAAATAAGGGGTGCCGCCTCAAAAATTTGTGGAAAGTTGAGGATTTGCGTCCTTAATCTGCCCTATTTTGCCCAGATTTTTTGGAGTTGTGCGCCATATTTAAAAGTCGAAAAACCCTGTTTTTTAGCTATTTTTTAACAATTTTTTGCTTTTTTTGCTTTGTCAGTAATAGTTACAACGAAACTAATGGCACCATTAGATTCTACGCCAAAAAATACATAAAAAATAAAAATAATACTCCGTTCTAATATTTTTGGATCACTAGCTATAAAACAAAAATGGAAAAGAGGCTGCTGTGAGCATGTCGGGGCAACTCACTTTTTCCGTGGGATTTGTGAAAAGTTACTTAAAAGTATAAACAACAATGATTACATGTATTTTTTCATATTTTTGACGAAGAATACAGTGTTGTAGCTATATTTTCTATAACTTGGCTCAGGTCAAATATTAGAGCCAAGAAAACAACTTACAATAGGTCCTTTTTAATAGGTAACACCTGAAGCGTCCGGCAAAGAAGGATAAATCGTTTTTCTTATTTAATAATCAAGTCATAATATTTAAATGAAACAAAAACGTTACTATATATATATATATATATATATATATATATATATATATATATATATATATATATATATAGTAACGTTAAATTGAACACCATTGCTATTTTTTATTCTCTATTGTCGATTTATTTAGCGAGTTCGTGAACCAAGTTTTCTGTAACAGTGTCCAGCCTTATGTTGTTTATGTGAATAGAGCCTAAAAGAATACACTGAAAATCAATCCCAGCAGTAGAAACTGTTGCAAATAGATGAATACAACAGAATCTATTCAACAGAAGTTTCATATTATAATTATTGTACTTAATTTATTCTTACAATGTTTTATATTTGAAAAGAAATGTTTTAATGATAATATAGCTTCAAAAACTTACTTTTTATTAAATGTTATCGGTAATTCAGAGTAAAACAACGTATGTAACAAATAAGTAAGAATAAAAATAACCTTGTAGATTTAATTAAATTTTAATTTTGAGTATGAGAATATTATAATCATTATTTAGGTTATCCGAAATTAGAATTCATTAAATTATCATATCAAGTAAATATTATTGAACTTTAGTGGATACAGAATAGAATTGAATGTTTATAAGCAATTGATATCTTTTCACAATATTAAACATTTTTTAATAAAATCAACTCTATTTCTGTCATTAGGTTCTAGATATCTTGCAACCAGTATATGAATATTATTGAAATTAGATATTTTATTTATACTTTATATATGACATAAAAACCCTCTTGGATTGACAAAGTAGTGGTTTTATGGAAGTGCTTGACCTTCAAATCATCTATTTAGGTATACATTTGTATAGCTTCCCACACAGCATGCAAGCTTCCTGGAAGCTTCCCGGAAGATGTGGAAGAAAGGTTGAAAGCTTTCAGGAAGTTTCCAGTGGAAACTTCCCGGAAGATGGATATGTCCTCGATCAGGAGTCTTCCGTAAGTCTTTCATGGAATATTTCAGTGAAAGCTCACTGGAAGCCTCCGTAAGTCCTTCATGGAATATTTCAGTGGAAGCTTACTGGAAGCTTCCGTAAATTATATATGGAATATTTCAATAGAAGCTTACCGACAGCTTCCGTAAATTATTCATGAAACGTTTCAGTTAAAACTTACTGGAAGCCTCCGTAAATCTTTCATGGAATATTTCAGTGGAAGCTTACTCGAAGCTTCCGTACATCATTCCTGAAATATTTCAGTGAAAGCTTCCAGGAAGCTTCGGTAAGTTTTTTGTTGAAAATTTCAATGGAATATTACCAGAAGCTTCCTATAAGAAAACGTGGAAGATTTAATTCACTGCAGAAAAAACATTGGAAGCTTTCAGAAAGTTTACCGGAAGATTCCGTAAACTTTTCATGGAATATTTTAGTAAAGGTAACTGAAAGCCTCCATAAATTATTAATGAAATATTTCAGTGAAATATTAAATAAGTGATGAACTAATATTTCTTTGAAATATTTCAGTTTATGAATATTAAATAATTCATTGAAATATTTCTGTAATATTGTTGGAACATTTCATGTTTTATTTCAAAAAAATTTTTGAATCTGACACTGAAATATTCAAGTAAGTTGTTACATTATTTCTTGAAATGTTTTAAATTAATATTTCTCAAATCTTTCAAGAAACATGTCATGAAATATTTATTATTCCTGTTATATTTGAAAAATATTTCATGAAGTATTTGAAAAAATGTTTGAACATAACAATGAAATATTGAAGAAATATTACTGCACCATTTCTTAAAATATTTTAAATCAATACTGCGCAAATTTTTCAAAAAATATTTCATGAAATATTTCTGTAATATTCCAGAAATATTTCATGAAGTATTTTAAAAAATGTTTGAACATAACACTGAAATATTGAAGAAATATTACTGCACCATTTCTTAAAATATTTTAAATCAATACTGCGCAAATTTTTCAAGAAATATTTCATGAAATATTTCTGTAATATTCCAGAAATATTTCATGAAGTATTCCCAAAAATTTATGAATATAACAGTAAAATATTAGAGAAATATTGTCTAAATATTTATAGTTATCTTGCGTGCGTAGCAGTTCTTTCATCTTGCCAGCAGGTGGCTACTTGATTATATTTTCATGTGATCATAATGCGGTTGACAAACTCTCGCAAGTGGTGGGACGTTCTCTGGTTTAGCATATAAGACCGAAAATTCTTGATACTAATAAATAAGCGCTTAAATTCTGAATAACAAATAAATATATAGGTATCTAATATGGTTTGAGATGCAACTCTTACAAAATCAAAAATAATATCTGATAGAATCTTTCTTCAACATTATTTTAGATATATTTTAAACAAGATTTTAGAAATATTTCAGAAACATTTCTTGAAAGATTCATATTCTTCCATGAATCTTTCGGTCAAATGTTGCTGCAATCTTTCAACAATATTACAAATTAATATTTCACAAAATCATGAAAGAATGTTACAGAAACATTACATGGAATATTTCAAACCAAACTTCTAGGCGGACATATCAATATTTCAGAAACATTTCATATCATTTTTTTTGTTTTATACCGAATCTTTCAATGAAATATTTTAGAAATATTTCAGAAATATTTCATGCTATGTGGGAAGTTATATGAAAAAGGACGTCATTGTTATTTAAAAATGATGTCATTTTTCGTTAACATTTAACATACTAAACGACGTCATTTTTTGTCCTGATCCCTAACATACTAAATGACGTTATTTAAAACGCTTTTTGGTGTATCAAGTAATGTATTGGGAAAATATCGTCATTAGATATAATAAAAAATTTGAATGAAAAAGGACTTGTTTTTTGTTACTGCAATAAAGTCATTTTCGTTAAAAAAATTACCTCATTTTTATAACAATTATCTCATTTTTATAAAAATGTCTTTTTGGTGTAGCTATAGCGCCATTCACATTGTTTTTTATTAACTTACAAACGAGGATAAGCCATATTTATGAGTGCTGGCGTAGTATCCGTTTTACATTCATTCAAAATAATAATTCCTGATTCATTAGTCTACTGATGGGATCTTCCATGAAATGTTTACGAAAGCTTCCTGAAGCCTTCGGCCCAAATGTTTCAGTCAAAAATTGCCAACATTTAGCTGCAAGGTAAATGCAGTCTTCCTTAGAGCTTCTTTGGGTCTTTCCCTGCAATAATTCATCAATCTTCGAACAGAATCTTCCTTGCACGGTTTACGGAAGCTTCCAGGATACTCGAACCGGAATATTTCAGTGAAAATCTTCGATATTCCGCTGAAAGGTAAGCGGAGTCTTCCATTCAAGCTTCCATGAAATCTTTCGGTGGAATGATTGATCAGTCTTCCAACGGAATCTTCCTTGGAAGGTTTGCGGAAGCTTTTAGAAGCCTTCCACTGAAATGTTTTAATGACAATTTTCAATATTTCGCTGAAAGGTAAACAGAGTCTTCCATTCAAGCTTCCATGAAATCTTTCGGTGCAATGATTCATCAATCTTCCACCGGAATCTTCCTTGGAAGGTTTACGGGAGCTTTCAGGAGCCTTCCACTGGAATATTTCAATGACAATTTCCAATATTTCGCTGAAAGGTGAACGGAGTCTTCCGTTCAAGCTTCCATGAAATCTTTCGGTGCAATGATTGATCAATCTTCCAACGGAATCTTCCTTGGAAGGTTTACGGAAGCTTTTAGAAGCCTTCCACTGAAATGTTTTAATGACAATTTCCAATATTTCGCTGAAAGGTAAAAGGAGTCTTTCATTCAAGTTTCCATGAAATCCTTCGGTGCAATGATTCATCAATCTTCCAACGGAATCTTCCTTGGAAGGTTTGCGGAAGCATTTAGAAGCCTTCCACTGAAATGTTTTAATGACAATTTTCAATATTTCGCTGAAAGGTAAACAGAGTCTTCCATTCAAGCTTCCATGAAAACTTTCGGTGCAATTATTCATCAATCTTCCACCGGAATCTTCCTTGGAAGGTTTACGGGAGCTTTCAGGAGCCTTCCACTGAAATGTTTTAATGACAATTTTCAATATTTCGCTGAAAGGTAAACAGAGTCTTCCATTCAAGCTTCCATGAAATCTTTCGGTGTAATGATTCATCAATCTTCCACCGGAATCTTCCTTGGAAGGTTTACGGGAGCTTTCAGGAGCCTTCCACTGGAATATTTCAATGACAATTTCCAATATTTCGCTGAAAGGTAAACGGAGTCTTCCGTTCAAGCTTCCATGAAATCTTTCGGTGCAATGATTGATCAATCTTCCAACGGAATCTTCCTTAGAAGGTTTACGGAAGCTTTTAGAAGCCTTCCACTGAAATGTTTTAATGACGATTTCCAATATTTCGCTGAAAGGTAAAAGGAGTCTTTCATTCAAGTTTCCATGAAATCCTTCGGTGCAATGATTCATCAATCTTCCAACGGAATCTTCCTTGGAAGGTTTGCGGAAGCATTTAGAAGCCTTCCACTGAAATGTTTTAATGACAATTTTCAATATTTCGCTGAAAGGTAAACAGAGTCTTCCATTCAAGCTTCCATGAAATCTTTCGGTGCAATTATTCATCAATCTTCCACCGGAATCTTCCTTGGAAGGTTTACGGGAGCTTTCAGGAGCCTTCCACTGAAATGTTTTAATGACAATTTTCAATATTTCGCTGAAAGGTAAACAGAGTCTTCCATTCAAGCTTCCATGAAATCTTTCGGTGCAATGATTCATCAATCTTCCACCGGAATCTTCCTTGGAAGGTTTACGGGAGCTTTCAGGAGCCTTCCACTGGAATATTTCAATGACAATTTCCAATATTTCGCTGAAAGGTAAACGGAGTCTTCCGTTCAAGCTTCCATGAAATCTTTCGGTGCAATGATTGATCAATCTTCCAACGGAATCTTCCTTGGAAGGTTTACGGAAGCTTTTAGAAGCCTTCCACTGAAATGTTTTAATGACGATTTCCAATATTTCGTTGAAAGGTAAACGCAGTCTTCCTTTCAAGCTTCCATGAAATCTTTCGGTGCAATGATTCATTAATCTTCCACCGGAATCTTCCTTGGAAGGTTTACGGAAGCTTTCAGGAGCCTTCCACTGGAATATTTCAATGACATTTTCCAATATTCCGCCGAAAGGTAAACGGAGTCTTCCATTCAAGCTTCCATGAAATCTTTCGGTGCAATGATTGATCAATCTTCCAACGGAATCTTCCTCGGAAGGTTTACGGAGGCTTCCAGGGGTTCTTCGTAGAAAGTTTCCTTTGCAATATTTCAGGAATATTTCTGTTTTCTTCCATAAAGCTTCCATACATATTTCAATAAAATATTCCATTGGAATATTTCGGAATATTCCAATGATATCTTTCATGCTGTGTGGGTTTTCGCTTATTTATTTAATTCTTAAACATTACGAATTTATAAAAAGCCAAAATAAAAAACTCATGTTTTTTAAATTTTTGTAAAAATTCCAACTTTTTCATTTTTTTCCTGAAAATCCTGATGTTTTAGAGATAAATTCATCGGAACACTTCTTGTTAAATGGAGAATAATTATATAATTATGGAACACACACTGTTATAAGAAATGATAGTGTAGTAATTATAACACTGCTAAAATATTACATTTCAAGTCATTTTATTCTATTAAAGATATAGACTTGAAACTTTACAGGTTAATGTAATTTAACTTAACAATAAAAAAGAAGTTATAATACTGCAAGTCTTTGAATACATATCAACGAGCTTCAAGAGCATGAAGTTTGATAAAAAGTTGGGGTAGCGCTGTTATTGAACATTACATTTTTGCTCATATCTCTAGTTCTATGATAAATAGTGATTTGAGACTTTGCATACAAGTTTTTTATACTTTAATATAATATGAAAAATACAGTTGGAGTAAATTTAACAATTTTTGACATTTATTTATCAAAAAACTCTACATTCCAACATTAGTTGAAATTGTCGCTGAGATAGGTTTTCACAGCAAATGAATTTATAATGGCTTCCATTAAATGTAATGGAAGTCACTATCATTTCTTTTAACAGTGTGTGTTCCATACTTATATAATTATTCTCCATTTAACAAGAAGTGTTCCTCTGAATTTATCTCTAAAACATCAGGATTTTCAGGGAAAAAATGAGAAAATTGGAATTTTTCCAAAAATTTTAAAAACATGAGTTTTTTATTTTGGCTTTTTATAAATTCATAATGTTTAAGAATTAAATAAATAAGCGAAAAGCTATACAAATGTATACCTAAATATATGATTTGAAGGTCAAGCACTTCCATGAAACCACTACTTTGTCAATCCAAAAGGGTTTTTATGTCATATATAAAGTATAAATAAAATATCTAATTTCAATAATATTCATATACTGGTTGCAAGATATCTAGAACCTAATGACAGAAATAGAGTTGATTTTATTAAAAAATGTTTAATATTGTGAAAAGATATCAATTGTTTATAAACATTCAATTCTATTCTGTATCCACTAAAGTTCAATAATATTTACTTGATATGATAATTTAATGAATTCTAATTTCGGATAACCTAAAGAATGATTATAATATTCTCATACTCAAAATTAAAATTTAATTAAATCTACAAGGTTATTTTTATTCTTACTTATTTGTTACATACGTTGTTTTACTCTGAATTACCGATAACATTTAATAAAAAGTAAGTTTTTGAAGCTATATTATCATTAAAACATTTCTTTTCAAATATAAAACATTGTAAGAATAAATTAAGTACAATAATTATAATATCAAACTTCTGTTGAATAGATTCTGTTGTATACATCTATTTGTAACAGTTTCTACTGCTGGGATTGATTTTCAGTGCAGCGTTACCAGACCAGCTCAAGCACGCTCCGCCACCTATTATCGATAAAATCGCATAAAACCGCCAATTCAAATTTAATAATTCGCACAAAAATCGCCATTTCAATAGAGCGTACAAATTTGAACTATAAACCCCAAAATTAAGAACGGAGAAATTAGAAAAAAATTTGTTTTAGTAAAATGTATTTAAATAATTAAACTCATGAATAAAAAATATGCGACGACAGAGAAAATGAGGGCTTATGCTAATTTTATATCGTTTTATAATGTGTGTATGATATTGTTAACATATTAAGTGCTTTATTATAATTATTATTATTATTATTATTAGCAACTGAACTAGAGCTAGTTAATAAAAAAATATATAAATAAATATAAAATTAACTAATTAATGAATTCAACAAAAATATATTTAAATAATAATATTTGTTGTATTATTTTATAATAAAATATTTGTGTTTTCAAATAAAGTTACATTACATATTTTCATTTATAGATATACAAGGACAATCTAATTCTTGTAATACATCTTGATACGCAATATAATCATCTCGTTCAACAATGGCTTCAGATGATTCATTTTCGTATTTGTCTGGATACATTTCTCTTGAATTAAAATCATTCAGCATACTTTGTGTTGGAATGAAATTCTGGCAACACATTTTCAGAGCATAAAAATGTACTTTTATTCCGAGTAAAGAATCCAATAACTGAATGCACATCCTATTCCGAAATTTAGTACGAATACTGCTCATAACTGAAAATTCACGCTCAACAACTGCATTGCTCGATGGCAAGCAAATAGAGTAAGAGCAAATAATGCTAATTGACGAAAAACGAAGTGGCCTGCTGCATTTGTAAAATTGTAAAGTTCTGACCAAAATTGATGCGCATCAGAAACTTTATTTTTTCCCAAAATTTGAAGCCAGTTAATGTTCAGTATCTTATTATACTGATTTTCAAGTAGACCTAACTCTTTTCTTTCAACAAACACGTCAAGGAATGGCAAATCAGGAAAATTCAAGCGATTAATGCTTAAGGATGCCTCCCCGTTTCAAAACTATTATTCTTATTAAGCTAATTAATAATTCTTTAGCTTTTGTTTATTAAAATATATATAATAACAATTGAAAAAATACCCTGTATTGTTTCAAATTGTGAATTTTATTCCTACCATTCAAAAAAATGAGTGGAAATTCAAGGAAAAAAGACTTTATTCAAAAGAGTTCAAGCGATGAATCATTCAATATCCAAGTCTACGGATAAAGATGTATAATCTAAAATATAAAATAAAGATAATTGTGGAATGAAATTATTCAAAGTCAAAAATTAAAAATAGTATAGTATATTTTAACAATTATTATAAATATTTACTTGAAAATGTAATAATCTTACATTTGTTTTTTAATAAAAAATCAAAGTAACATATTTCCACTAGTCGGATTAAAAATTTGTTCCATAATTTTCTTATTTATGTATATTAGAAGAACTATTCAAAATTTCAGCTTGATTCGATAAGGCATTCATCGCATGAACTATTTTAAAGTTGCAGAAAAAAATAAATTACTAATTTTGAGAAAAACAACATTTTATAAAAAAACTATAAAAATATATACAGGAAAAATTTGAGACTTTTAACCACATCAGTTTCCTCTCTTACTGTTTCTTTTGTTTATTCTCTTGACTTTTTCAAGTTTTCCAGATTGATCCTGAACTCTAAAAAATATATAGTATTTAAAAAATGTTAATATAGAACAATTAGAAATTTTTGTATTTTTATAGTTTTTACTCACAAATCTACAAACTCTCCAGATGCATAGCTTGGTCCCTCTAGCTTTCTCTTTTTACTTTCTTGTATTCGAGCTTGTTGTTTCCTTCTTTTTTCATTTCTCCTAACATTCATTCATTGCATCAATCTACTTTTTCTTAATCTCTCAGAATCTCTTCTCAAACTTATTTTTTTTGAAACTTCTGTCATGACATCTCCTTGAATAATACTTTTTAATCTCATTGAATTTTCACATCCCATATTGAATTCACTAATGGCTGAAACAGTAGCAATCTCCAATTTAGTTTTAGATTGGAAAGTGTCCTTACTACACTTCGACTATATCATATGATGCAAACTTTCATTCGCATTCTGAGTACCACCCCGAATGCATCTTTTGAGCAACTCTAAGTTACTAAATCTATCATATATAGGTCTAATGTGTTGAATCACTAATTGATTTATTTTAATTTTTTTGCTGTTGTGACTAGGTGGCTCTTGCTCTTGTAAAATAGCTCTGTTGTACCAACACCACGTATTGGAATCCATGGGACACATACAATGTTTAGGTTGTTCATCAGTGGACTCGTAGTGGTCCAAAGTACTTAAAATAGCTTTCTGCATTAAATAAACATCAGGAGCATTATTTACAATTGCGTTTCTATAGTAGCCATCTAAGTCAGATATCACCTTTGATGTCAGTGCTCCAGCTTTTTTGCCACCAAGGGTAATCTTTTTTATACTACATTCCTTTACTAATTTTTTCAATGCACTCACCAAACCTTTTGAAACGTGATTTACACATTGTTCTCTCACTATATTTACATTTTCTCCATAAATTTTTAAACTTTCTAGATGTGAGAAAGTTTTGGCATCACCATCTGCTAAAATATGCAAATATCTAGCATTACAATTTTGAATGGAGCGTTTCCAGATTACCTCAGCAGCATAAGCTTCCATGGCACCAGAAGAGCCATCAAAATTTTGCTGACACATGCCATTAATTTTATGTATTTCTAACCATTTTTTGAATTGTTCACTTTCAGGTTCCATTGTTTTTTTCTTTGTTTCACAAACATGACAATATTTTGAAAGAATTTCATAATTGATTACAAATCCACTAAACAATTCTATAACTATATCTATTCCGTACAAAGAAGTGAATCCTCTTTTTTGCCAGGTGCCATCATACGAGCAAGTGTAATCAATAATACTTTTATCATTGAGACTTTTATTTGAATCTAAATTATAATCTCGCACTTTTTCCCTTGCTTCTGACAACATTTTTGTTTTAAGTTTATTAAAATCACAACTTACATCTTGCATTATTTTGTGAAAAGTGTTTTTGGTCATAATATTCATGCCCATACTCATACAAAATTTTTGTAGACCAGCGTAACCAAGTCCCATTAAAATAAAACTTTCAACAATTTTCTTGTTGACGTGAAATGTTTTTCTTTCATTAATACGAGGGCATGAATAAAATTCTTGCTGAGTTTCTTCACACTCATTACATACAACATTCAATTTGACTGCAAATCCATTTGGATCCATAACATTAATACTAAGAGATTTTGTTTTACAAACTGAACACAAAACTTCAGATACAAAATTTTTTAATTGGCTTTTATGCACTAAAATATATTCAAAATTTTCATCTTGATTAACATTTTGATCTGACCAACTATTTTTAAAATGTTTAATTTTATTTTCACTTCTACTCTTTTCTTCTCCTTCTCTCAAATTTTTAATTTTGCCCTTCATTTTTCTTGAATTTTGTTTCCGTTTTGGTTTATAATTTAAATTTCCAATACGATTCATTTCAAATTTTATTTGCAAAGTTAGAAATGAAATTGAAAATTAATTTGGAGCAGAATATCGATTTGGTTATGTTTATATCAATATACAAAATTTACGTGATGTCAAAAGATGTTCTGCTAAACTAATTTTATAAAGTTGTTTGTTCTTCTCTGCATCTACGTGATTGGTGGGTGACTTAACTAAACCAGCCAATAGCGTGCAAGCGCTGTTAGGAACGGAATGCAATGTAGAAACGGTCCTTACCAACGATAAACATTAAAAATTAATTGCGCAAATTATAAACAACTTACATAATATATTGCGCAAATTTTTTTTTAATTAGCGCATGTCAAATGCTTACACATGCTTCAATACTTTTATGCTTTTATATATAAATATTATATATGAAAATTAAAAAGTATTTTGAATAAATTTCATTCCCAATTTTATTGTTAATAAAAATGACTAAATCGATAAATTATTCATTCTTTGTTTTCATAAGTTGGTAATGGAAAAAAACGTTTTCAAGACATACTACATGATTTTTCTAGAAGATTTTTTTATATATAATTGAAATTTACAATAATCTAAAAATTGAAAATTTGAGATTTTCGACCGATTTTTTGGGTAGACGGCATCCTTAAACAAACAGTAGGTGCAAGAGCTTTTAATTTTTGAAAATATTTTAAATTATCAGGTAATCGCTTTGCCAACTCAATGCATAGTTTCGTGCAATAGGCAAATGCTCTGTTTTCAACCTCAGTTTTTATTTCAAATGATATTTTATTCTGAAATTCAAGCAGTGCTAATTTATACTGAATTCCAAAATCTGATTGGTCTGGCTTAAGGTATGCTGCTTCCTCTTGTAATGTCTGAATGAGTTTTTCACAATTGTTAGATAACTTCTCCTCTTTGATAATTTTTTTTGCTATCAAAAAAATTAGATTGGCTAAATCGTCGTAAGCAGAGCCTGCGTCGACCGAATCTTTTTGGAAGGCCAAGTTCACTTCGTTAATTTCTGTCAAAATGGGGGTGAGAATTTTTAAATACAAATATGTCGTAGTATCTTCTAACCATGAACTTAAAATTCTCGCCGTGGCACACTTTTTTTCGGCATCTTTCGTAGTCGCTACAATACTGAAATGCGTTTTGATTTCCAAGTAATTATCTTTAATTACTTTGACTGCTTTTGTTCGAGCAAGCCACCGTGTATCTGAGAGCTTTACAAATGCATGCATAGTCTTATCGTTTTCGAGTCCTGTATTAAGAGTTTGCCACAGAAGTTCGTAGTCGTTCATTCGTTTTGGACTATTTGCAAACCAATTATATGTCTCTCGAATAGCAAACTCAACAGATGCCGGAAATTCATCGGCTGCTGTGGATGCTGCTAAATGCAAACTATGACACACGCATTTTACTAATTGAAGCACCGGACTTTTCGATTTGAGCAGAGTATATAGAGAATGATTTTTCCCTGATATATTAGAGCCTCCATCTGTGCCTAGTCCACTTAAATTCTTTACAGGCAAACCAATTTTAGATAAGAAGTCCGTAATAAGTGTATATAAGGTGTTAGCATCTGCTTTATGGACTTGAAGAAGCCCTAAATGATCTGTGATAATTTAACTATGTTTTGCACTATAATATTTTATGCATAAACATAAATATTTATTTTTGAAACTTGTAGATTCGTCGACGATTAGCGAGTAGCGCATTTGTCCAACATCATCTACCAAGTCACGTAACATATTAGGTGCTATTATTCGTTTTAGTATAATGCTGCATTTTTCTCTATGTAACTTCAAATCTTTCATTCCTATATTCTTTAAAATTTCGTATAAATGATCGACGCTCAAAATACTACTGTGACAACCTACGTAAGCAGCAATAATCATATCACGAATTTTACTGTCTTTCTTAGAAAGAGAATCGGAAAAAATTTGCGTGACTTTTTTTTGCTTAACATTGATAATTTGCATTTTAGACACGTGAGTAGGAAGAACAGCGTGTCTCTTCAAATCGACGGCGTGAGCTCGATAATCTTTGCCGCACACTAAACAATGTACTTGCTTCTCCATATCTTTACTTTTCATAAGCCAGCCTACAAAAATTATTCATATTTGAGTATGAATTCTAGCATAAAACGAATGCTTAGAAATTTTCTATTAAAAAATTGGTTATAAATATATTATTTCACTCATTGCCTACTTTCTGATTTCAATTCACAACATAAATTAAAATTTAGTAAATATTTTATGTAATGAAAAAATATAATTATTATGCTTACCTTGAGCCCATTTTTCTTTTTCCCAAGAAGAATTATATTGGTAAACTCTAGGCGTTGGCGGTTTTGTGTATGGTTTTGCAGAGTCTTTTGTCGCATTTTTTGATTTTGACTTGGACATCTTTATTAATCCAGAAGTTTGATTGAAAAAACAAATTTTTATAATCTCGCGGCTAATATCACCAATCTTGTAAGTTAAAGCTTTCACAATGTGCTGTATATCTACTTAACCTACAACAGGTTACCTCGAATAAGATTATGTAAAAATATTACGCTGTCGTAGCTTGTACTTCCTTTATGTGAGAGAGAGAGAGAGAACAAAACAATTCAGGAGAGTTCAAAATTTCATGCTATGACGTCAGTGTAGGTTACTGAACTATCGGCCGAGGTTATTTGACTACTACTATCCGAACTTTATAGAACGTGAGAAACTCTAATGATGTTATATATTACGTTACGTATTAAACGTTTTAAAATTTTGCTGTTCGACTTCTACTGACTTTATGATCTATGGCTGTAATGGACTCATTTACGCATGTTCTTTTTCTGCCATAGATAATGAAGTTAATAGACGTTAGAAAATAAAATTTGCAAGCAAACAAAAAAAACAAGCGTAATAAATCATTCCTAGAATAATTGTTCAAAAATCGCTGTAAGTGATTGAAAAATCGCCAGAAAATCGCCAATCGACAAACTGAAAAAATTTTCGCCTAACAAGAGTAAAAAATCGCACATTTGGCGAAAAATCGCCGGGTCTGGTAACGCTGTTTCAGTGTATTCTGTTAGGCTCTATTCACATAAGCAACATAAGGCTGGACACTGTTACAGAAAACTTGGTTCACGAACTCGCTAAATAAATCAACAATAGAGAATAAAAAATAGCAATGGTGTTCAATTTAACGTTACTATACACTGAGAAAAAAATTTAGTTGAGTCAATGAAATAAATTTAGTTATTAAATATTTTGTTGATAAAAATTAATTTTTATTGAAGTAATATGCAAGGTTATTAAATCACTGAAATATTTAGTTGGGATAAAAAAAATTGATACCTAAGTTAAAAAAAATAAATATTTTTTTAAAATAAAGAAAAATTTATTGTTTCGGTTAAATTATTTGATTGATTTAATCAAATCAATTTCATTAAGGCAGCTGATAAAATTTTATAAAATATTTATTTGTAACAATAGAATATGTTTGTAAATTATCTATATATTTTGTTACAGTAATTAAATATTTATTTTAGTAAATCGTTTGTTAAATTTACAAAATCTTTTATAACAATAAAAAAATATTGGTCAATCATCAATATAATATTTGCTTGAATTAACGGTCATCCGATTAAGTTAAAGAAGCTTATATTGTAAATAAATGCTTCACTAAGTTAATAACATTGTCATTTAATTAATAATATATGTGATTGTATAAAAAAAAATATTTTGTTGTATATAACACATAAAATTTGATCAGCATTTCAATAAAAATTGCAATTGATTGAAAGAAATAGGTTCCTTAAAATCAATAAATCCGATTTCAATGAATTTACAAAAAGAAAACCAATAAATTATTTTTTTAAAGTCAAGAAAGGTGCAACGTAAAATTAGATATTAAATTTTTTTTAATGGAATATTTATTGAACCGAATATATTTATTCTATTATTTCTATCAAGTTGTTATTGAAACAAGAATATAATTCACTGATTTAATTAAATATTATATTAACACTTCCATTAAATTACTTTAATGTTCAATAATGGTTTAGATTATTTTAATGAAATATTTATTAAACCAAATATATTTATTTTATTATTTCTATCAAATTGTTATTGAATCAAGAATATATGTCACTGATTTAATTAAATATTGTATTAACACTTCTATTGAATTACTTTAATGTTTAATAATATATTTGATTATCTTAATGAAATATTTATTAAACCAAATATATTTATCCTATTATTTCTATCAAGTTATTATTGAAACAAGAATATATTTCATTGATTCAATTAAATATTATATTAACATTTCCATAAAATTACTTTGATGTTTAATAATATATTTAATTATCTTAATAAAATGTTTACTAATTCTAACGTATTTATTCTATTATTTTTATCAAATTTTGATTAAAAGAAGAATATATTACATTGATTTAATTAATTATTATATCACCTCTATTAAATTACTTTACTGTTCAATAATATATTTAATTATATTAATGAAATATTTAAATAATGTCAAAATTATTGTTTTATTCTTTCAATAAATTTTGAATAATAATAAAAAGATATTTCATTGTTTTAAATAAATATTGTATGACTTATATTAAATTATTTCACTAGCCAATGAAATACCTAATCATTTTAATTCAATATTTAGTTGCTTTGATGAATGTGTTTTTTCTCTTTATGAAATATATGATTGATTCTATGAAATATCTCATTGTCTTTTGGTCAAATAATTTGATTGCTATATTATAATTAATTGGATTCATTAAATTAATTAAATTTTTAATTGATTCAAATATTTGATTTATCTTGTTCTATAAAATTATTTTATTACTTTTATTATTTAATTATATTGCGTCTATGAAATCAGTGATTAATTGAATTAATTATTATTTTTAACAACTAAATATTTTATTATTTATGTCCCAATTAAATATTTTGTTGTATTAATTAATTTCTTTATCAGATCGATTAAATAATTATTTGATTATCTTAATGAAATATTTATTGAAACAAGCAGTTATTATTTAATAACATATTTACTAAATCAAATGAAATATAATGTTAAAATTAATATTTAATATTCTTGAAAAATATTTTTTTGTATAAGTTATCATCCTTTATACTCAAACAAACTCATGTTTAAAATACGTGTCTTGCTAAGTGAATAACTTAGCAAAATATGTACTAAAGTTAATAAAAATTACAGAGAAATCTGATTAAATACTTGTTAAAATCAAGTAAATCCACTATTTGATTCATCTACATAATTTATTTCATTCAAATAACACATATTTGAAATAAAAGAAACATTTATTGTTTTAACAAAATCATTTAGTTCGATGGTTTGATGATACAACCGCTTGGTGGCGTCGTTAATTTTCGATCTCGCAAGCGGTAAGAGGGCTTCTAAGTTGATATATAAGAAAGTTAAAAATCCATGATAATACGTAAATTGTAATGCGAGCGAAATTTATGTTAGATTTACTGCGTGTGCGATCACTGTATAAAGCATACTAATGTTAGTATGTTAATAATTGTTATTCTTTACCATATAAATAAATGGAATCATATTCACCTGTCCTTTAATGAGAGTCATCAGTTCATTGATGTTAATAAATAAATATAAATCACTGAAAGCAAATACTGTTGATTAAAGACAGTATTTGTTCGATTAAAATACCTATAAATCGAATTAATTAAATATTTCTTTACTTTGAAGGAATATTTTATTTGAGATAACCGAATAATTAATTAATTTTTTGTTAAGACAATGAATTAATTTTATTAAATCATAAAATTTTATTAAATTTAAAATATTCAATAAATTAAACTTTCATTTGAAAATATAAAATATTGAACTAATTTAATTTCAATATAGCATTAATATGATGAAATAATTAATTAGAAAAACAAATGGACATTTTAATTTATAATTTTTTTTATTAAAACAATGAATTAATTTTATTGAATCAATCTTCGCGACATTTAATAAGTCAAATATTTAATTGAAAATACAAAATATTATTTGATTTAATTTCAATATGTATATTAATGTAATGAAATAATCAATTAGAAAAACAAATGGGCATTTTAATTGATAAAATTTTTTATAAAAACAATGAATTAATTTTATTGAATCAATCTTCGCGACATTTAGTAAGTCAAATATTTATTTGAAAATACAAAATATTATTTTAACCAATATTTGTGATGTTTAGTAGAATCAAATATTTATTTAAAAAAATGAAATATTTATTTGACTCAATTAAAATATTTGTATTAATCCCTACTAAAAAATTTCAGGTGAAAAATCACCTGATTTTTCACTTGATTTCTCACCTGATTTCTCATGCCAAAATCTCATGTGACTATTAGCGTAAAAAAACTAAGTTCCAAACCTATCGAAAAATTCTAAGTTTTTATCACGGAAAACAACATTGAGAAGTATGATTCTTTTTTCATTTTTCATAATTTGAAATTGATTTTTTATACGTAGAATTTCAATTTTTTAATTTCATTTTTCTGGTCATAGAAATAAATTTCAAACCACTCTAAAAATTATAAGTCCCGATCTTATAATTTTTAACACAAGCCTCTTTTATTTACGCGAGAGAGAGAGAAAGAGAGAGAAAAACATCAAAAACACATGCACAAGAAGCCTCTTTTATTCTTTTATACACTATTTATGAGTTGAATTAAAATGGAAAAAAAGTGTGTACATACTATTGATAAAACTACACTATTTATAAGTTAAGATTTTAAAGTTTTTACTATCGTAACCACGTGCGTCCGTTGTTCCTTTACACTAGAAAAAGCAACACATTTAGCTATAGCTGAAACGACTCATGCGCCTCCTGTCGGCACCTCTCGTGCCTCAAGCGAAAGTATCTCTCGACAACAGACTTGGCCTAACGCAAACTATTGCTAAAAGAAATATACGCTCGTATTTATGAACTATTGTATTCTGTCTATGTTTCTCTCATAACAAGAAAGAAAAGACAAGCGATACTGTGCACGTTACGTTTATATAAATTTGAGCGAATTGTATTTTAAAAAGTACGATGAGAGATGTATTATATTGAGACAATGCTCAGGAACATTTTACTAAATGTGTTGCTTTTTCTAGTGTAAAGGAACAACGAACGCACATGGTCACGACAGTAAAAACTTTAAAATCTTAACTTATAAATAGTGTAGTTTTATCAAAAGTATGTACACCCATACAGCATGAAAGGACTTTGAAAGGATTCTGAAAGAATTCATGAAAGGACTACAATCTTTCAGAAATATTTCACTGAAAGGATTCTGAAATAATTCTATGTCCGAGGTATTATTCTTTTAAAAATAATACATAAAAATATTTCATAAAGAATTCACAAGTCATTTCAAAATCCTTTCAATGGAAGAATTCTGTAAGGATCCATGAATTCTTTTGGTAATAATTCGTAAATCTTTTCATACATCTTCCATTGAAAGGATTCTGTAAGAATAATATAAAATATTTTTAAAATATTTCATTGTATTATTTCTAAAAGGAATATACCTCGGACATAGAATTATTACAGAATCCTTTTAATAAAAGAATTCTGTAAGGATCCATGAATTCTTTTGGTAATAATTCTTAAATCTTTTCATACATCTTTCATTGAAAGTATTCTGTAAGAATGATATAAAATATTTTAAAAATATTTCATTGTATTATTTCTGAAAGAAATATACCTCGGACATAGAATTATTACAGAATCCTTTCAATGAAAGAATTCTGTAAAGATCCATGAATTCTTTTAGTAACAATGCATTAATCTTTTCATCTATCTTTATTTGAGAGACGTGTAAAGTTCTAGAAATTTTATTCTTTCCTGTATTATTTAAGAATCAATTTAGAATTAATACACACACACACGCACACGCACACGCACACGCACACACACACACACATAACGGATGTATGATGATATAATTATTCATAGGATTACGAATAGTTTTACAGCGGTTAAAATCGAAGTTATCATAACACAGACATCGCACGCATAACAATTTATAGTTTCAATTTAAGATTCTTATTTTCCTTATATATGAAACGGGAAGCACTCTTACCGCTTGCGAGAGTAAGAGATACCGCCATCAAGCGGATAAATTATAAACTAATCCCGAAAATATTTCTAAATGATTCTGTTATCTTTCACGTTTTCTTTCATAAAGTCCTTTCAAAGTCAATTCAGTAAGGATTTATGTAATAACTTTTATTCTCGTCACAAGTTATTTCATGAAATATCTCAAAAAGATTTCAAAATTATTTCATGTATGATTTCTTGAGACTTTACCAAAATGTTACATGAATTATTTCATAAGAGCTTCATGGAAGAATCTTGAAATTATTCGGTGAAAGAATAACTTAAATTATCTCAAAAATCTTTCTAAATTATTTTGCGACTGAAACCTTCGAAAGATTTCTGAGTTCTTTCTTGTTTCCTTTCGAGTAGTCTTTTCAAAATCCTTTCAGTAAGGATTCATGTAATAACTTTTATTCTTATCATAAGTTATTTCATGAAATATTTCAAAAAGATTTCAAAATTATTTCATGTAAGATTTCTTGAGACTTTACCAAAACATTGCATGAATTATTTCATGACAGCTTTTTGAACGAATCTTAAAATGATTTGGTGAAAAAATACCTTAGATCATTCCGAAAATCTTTCTAAATTATTTTCTGATTTTAATCGTTGGAAGATTTCTGAGTTCTTTCTTGTTTCCTTTCGAGTAGTCTTTTCAAAATCCTTTCAGTAAGGATTCATGTAATAACTTTTATTCTTATCATAAGTTATTTCATGAAATATTTCAAAAAGATTTCAAAATTATTTCATGTAAGATTTCTTGAGACTTTACCAAAACATTGCATGAATTATTTCATGACAGCTTTTTGAACGAATCTTGAAATGATTTGGTGAAAAAATACCTTAGATCATTCCGAAAATCTTTCTAAATTATTTTCTGATTTTAATCGTTGGAAGATTTCTGAGTTCTTTTTTGTTTTCTTTCAAGAAGTCTTTTCAAAGTCCTTTCAGTAAGGATTTATGTTATAACTTTTATTCCCATCATAAGTTATTTCATGAAATATTTCAAAAAGATTTCAAAATTATTTCATGTATGATTTCTTGAGACTTTACCAAAATATTACATGAATTATTTCATAAAAGCTTTTTGGAAGAATTTTGAAATTATTCGGTGAAAGAATAACTTAGATTATTCCAAAAATCTTTCTAAATTATTTTACGACTGAAACCTTCGAAAGATTTCTGAGTTCTTTCTTGTTTCCTTTCAAGAAGTCTTTTCAAAGTCCTTTCAGTAAGGATTCATGTAGTAACTTTTATTCTTATCATAAGTTATTTCATGAAATATTTCAAAAAGATTTCAAAATTATTTCATGTAAGATTTCTTAAGACTTTACCAAAATATTGCATGAATCATTTCATGAAAGCTTTTTGAATGAATCTTGAAATGATTCGGTGAAAGAATACCTTAGATCATTCCGAAAATCTTTCTAAATTATTTTCTGATTTTAATCGTTGGAAGATTTCTGAGTTCTTTCTTGTTTCCTTTCAAAAAGTCTTTTCAAAGTCCTTTTAGTAAGGAATCGTGTAATATTTCATGTCTTAACTTTCGTTTCCTTTTTGGTAATATTTTTGTAAAGACTTTGTAATCTTCCTGTGTATTATTTCATAAATTCTTTTCAGAAGAATATAGTTATCTTTTTGAGTTCTTTTTAAATGCTTTCAACGTATTATTACTTGTAATATTTCATGAAATTATTTCAAAATTCTTTCATGCTGTGTGGGTACACACTTTTTTTCCATTTTAATTCAACTCATAGTGTATAAAAGAATAAAAGAGGCTTCTTGTGCATGTGTTTTTGATGTTTTTCTCTCTCTTTCTCTCTCTCTCACGTAAATAAAAGAGGCTTGTGTTAAAAATTATAAGATCGGGACTTATAATTTTTAGAGTGGTTTGAAATTTATTTCTATGACCAGAAAAATGAAATTAAAAAATTGAAATTCTACGTATAAAAAATCAATTTCAAATTATGAAAAATGAAAAAAGAATCATACTTCTCAATGTTGTTTTCCGTGATAAAAACTTAGAATTTTTCGATAGGTTTGGAACTTAGTTTTTTTACGCTAATAGTCACATGAGATTTTGGCATGAGAAATCAGGTGAGAAATCAAGTGAAAAATCAGGTGATTTTTCACCTGACATTTTTTAGTAGGGAATGTAACAAAATATTTTACGTGCCGCCCGCACCTAAGTGATTTCATTGATTCAATTAAGCCTTACTTAATCCAACTAAATTTTTTTCTCAGTGTATATATATATATATATATATATATATATATATATATATATATATATATATATATATATATATATAGTAACGTTTTTGTTTCATTTAAATATTATGACTTAATTATTAAATAAGAAAAACGATTTATCCTTCTTTGCCGGACGCTTCAGGTGTTACCTATTAAAAAGGACCTATTGTAAGTTGTTTTCTTGGCTCTAATATTTGACCTGAGCCAAGTTATAGAAAATATAGCTACAACACTGTATTCTTCGTAAAAAAATATGAAAAAATACATGTAATCAATGTTGTTTATACTTTTAACGGTAGGCCGGAGTAGAACCTGATACCGACCGAGTAACAATTGAGTTGTTTGTTATTTACTCAAGTTTTAATCGGTGTATCTTCAAATTAAAGGTCAAGCGCAATAGATATTATTATTATGAACATCTATGCACACGAAAAAAAATATCTACCGGTTTGTTTTTGAGAAAAGTAAGTAACGCGAAAATATTATAAACATAAACTTTTACTTTGGCGTTACTTACTTTTCTCAAAAACAAACCGTTAGATATTTTTTTTCTTGTGCATAGATGTTCATAATAATAATATCTATTGCGCTCGACCTTTAATTTGAAGATACACCGATTAAAACTTGAGTCAATAACAAAAATGCCAATTAGACAAGGACAGCGAATCCAGCCTGCTCTTAACGGGATGTCGTAGTTGTTGGAATCGATTTTTGCTTTTTTTATCTTACTGATATCTTTTTAAATTCAATATTTGGACAAATGTAATAACTTGTCCGCGCTAAAACTATATTAATACAATAATTTTTGTTAAATTAAAAATTCAATTTAGCTTCATATTTTTTTATGAACTTTGAATGAAAATTAGATATCAAGCTCGATGAACCTAACCTCAAAATAGTATAGATCGAAAATTTGTTTATAACTTTTTATGTATATTATTTTGGTGAATTTCTTGACTTGTCCGCGCTAAGGATTAATCTTACGAATTTTCTTACTGAAGTGAAAGAATTTGATTTGACGCACTGTTTACTCATGAACTTTGAATAAAAATATTATTAGAAGGAGCAGAACTACGATATCCTCTTAAGTAACTTTTCACAAATCTCACGGAAAAAGTGAGTTGCCCCGACGTGCTCATAGCAGCCTCTTTTCCATTTTTGTTTTATAGCTAGTGATCCAAAAATATTAGAACGGAGTATTATACATATTTTTTATGTATTTTTTGGCGTAGAATCCGATGGTGCCATTAGTTTTGTTGTAACTATTACTGACAAAGCAAAAAAAGCAAAAAATTGATAAAAAATAGCTAAAAAACAGGGGTTTTCGACTTTTAAATGTGTGGATGAGAATAAGAGTGGCATAAGTCACATTTTCAAAAAAATTTACTTAGTGATAGATTTTGTTTTTTTAGCATTAAAACAACTTATTTTCGGAAATAAAGTGTCTTTTTTTGTATTTTTTCTTTAATATTATGCGTACTGTAAGAATGGCACTTAACAGAAATGTAAAAGGGTTAATTATGGAAATGGCATAAGTCACATTTTCACCTTTGGACGGCGGCAAAGCTAATATATTGGCGCATCTCCTGATCGACACTTTCCCTATGATCAATCAGTAAAATAAAATACTTTTTTTACTGGTTTTCTATGGGCAATATGACACCTCCAATTCCGGCTATCTAAAGGTTAATGGAATTTTAATGTTAAATTACATTGATTGTTTAAAGCTGTTCTAAATAAATTTTAAGTTTTCGTATACATTATTACATAGCCTTCAATAAAGGACACATGAAATAAATATGCTCTTCCGCATTCCTGGACAACAAAAACATGTTTATATTCATAAATAAGATGCTATGTATAGTACAGTTAGTAGTGACTAATTCAGTCACAGTTACTCGTTGTATTTGATATGATCATATCTCCACAACTTTTAATCTTTTGGTGATATGTCATTTTACAGCTGTCACTGGGTAGCGAATGATGCACACTATTCAAACTAGGTTCACACCTTTTGTACAATCTTGTTCCTCTATTTTTTATGTATATAGTGAATGTGCCACCAATGCTCCAGTAGATATTTCTATAAAACGTAAATTTTTACATGGATAAAAGTTCGGAAATTTTATCCATGTAAAAATTTTCGTTTTATAGAAATATCTACTGGAGCATTGGTGGCACATTCACCATATACATAAAAAATAGAGGAACAAGATTGTACAAAAGATGTAAACCTAGTTTGAATAGTGTGCATTATTCGCTACCCAGTAACAGCAGTAAAATGACTTTTCAAAAACATTATAAAAAAATTAAAAGTTGTGGAGATATGCTCATATAAAGCAGTACGTTTAAAGTATTTCCAAATGATTTAAATATTTAAATATATTATGTCGTTGGATAATAACTCTAATTATATTCAAAGTAGTGATTCAGAATCACAAAGTAATAAAGCGAATAATGGTTTAAAAAAAATACCAAGTCGCTAAAAAAACTAGAAAAAAACGAAGGAATCCCGAAAATTATAATTCATTACACTGGTACATCATAATTCTTTTTAAATCTTACTACTAGTGAAAATAATCATAGTACTTTAATTTCCAATGAATCTGATATAGAATAAAGTTTTTGTGTTATTACTGTGTTATAGTAAAATTGTGTTATTTTAATATAGTTAATCTATTGATGTTAATTATTAAGAACATTTGTGAAATAATATTTGTTTTAATGAAAAATATGATTATAAATCAACAATTGGATTGTTTTGTTATTATTATTAGAAATGATAATAGCATAAGTCCATGAACACTAACAACTTTAAAGCTTCTCATTAGAATGAAAATGGCATAAGTCACAAATGGTGAAATATTTTTTATTATAATAAAAAAAAATCGAAATAATGCTTTCACGTTTGGGTGAATTATAAGAAAAAACGCTATAATCTATCAATCTAATGCACTATAATTTTTAAAAAATTCTTCCTGATTTTTTTATTGACTTATAACTTTAACATTAAAAATCTCGAAATTAGAAGTATGTGACTTATGCCACTCTCATTCTAACCCACACAAATATGGCGCACTACTCCAAAAAATCTGGGCAAAATAGGGCAGATTAAGGACGCAAATCCTCAACTTTCCACAAATTTTTGAGGCGGCACCCCTTTTTTAAAAGTTTTTAGAGCAATTTTAAGAATATTTTATTGTTTTTAGGTTAGTTTTTGACGTCAAAAATAGCTGAAAAAGTTACAGTAAATGCGCATTTTTATATAGAATATGCTCAATTTTTTTCAAATTTCTTAACCGTCAATAAGGTGCCGAAAAAAATTATTTTTAAAAAAACACGTTTTTTTTTAGGTTAGGAGTACTGGAGGGGGGAGGGGTAGCAGGTCACAGTTTAAAATTTCATTTTTGAGCAAACACTAACTAATTTTGGACGAAAATTTGAATTCCGTGATGGGGGGCATTTTACCTATCTTAATGGGGGGTACCCTTTGCATGTTTTTTCAAGTCTATTTTTGCGTATTTTTTTTATCCATTTTTATAACGTAATTTTATCATGTAATTTTATCACATAATTTTATCACGTGTTTCTCCATGTATTTTTTTACATCAAATTTGACGATAATAAAATTTACATTGAAAAAAACGCGTTGAAACTCAATTGAAATTATTCAGCCGGGCATATATATCAAACGTATATAAAAATGAGAATAGACTAATAAACTTTGTTGGAAATAAGAGTTTTTTCATGTGTTGTCGTAATTTCTTAAGTGCCCTATTAAAAAGAATAATGTTATTTATAACGTTATTGATAACGTAAATCATAACATATAATAATTACGTAAAAATAACGTCATAGTAACGTAATAAAATAACTTTAATGATATCGTTATTTTTTACCGTATTAATAACGTAATTTTTTACGTTATTAATAATAAAATTCTCAAATCATAAATTTACGTAATTTTTAATTTATTTTTAAGATTCTCTAATGAATCTTAAAAATTAGTTAGAGTTTATGACGTGAAAAATTCATATTTAATAACGTAAAAAATTACGTTATTGATAAGATAAAAAATAACGATACTATTAAAGTTATTTTATTACGTTGCTATAATGCTATTTTAACGTAATTTTTATAAGTGTTAGCTAGAATTTTAAAAATTGTAAATGATACACAAAGCTGTGTTACTCCGGAAAATAATGAAGTGCTTTTGTCAAATAAAGATACAATCTACTGGCACATTATTGTGGAAAAGTACTAATAAACAATTTTAATACACCAAAATTTAAAAACTAAAAGATGTACACAATATATATTCTGAGCTGACATAATCAGTGAAATAGAGTGTTCTATTTATTATCAAAGCAAATCATAACAACGTTAGACTGTGATTAATGTATAAAGCAATTAAAATCAGGCATTGTTATATTTCTATTTAATAAATGTTTTCTAAAAAAGGTATTAAAATATCATCTTTTTTACCTTTTTGATGGTTGTTATGATACATTTTTTGCCATTCACATTATGCACATATTGAAAAATGATAACTTTGTCAATAATCAACTGAATTTAACAATATGAATAAGCATCCTTAATATTACTTAAAATATATTGAACTATTTTAAATTATATTTTCTCATAGTAATAATAGTTATGATTAAAAATATTTTTTATGACAAGTTAAAATTTAAGAATCAGCCACTGCTTCATTCCATGGTCTATATATATTTTCTTTGTATTTTTGCCTCTTTATCATGTCCCAAAGCGAACATATGAAATGTTTAACAAAAACACAAGGACACTTATTAGGACATTTATAAAGTTTAAATTTAACGGAATTAAGAGCAGGCCGGAGCAGATTCGATACCGACCGAGAATCGAAAATCTCTTGTTTAATTTTTTTCTACTATACGTAATGGAATGCATTAAAATTTTAAATACATTCACGAAATTTATTTCTTGATTACACTCGCCAAACATAATTGGAAAAATTTTTTTTAATTAAAAATTTTATACTACCCCCGTCAAAAACGTTTAGCTAAAAAAATTAGCTAAAAATATAGCTAAAAATACAGCTAAAAATACAGCTATATTAAGCTGGAATATAGCTATATTTATCTGGATTTTTTAGGTAAAAATCCAGTTATTTTTTAGGTAAAAATCCAGTTAATATTTTGAGTCTCTCGTAACAGCGGAAAATATAACTGTATTTTCAGCTGTATTTTTAGCTGTATTTTTAACTGTATTTTTAGCTAATTTTTTGAGCTAATCGTTTTCGACGAGGATAACAATAGCTGATAATATAGCTAAATTTTCAGTTATATTTTTAGCTGTATTTTTAGCTTAAATTATTTTATAATTTCACGGAATAATAACTCGTTAGTTATTTTCCTGTAAAAGAAAGTTCCAAAAATGAGGTGAACCTCTTAGTGTCAGCTCTCCGAAGATCGAAGAGCTTCTACGTTTTGGCACAAAGTATCTTGCTCTTTTACACCTGTGTCCTCACAATTTGTCGATGGAATCGTAAAATTTAGAGAAACGCCACCTTGCGACGTAGCATTAATCAATAATTAAAGACAGGTAGGTTCACTTCACGTCGCTAGGTGTCGGACCTCTAAATTTTACGATTCCATTAAGAAATTTTGAGGCCATAGGTATAAAAGAGCAAGATACTTTGTGCCAAAATGTAAAAGCTCTTCGATCTTCGGAGAGCTGACACTACGAGGTTTATCTCATTTTTGGAACTTCCTTTTACAGGAAAATAACTAACGAATTATTATTCCGTGAAATTATAAAATAATTTAAGCTAAAAATACAGCTAAAAATATAGCTGAAAATTTAGCTATATTATCAGCTATTGTTCGCCTCATCAAAAACAATTAGCTCAAAAAATTAGCTAAAAATACAGTTAAAAATACAGCTAAGAATACAGCTAAAAATACAGCTGAAAATACAGTTATATTTTCCGCTGTTACAAGAGACTCAAAATATTAACTGGATTTTTATCTAAAAAATAACTGGATTTTTACCAAAAAATAACTGGATTTTAACCTAAAAAATCCAGATAAATATAGCTATATTCCAGCTAAATATAGCTGTATTTTTAGCTGCATTTTTAGCTATATTTTTAGCTAAATTTTTTAGCTAAACGTTTTTGACGGGGACAGCTCTTTATTAAACTCTAAGTACGATTACTTACTTTTCGTTTAAAATAAGGTGAATTTTTATGGAAAAAATATTTATTATGCAATCATGTATGTATAAAAAAATTGCGCTTGATAACAATTTATTTTAAAAACATTATAATTATTTTATTTATAATAAAATAACATTTTGTTTCTCGGTCAATAATCACACCTGCTTCGACCTACTCTTAATAAATTATTTTTTAGTTTTCATAAAAAAATATTTTAAAATAAGAAAATAAACATTTCTGTTTTACATCAAACAATCATCAAGATTTGTATTTTTAATTTTAATTATTATTCAAATTGAGAAATACTATTCTACCTTTATTATTACTTTTAAAAAAGCATATTTAACGGCATGTCGGAGCTGCAGCAATCGAGTTTTGCTTTTTTTATTTTATCGATATCTTTTTAAATTCTTAAATTAAACAAATATAATGACTTGTCCGCACTAAAGTTATATTAGTACAATAATTTTTGTTAAAATAAAAAATCATTTGGACTTGTTATTTTTTTATGAGATTTGATTGGAAATTAGATATTAAACTCGACAAACCTAACCTTAAAATACGATATATTGAAAGTTTTTATTATAACTTTGTATGTATAATATTTTGGTGGTTTTCTTGAGTTGTCCGCACTAGAGTTTAATCTTACAAATTTTTTCTTTAGAGCAAAAAAACTGAATTAAACGCATCGTTTATTCATAAGTTAAGATTGGAAATATTATTAGAAGGCGGACAGCTTCGTCATGCTCTTAAGGTGAATTTAGGTATTTAATAGAATAGTATTATTTAGAATATTTTTTCTGAATATTTTATTTTATTTTATTTTACTATATACGTCATATTTTTTTTATTCAGCCTTTGTAAGTACTAAAATGACAATTCAATAATCATCATCAAATTTGAACCTTCCATTTAATTTATTCATCTATAGTTTTGGCTAGAGAAAGTTTTAAAATTAATCAACCAATAGTTGAGTACTTCTGTATTCAATTCATTTTTTTAATAATATAGAATTCATCGGATTCTGAATTAATATTCTTTTTGATAGATGAATGTTTAGAAAAAACTTTCGCCAAATAATTTATGAAAAAAAAAATTATTATTGAGATAAAGATGGCGATGATAATACACAGCGAATTAAAAAAAAAATGATCTACCCGATCAACATTTTATTTCATGTATGAGTGAATATTGATACGTGAACATTGACGAACTACAGTTGATCTTAGTGATATCTATTTTATTTTATTTAATATGCTACGGTTCAAGATAAAAACTGTGTATCGGTTGCCTTTTCATGCATTATATTATTGTATATATATATAAATTTATTAAGTTCATTGACAATCATATTTCAATATGAATATGTATTTGATTCTATTTCATCCGTTCATATCATTATATTATATTGCATTAAAATAAAAAATATTTTATTTTTTGTATAAGAATGAGCTTGAATAAAAGTAAATAATTAATATTGACAATCATAGTATAGGATTCAAATACAAATTTTAAATATACTCATGACCGTATATATTATTATAATATTTCATGACAAAGATAATTTGAATTAACAATATTAGATTTTCTGCATTATTATTAAACTGAAAAACAAATTTATTTCATGAAGATATAATTCAGATCATTAAAAAAAAAATAATATTGTTTGTTTATTACAATTATGTTATAGAGTAATAAGTAATGATAATACAAAATTCGTTCTTGTAGTAAAATATAAGACCATTAACCATATACCCATAAACCATAAGACCGTGAACCATAAAACCATAAACCATAAGCCATAAATCCATTAACCATAAATTTATAAACCATAAACCCATAAAACATTGAACCATAAACCCATTAAACATAGAACCATAAACCATAAACCAATAAACCATAAACCTATAAACCGTAACCCATAGACCATGAAAACATAACCCATAAAATCATAAACTCATAAACCTATAAACCATAAACCCATAAGCCCTAAACTTACTAATCAGAAAGTCATAAACGATTAACCCATATACTATAAACACTGAACCTCTAAATCATAAATCCATTGACCCATAAACCCATGAACCAATAAACTTAAAGACCATAAATCTATGAATCATGAACTATAACTCATTCACCATAAAACCATACACCTCTGAACCATAAACCCGGATACCACGAACCCATTTATCATAAACCGTCGAACCATAAACTCATAAACCATTAACTTATCAACCATCTATTCATGAACCATAAGCCATAAACACATATATCAGAAACCTATAAACCATAAACCATTAAACTATAAACCCAGGAACCATAAATCCATGAAACCACAGACCCATAAACTATGGACCTATTAACTATAAACTCATAAACCATAAACCCATGAACCATAAACCCATAAACCATAAACCATGAACCCATAAACCATAAAAACATGAATCATGAAATCATGAACTATAAACCACAAACTTATAAACTATAAACCCATAAATCGTATACCCGTGAACCATTAATTATAAATCTATAAACCCATAGACCATTGACCCATAAACCATAAACCTATAAACTATGAACTCATAAAGCATATACTTTTGGACCCATGAACCATAAACCAATGAACCGTGAACCCATAAACCGTAAATCAAAAAACCATAAACACCTATACCATAAACCCATAAACTATGAACCAATAAACCATAAACCCTTTAAGCCATAGACCCATAAAACATAAACATACAAACCATAAACCCGAAAACCATAGACCAATAAACCATAAACCCATATACCATCAACCTATGGACGTATAGACCCATTAACAATAAACTTATAAACCTTAAAGCTTTTAACCTATAAACTATAAACCCGTAATCCATAAGCTCATTAACCATAAACCTATAAGCCATAAACAAATAAACTATGTACCTACGTACCATTAACCATGAACCCATAATTTATAGACCCATGAACAATTAACCTGTAAACCATGATCTTATGAACTATAAACCCATAAACCATAAACCCATAAGCCATGAACCCATAAACCATAAACTCATAAACCATAAACCATGGACTCATAAAACATGAAACTATGGACCATAAACTAATGAACGATAAACCATAGACCCATTAACCATGAACCCATGGACCATTAACCAATAACCATGAATATATAAATTATCATCCCATTAGGCATAAATACATAAACCATAAACCCATTAACCATAAATCCTTCAAGCATAGACTTATGAACCATGACTAATAAACCAATGAACTATAAACCCATGCACCCGTAAACCATAAACCCATATACCATAAACCCATAAGCCATTAACCCATAAACCCATGATCCTATAAACCGTAAACCTATAAACCCATGAAACCAATTAACGATAGAGCCATGAACCCATAATCCATTAATCTATGATTCCGTAACCCATAAACCATAAACCATAAATCCATAAACCATAAACACATAAACTATACACCCGTAAGCTATAAACCTATGAACCATAAACCCATAAACCATAAGCCCATGACCCATTAATCCACGAACCCATAAACTAGGATCCCATAAACCATAAACTCATAAACCATAAACCCCTAAACCATAAACCCATGAACCATGAACTATAAACGCATAAACCATAAAAACATAAACCATAAAATCATGCACTATAAACCATAAACCCATAAACCATAGGCCTATCAGCCATGAAATTATAAACTAGGAAGTTATAAACTATAAATTCATAAATCGTAAACCCGTAAACCATAAACCATGAACCCATAAACCCATGGACCATCAACCCATAAAACATGAACCCATCAACCATAAGCCTGTAAACTATAAACGCATGAAGCATATACTTATGAACCTATAAATCATTAACCCATAAACCATAAATCCATAATTCATGAAACCATAAACCCATAAACCATAAATTCATGTACTATAAACAATAGACCCATAAACTATAAACCCATGAACATAAATCAGAAATCCATAAACCATTAACCATTAAATTATAAACCATGAAATTATGAACCCAAATACCATAGACTATGAACCTACAAACTATAAACTTATAAACTATAATTTTATAAACTATAAACCATAAACCTATGAACCGTAAACCCAGACCCTGAACTCATAAATCTTAAACTTATGAACCATAAATCCATGAACCACAAACCATAAACTCATACACCCCTATACTATGAATCCATATACCATAAACCCATAAACCATAAACCCATGAACCATAAACCAATTAACCATAAACCGATTAAATATAAACCCAAGAACTCATGAACCATGAACCCATAAATCATAAACTATAAACTAATAAACCATAAACCCATAAACAATTCACCAGAAACTAATAAACCATAAAATCATAAAGCAGAAAATTATAAAGTATAAACCATAAGCCCATTAGCCATTAACTTAATACCCAGAAACTTATAAACTATAAACTCATAAATCGTAAATTCATGAACCATAAAGCATGAACCCACAAACCCATAGACCATAAACCAATAAACTATAAACCCATCAACCATAAGCCCATAAACTATGAACCCATCTACCGAAAGCCCATAAACTATGAACTCATATAGCATATACTTATAAACCCATTAACCATCAACCCATAAGCCATAACCCGATAAACCGTAAACCTATAAACCATAGACCCATAAACTATAAACTTATGAACCATAAACCAATAAACCATAAACCCAAAAACCATAAGCCCATGAACTATAAATCCATGGACCCACAAACCCATAAACTATGGACCCATGAACCATAAACCCATTAACCACGAACCCATAAAATATATACCCGAAAACCATAAACCCATAAATCATAAACCCGGAAACCCAGAACCCATAAACTATAAACCCATAGACTATGAACCCATTACACATAGACCCATAAACCATGAACCATGAACCCATGAACTATAAACCCATACACCCGCAATCCATAAACCCATATTCCATAAACTTATAAACTATAAACCCATGAACCCATAATCCTATAAACCATAAACCTATAAACCCAGAAACCATAAAGTCATAAACCCGTAAACCATTAATCTATAAACCCTGAACACATAAACCATAAACACGTGAACTATAAACCCATGTACCATGAATCATAAACCAATAACCTATAAACTTATAAACGATGAACCCATTTTTCCATACACCCAAAAACTTATAAATATATAAACTGTAAACCATAAGCCAATGAATCATTACCCCATGAACCATGAACTCGAAATCCATGAACTATAAACCCATGAAGCATAAATCCATAAATCACAGATCGATAAACCATAAACTATAAAACTATAAACCATAAACCGATAACCCATAAACACATAAACCATAAACCCATAAACTATAAACCAATAAACCTATAAATTCATAAACCTTAAACCGATAAATCATTGACCATAAACAGTAAACCCATAAACCATAAGCCATGAACATATGAACCATGAAAACATAACCCATAAACCTATGAACCATTAACCCATAAGCCATAATCTCATTAATCAGAAACTCATAAATGATTGACCCATAATTTATTAACCATAAACCTATAAACTGTGAACCCATGAACCCTTAACCCCATAAACTATAAACTTATAAACCATGAATCCATAAACCATGAACCGTAAACCCATGAACCATAAATCCATAAACCATACACTCGTAATCTATGAACCATAAACCCATGGAGCATAAATCCATAAATCACAGACCGATAAACCAGAAACTATAAAACTATAAACCATAAACCCATAAACCATAAACACATGAACCATAAGCTCATCAACTATAAACCAATAAATCCATAAACTCATAAACCCATAAACCATGAACCATAAAATATGAATTCATGAACTTATAAACCCATAAACAACAAACTTATAAACCTTTAAACTATTAACCCATAAACCACATACCCGTAATCTATAAGCTCATAAACCATAAAACTATAAACTATTACCTAATAAAGTATGAACCTATAAACAATAAAACATGAACCCATAAACCCATGGACCATAAACCCATTAACCATGAACCCATCAAACATAAGCTCATGAACTATAAACTCATAAAGCATATATTTATATACTCATAAACCATTAACCCATAAACCATGTTTCCATAGACCATAAACCTATATACCATGAACCCATAAACCATTTACTATAAACCCATAAACCCATAAGCCACAAACTTATGAATCAGAAAGTCATAAACGATTAACCCATAAACTATAAACACTAAATCTATAAATCATAATCCCACAAACCCATTAACTCATAAACAATGAACTTACGAATCATAAATCTATTAACCATGAACCATACCCATGAGCCATAATGCCATACACCCCTTAACCATAAACGCATATACCATAAACCCATATACCATTAACCTATTAACCATAAACTATTAAACTATAAACCCATAAACCATAAATCCATGAACCAGCAGACCCATAAACCATGAACTAAAAAACGATGAACCATAAACCTATGAACCGTAAACTCATAAACCATAACCCCATCAACGATAAACCAATTAACCATAAACCCATGGACCATAAACCCATGAACCGTATATCTATAAATTATGAACCCATAAACCATAAATCCATAAACCATGAACCCATAAACCATAAACCTCTTAAACATAGACCCATAAACCATGAACCATGAACCAATAAACTATAAACCCATACACCCGTAAAGCATATACCTGAATACCATAAACCTATAAACTATTAACTCATGAACCCATAATCCTATAAACCATAAACCTATAAACTAATTAACACATAAAGACACAAACCCATGGTCCTATAAACCATAAACCTATAAACTAATTAACACATAAAGACATAAACCTATTAACCATTAACTATAAACGATAAACCCATAAACCACAAACCATGAACATATAGACCATAAAACATAACCTATAAAATTATGAATTATGAACACATAAACCTATAAACTATAAACCCATAAGCCATGAACCCATTAACCATAAAACGTAGCCCCATAAACCATAAACTATGAACCCATGAACCATAAGCCCATAAACCATGAACTATGATAGCATAACCCATAAAAACATCCATAAATCACATCTAATCACAGCCTAAATTCATAAATCACAGACCGATTAACCACAAACTATAAAACTATAAACCATTAATACATAAACAATAAACCCATTAACCATTAACCCATAAACCCATGATCCTGTAACTTATGAAGCTATAAACCAATAAACCAATACCATAAAGCCATGAATCTGTAAACCATTAATCTATAAACCCTCCACTGATTAACCATAAACCATAAACCCATAAACCATAAACACATAAACCATAAACCGATTAACAATTAACCATAAACCCATTAACTATGAACTCATAAATCGTAAACCCCTAAATCATAAACCTTGAACCCATAAACCACAAGCCCATAAACCATAAACCCATCAACCATAAAGCAATAAACTATGAATCCATACACCCGTGAACCAAAAACCCATATGCCATAAACCCATATACCATTAACCCATAAATCCATGATCCTATAAACCATGAACCTATAACCCCATAAACCAATAAACCATAAAGCTATAAACCCGTAAACCATTAATCTATAAACCATAAACCATAAACACATGAACCATTAACTCATTAACTAAAAACCATAAACGCATAAACTAGAAACTTATGAATCGTATACTCATAAACCATAAACCATGAACCCATAAACTATGGACCATAAACCCATAAACCATGAACCCAAACAACCATAAGCCCATAAACTATAAACTCATAAAGCATATATTAAGAAACATATAAACAATAGACCGATAAACCATGAACCCATAAAACATGAACCATAAATCCATGAACCCACTGACCTATAAACTATGGACCTATTTACCATAAACCCATAAACCCTAAACCATAACTCCATGAACCCACAGACCTATGAACTATGGACCTATTGACCATAAACTCATAAACTATAAGCCCATGATTTATAAACCCATAAACTATAAACCATGAACCCACAAACCATAAGAACATGAACCATGAAATTATGAACTTTAAACCATAAACCCATAAAACATAAGGCCATTAGTCATAAACTTATAACTCAGAAACTTATAAACTATAAACCCATGAATTGTAAACCCGTTAACCATAAACCATGAACCCGTAAACCCATAGACCACCGACTCATAAACCATGAACCTATTAACCATAAGCCTATAAACTTCAAACTTCTAAAATCATGAACCAACAAACCATAAACCCATAAAATGTTAACCGTTAAACCATAAACTTATAAACCTATTACCCATAAACTCATAACCCATAAAATTATGTACCCATAAACGATAAACCCATTAATTATAAACCCATAAACCATGAACCTTTAAACAATAAACATATAAACCATAAACATATAAACCATAAACATATGAACCATAAACATATAAACCATAAACCTACTAATCATGAACCATATAACTGATGAACCGATAAACCATAAATAATAAATCTATAAATTATAAATTTATCAACCCTAAATCATAGACCAATTAATCATAAATCCAAAAACTCACGAATTATAACTCATGAACCATGACCCATAAACCATAAACCTATGAATTATAAACCCATAAACTACAACGCACCAAGCTATAATCCATAGACCCATATATCATGGAATCAAAAACTTTGAACCCTCAAACCATAGTTCCATAAAGTATAAAACCATGTACCATAAACCTATAAACCATAGCTCAGAAATCCATAAACCATCAACCATAAGCCCGTACACCATGAACTCATGAGCTATGAACATATTTACCATAAACCCATAAACCATAAACCCGCCAACCATAAACCCACAAATCATGTAACTGATTAAACCACAAAGCATGACCTATAAACCTATAAACCATAAATTTATAAACCGAAAACTATAAATCTATAAACCAAAAACCATAAACCCGTAAACCCATGATCCTGTAACTTATGAAGCTATAAACCAATAAACCAATACCATAAAGCCATGAATCTGTAAACCATTAATCTATAAACCCTCCACTGATTAACCATAAACCATAAACCCATAAACCATAAACACATAAACCATAAACCGATTAACAATTAACCATAAACCCATTAACTATGAACTCATAAATCGTAAACCCCTAAATCATAAACCTTGAACCCATAAACCACAAGCCCATAAACCATAAACCCATCAACCATAAAGCAATAAACTATGAATCCATACACCCGTGAACCAAAAACCCATATGCCATAAACCCATATACCATTAACCCATAAATCCATGATCCTATAAACCATGAACCTATAACCCCATAAACCAATAAACCATAAAGCTATAAACCCGTAAACCATTAATCTATAAACCATAAACCATAAACACATGAACCATTAACTCATTAACTAAAAACCATAAACGCATAAACTAGAAACTTATGAATCGTATACTCATAAACCATAAACCATGAACCCATAAACTATGGACCATAAACCCATAAACCATGAACCCAAACAACCATAAGCCCATAAACTATAAACTCATAAAGCATATATTAAGAAACATATAAACAATAGACCGATAAACCATGAACCCATAAAACATGAACCATAAATCCATAAACCCACTGACCTATAAACTATGGACCTATTTACCATAAACCCATGATCCTATAAACCGTAAACCTATAAACCCATGAAACCAATTAACGATAGAGCCATGAACCCATAATCCATTAATCTATGATTCCGTAACCCATAAACCATAAACCATAAATCCATAAACCATAAACACATAAACTATACACCCGTAAGCTATAAACCTATGAACCATAAACCCATAAACCATAAGCCCATGACCCATTAATCCACGAACCCATAAACTAGGATCCCATAAACCATAAACTCATAAACCATAAACCCCTAAACCATAAACCCATGAACCATGAACTATAAACGCATAAACCATAAAAACATAAACCATAAAATCATGCACTATAAACCATAAACCCATAAACCATAGGCCTATCAGCCATGAAATTATAAACTAGGAAGTTATAAACTATAAATTCATAAATCGTAAACCCGTAAACCATAAACCATGAACCCATAAACCCATGGACCATCAACCCATAAAACATGAACCCATCAACCATAAGCCTGTAAACTATAAACGCATGAAGCATATACTTATGAACCTATAAATCATTAACCCATAAACCATAAATCCATAATTCATGAAACCATAAACCCATAAACCATAAATTCATGTACTATAAACAATAGACCCATAAACTATAAACCCATGAACATAAATCAGAAATCCATAAACCATTAACCATTAAATTATAAACCATGAAATTATGAACCCAAATACCATAGACTATGAACCTACAAACTATAAACTTATAAACTATAATTTTATAAACTATAAACCATAAACCTATGAACCGTAAACCCAGACCCCTGAACTCATAAATCTTAAACTTATGAACCATAAATCCATGAACCACAAACCATAAACTCATACACCCCTATACTATGAATCCATATACCATAAACCCATAAACCATAAACCCATGAACCATAAACCAATTAACCATAAACCGATTAAATATAAACCCAAGAACTCATGAACCATGAACCCATAAATCATAAACTATAAACTAATAAACCATAAACCCATAAACAATTCACCAGAAACTAATAAACCATAAAATCATAAAGCAGAAAATTATAAAGTATAAACCATAAGCCCATTAGCCATTAACTTAATACCCAGAAACTTATAAACTATAAACTCATAAATCGTAAATTCATGAACCATAAAGCATGAACCCACAAACCCATAGACCATAAACCAATAAACTATAAACCCATCAACCATAAGCCCATAAACTATGAACCCATCTACCGAAAGCCCATAAACTATGAACTCATATAGCATATACTTATAAACCCATTAACCATCAACCCATAAGCCATAACCCGATAAACCGTAAACCTATAAACCATAGACCCATAAACTATAAACTTATGAACCATAAACCAATAAACCATAAACCCAAAAACCATAAGCCCATGAACTATAAATCCATGGACCCACAAACCCATAAACTATGGACCCATGAACCATAAACCCATTAACCACGAACCCATAAAATATATACCCGAAAACCATAAACCCATAAATCATAAACCCGGAAACCCAGAACCCATAAACTATAAACCCATAGACTATGAACCCATTACACATAGACCCATAAACCATGAACCATGAACCCATGAACTATAAACCCATACACCCGCAATCCATAAACCCATATTCCATAAACTTATAAACTATAAACCCATGAACCCATAATCCTATAAACCATAAACCTATAAACCCAGAAACCATAAAGTCATAAACCCGTAAACCATTAATCTATAAACCCTGAACACATAAACCATAAACACGTGAACTATAAACCCATGTACCATGAATCATAAACCAATAACCTATAAACTTATAAACGATGAACCCATTTTTCCATACACCCAAAAACTTATAAATATATAAACTGTAAACCATAAGCCAATGAATCATTACCCCATGAACCATGAACTCGAAATCCATGAACTATAAACCCATGAAGCATAAATCCATAAATCACAGATCGATAAACCATAAACTATAAAACTATAAACCATAAACCGATAACCCATAAACACATAAACCATAAACCCATAAACTATAAACCAATAAACCTATAAATTCATAAACCTTAAACCGATAAATCATTGACCATAAACAGTAAACCCATAAACCATAAGCCATGAACATATGAACCATGAAAACATAACCCATAAACCTATGAACCATTAACCCATAAGCCATAATCTCATTAATCAGAAACTCATAAATGATTGACCCATAATTTATTAACCATAAACCTATAAACTGTGAACCCATGAACCCTTAACCCCATAAACTATAAACTTATAAACCATGAATCCATAAACCATGAACCGTAAACCCATGAACCATAAATCCATAAACCATACACTCGTAATCTATGAACCATAAACCCATGGAGCATAAATCCATAAATCACAGACCGATAAACCAGAAACTATAAAACTATAAACCATAAACCCATAAACCATAAACACATGAACCATAAGCTCATCAACTATAAACCAATAAATCCATAAACTCATAAACCCATAAACCATGAACCATAAAATATGAATTCATGAACTTATAAACCCATAAACAACAAACTTATAAACCTTTAAACTATTAACCCATAAACCACATACCCGTAATCTATAAGCTCATAAACCATAAAACTATAAACTATTACCTAATAAAGTATGAACCTATAAACAATAAAACATGAACCCATAAACCCATGGACCATAAACCCATTAACCATGAACCCATCAAACATAAGCTCATGAACTATAAACTCATAAAGCATATATTTATATACTCATAAACCATTAACCCATAAACCATGTTTCCATAGACCATAAACCTATATACCATGAACCCATAAACCATTTACTATAAACCCATAAACCCATAAGCCACAAACTTATGAATCAGAAAGTCATAAACGATTAACCCATAAACTATAAACACTAAATCTATAAATCATAATCCCACAAACCCATTAACTCATAAACAATGAACTTACGAATCATAAATCTATTAACCATGAACCATACCCATGAGCCATAATGCCATACACCCCTTAACCATAAACGCATATACCATAAACCCATATACCATTAACCTATTAACCATAAACTATTAAACTATAAACCCATAAACCATAAATCCATGAACCAGCAGACCCATAAACCATGAACTAAAAAACGATGAACCATAAACCTATGAACCGTAAACTCATAAACCATAACCCCATCAACGATAAACCAATTAACCATAAACCCATGGACCATAAACCCATGAACCGTATATCTATAAATTATGAACCCATAAACCATAAATCCATAAACCATGAACCCATAAACCATAAACCTCTTAAACATAGACCCATAAACCATGAACCATGAACCAATAAACTATAAACCCATACACCCGTAAAGCATATACCTGAATACCATAAACCTATAAACTATTAACTCATGAACCCATAATCCTATAAACCATAAACCTATAAACTAATTAACACATAAAGACACAAACCCATGGTCCTATAAACCATAAACCTATAAACTAATTAACACATAAAGACATAAACCTATTAACCATTAACTATAAACGATAAACCCATAAACCACAAACCATGAACATATAGACCATAAAACATAACCTATAAAATTATGAATTATGAACACATAAACCTATAAACTATAAACCCATAAGCCATGAACCCATTAACCATAAAACGTAGCCCCATAAACCATAAACTATGAACCCATGAACCATAAGCCCATAAACCATGAACTATGATAGCATAACCCATAAAAACATCCATAAATCACATCTAATCACAGCCTAAATTCATAAATCACAGACCGATTAACCACAAACTATAAAACTATAAACCATTAATACATAAACAATAAACCCATTAACCATTAACCCATAAACCCATGATCCTGTAACTTATGAAGCTATAAACCAATAAACCAATACCATAAAGCCATGAATCTGTAAACCATTAATCTATAAACCCTCCACTGATTAACCATAAACCATAAACCCATAAACCATAAACACATAAACCATAAACCGATTAACAATTAACCATAAACCCATTAACTATGAACTCATAAATCGTAAACCCCTAAATCATAAACCTTGAACCCATAAACCACAAGCCCATAAACCATAAACCCATCAACCATAAAGCAATAAACTATGAATCCATACACCCGTGAACCAAAAACCCATATGCCATAAACCCATATACCATTAACCCATAAATCCATGATCCTATAAACCATGAACCTATAACCCCATAAACCAATAAACCATAAAGCTATAAACCCGTAAACCATTAATCTATAAACCATAAACCATAAACACATGAACCATTAACTCATTAACTAAAAACCATAAACGCATAAACTAGAAACTTATGAATCGTATACTCATAAACCATAAACCATGAACCCATAAACTATGGACCATAAACCCATAAACCATGAACCCAAACAACCATAAGCCCATAAACTATAAACTCATAAAGCATATATTAAGAAACATATAAACAATAGACCGATAAACCATGAACCCATAAAACATGAACCATAAATCCATGAACCCACTGACCTATAAACTATGGACCTATTTACCATAAACCCATAAACCCTAAACCATAACTCCATGAACCCACAGACCTATGAACTATGGACCTATTGACCATAAACTCATAAACTATAAGCCCATGATTTATAAACCCATAAACTATAAACCATGAACCCACAAACCATAAGAACATGAACCATGAAATTATGAACTTTAAACCATAAACCCATAAAACATAAGGCCATTAGTCATAAACTTATAACTCAGAAACTTATAAACTATAAACCCATGAATTGTAAACCCGTTAACCATAAACCATGAACCCGTAAACCCATAGACCACCGACTCATAAACCATGAACCTATTAACCATAAGCCTATAAACTTCAAACTTCTAAAATCATGAACCAACAAACCATAAACCCATAAAATGTTAACCGTTAAACCATAAACTTATAAACCTATTACCCATAAACTCATAACCCATAAAATTATGTACCCATAAACGATAAACCCATTAATTATAAACCCATAAACCATGAACCTTTAAACAATAAACATATAAACCATAAACATATAAACCATAAACATATGAACCATAAACATATAAACCATAAACCTACTAATCATGAACCATATAACTGATGAACCGATAAACCATAAATAATAAATCTATAAATTATAAATTTATCAACCCTAAATCATAGACCAATTAATCATAAATCCAAAAACTCACGAATTATAACTCATGAACCATGACCCATAAACCATAAACCTATGAATTATAAACCCATAAACTACAACGCACCAAGCTATAATCCATAGACCCATATATCATGGAATCAAAAACTTTGAACCCTCAAACCATAGTTCCATAAAGTATAAAACCATGTACCATAAACCTATAAACCATAGCTCAGAAATCCATAAACCATCAACCATAAGCCCGTACACCATGAACTCATGAGCTATGAACATATTTACCATAAACCCATAAACCATAAACCCGCCAACCATAAACCCACAAATCATGTAACTGATTAAACCACAAAGCATGACCTATAAACCTATAAACCATAAATTTATAAACCGAAAACTATAAATCTATAAACCAAAAACCATAAACCCGTAAACCCATGATCCTGTAACTTATGAAGCTATAAACCAATAAACCAATACCATAAAGCCATGAATCTGTAAACCATTAATCTATAAACCCTCCACTGATTAACCATAAACCATAAACCCATAAACCATAAACACATAAACCATAAACCGATTAACAATTAACCATAAACCCATTAACTATGAACTCATAAATCGTAAACCCCTAAATCATAAACCTTGAACCCATAAACCACAAGCCCATAAACCATAAACCCATCAACCATAAAGCAATAAACTATGAATCCATACACCCGTGAACCAAAAACCCATATGCCATAAACCCATATACCATTAACCCATAAATCCATGATCCTATAAACCATGAACCTATAACCCCATAAACCAATAAACCATAAAGCTATAAACCCGTAAACCATTAATCTATAAACCATAAACCATAAACACATGAACCATTAACTCATTAACTAAAAACCATAAACGCATAAACTAGAAACTTATGAATCGTATACTCATAAACCATAAACCATGAACCCATAAACTATGGACCATAAACCCATAAACCATGAACCCAAACAACCATAAGCCCATAAACTATAAACTCATAAAGCATATATTAAGAAACATATAAACAATAGACCGATAAACCATGAACCCATAAAACATGAACCATAAATCCATAAACCCACTGACCTATAAACTATGGACCTATTTACCATAAACCCATAAACCCTAAACCATAACTCCATGAACCCACAGACCTATGAACTATGGACCTATTGACCATAAACTCATAAACTATAAGCCCATGATTTATAAACCCATAAACTATAAACCATGAACCCACAAACCATAAGAACATGAACCATGAAATTATGAACTTTAAACCATAAACCCATAAAACATAAGGCCATTAGTCATAAACTTATAACTCAGAAACTTATAAACTATAAACCCATGAATTGTAAACCCGTTAACCATAAACCATGAACCCGTAAACCCATAGACCACCGACTCATAAACCATGAACCTATTAACCATAAGCCTATAAACTTCAAACTTCTAAAATCATGAACCAACAAACCATAAACCCATAAAATGTTAACCGTTAAACCATAAACTTATAAACCTATTAACCATAAACTCATAACCCATAAAATTATGTACCCATAAACGATAAACCCATTAATTATAAACCCATAAACCATGAACCTTTAAACAATAAACATATAAACCATAAACATATAAACCATAAACATATGAACCATAAACATATAAACCATAAACCTACTAATCATGAACCATATAACTGATGAACCGATAAACCATAAATAATAAATCTATAAATTATAAATTTATCAACCCTAAATCATAGACCAATTAATCATAAATCCAAAAACTCACGAATTATAACTCATGAACCATGACCCATAAACCATAAACCTATGAATTATAAACCCATAAACTACAACGCACCAAGCTATAATCCATAGACCCATATATCATGGAATCAAAAACTTTGAACCCTCAAACCATAGTTCCATAAAGTATAAAACCATGTACCATAAACCTATAAACCATAGCTCAGAAATCCATAAACCATGAACCATAAGCCCGTACACCATGAACTCATGAGCTATAAACATATTTACCATAAACCCATAAACCATAAACCCGCCAACCATAAACCCACAAATCATGTAACTGATTAAACCACAAAGCATGACCTATAAACCTATAAACCATAAATTTATAAACCGAAAACTATAAATCTATAAACCAAAAACCATAAACCCGTAAACCATACATCCATAAACCCATGATTACATGAACCCGTAAACCATGAACCCATAAACCCATGATCCTATAAACCCTAAACCTATAAACTAATTAACACATAAAGACATAAACCCTTGAACCATTAACTATAAACGATATCCCCATAAACCATAAACCATGAACATATAAACCATTAAAACATAACCCATAAAATTATAAATTATAAACCCATAAACCTAAAACTATAAACCCATAAGCCATGAACCCATAAACCATAAACCCATAAACCATCAACCATGGACCCATAAAAGATAGAACTATGAACCATAAACTAATAATCAATAAACCATAAATCTATTAACCGCGAACACATGAACCATAACCCAATCAACGATAAACCCATTAACCATGAACCCATAGACCATAAACCCATGAAACATAAATCTATAAATTATCAACCTATCAAGCATGAATTCATAAACCATGAACCCTTTAACCATAAACCCTTCAAGCATGGTCTCATGAACCATGAACCATAAACCAATAAACTATATACCCAAGCAACCGTAAACCATAAACCCATATACCATAAACCCATAAATCGTTAACCCATAAACCCATGATCCTATAAACCATAAACCTATAAACGCATAAACCCATTAACCATAAAGCCATGAACCCGCAATCCATTATTCTATACACCCCAAACCCATAAGCGATAAACCATAAACCCATGAACCCATAAACCATAAACTGATTAACCATAAACCATAAACCCATTAACTATAAACTCATAAATCGTAAACCCCTAAACCACAAAACCTTAAATCCATAAACCCATAAACCACAAGCCCATAAACCATGAACCCATCAACCATAAACCAATAAACTATAAACCCATACACCCGTGAACCAAAAACCCATATGCCATAAACCCATAAACCATCAACCCATAAGCCCATAAACTATAAACTCAAAAGGCATAAACCCATAAACTATTATCTCATTAACCCATAAACCATAAAAACATGACCCATAAAATTATAAAACCATTAACCTATAAACCATGAACTCATTAGCCAGAAACCTATACATCAAGAAGTCATAAACGATTAATCAATGAACTATAAACTTATAACTTATAAATCTATGAATCATGAACCATAACTCATAAACCATAATCATATAAACTATAAACCTTTAAACCATAAACCTATTATCCATTAACCCATTAACCATAAATTCAGGAACTATAAACTTATAAACCATAAACCTATAAACCCATTAACAATAAACCATGAACCCATAAACATTAAACCCATAAACCATAAACCATGAACCATAAATCCATAAACCCACAGGCCGATCAACTTTGGACCTATTAACCATAAACTCATAAACTATAAACCCATGATCGATAAACCCATAAACTATAAACCATGAACCCATAAACCATACGAACATGAACCATGAAATCATGAACTACAAACCGTAAACCCATAAACCATAAGCCCATTAGTCATAAACTTATAACTCAGAAACTTATAAACTATAAACCCATAAATCGTAAACCCGTTAACCATAAACCATGAACCTATCAACTTCAGACTCATGTGGCATATACTTCTAAAATCATAAACCTACAAACCACAAACACATAAACGGTTAACCCATAAACCATAAACCCATAAACCATGAACTCATAAACAACTAACCTATAAACTATAAACCATAAGCCATAAACCCATATAAACCATTAACCCATAAACCATAGACCAATTAACCGTAAACACATAAACCACAAACTCATAAACGTATAAACCCATAAACAATAAACTTATAAACCTCTAAACTATTAACATATGAACCTTAAACCTGTAATCTATAAGCTCATGAATCATAATCCTATAAGACATAAACTAATAAACTATGAACCTATAAACCATTAACCTATAAACTATAAACCCATAGACCATAAACCCATAAACTATAAACCATAGACCCATAACACATAAAACCATAAAGCTTTGACTAATAAACGATAAACCATAAACCTATAAACCGTGAACTCATGAACCATAACCCTATTAACGATAAACTCATGAATAATTAACCCATGGACCATAAACCCATGAACTATAAATCTACAAATTATGAACCCATGAACCATGAATCCATAAACCATGAACCTATCAACCATAAACCCATTAAACATAGACTCATAAACCATGAACCATAAACCAATGAACTATAAACCCATGCACCCGTAAACCATAAACCCATAAATTATTAACCCATGTACCCATGATCCTATAAACCATCAACCTACCCACACAGCATGAAAGATTGCTGCAAGGTTACTGCAAGGTTTCATGAAAGTTTCGAAACTTCGCAGCAACCTTTCATGGAAGATTGCAGCAACATTTATATGTCCGCGCTAGAACCCGGTTGAAATATTTCTAAGAACCTCGCAGCAACCTTTCATGAAAACCTCACAGCAATATTTCAGGAAATGTAACAGAAACATTTTAAGAAACCTTGCAGCAATCTTTTAAAACACCTCGCCGCAACCTTGCAGGAAACCTCGCAGCAATCTTTCAGGAAATGTAACAGAAACATTTCAAGAAACCTCACAGAAATCTTGCGGGAAAAATAGCAAAAACATTTCAAGCAACCACACAGCAATTTTTTAGAAAATCTCGCCGTAACCTTGCAGAAAACCTCGTAGCAACCTTTTATGAGATATTGCAGCAATATTTATATGTCCGCGCTAGAATCCGGTTGAAATATTTCTAAAAACCTCGCAGCAACCTTTCATGAAAACCTCGCAGCAACATTTCAAGAAACCTTGCAGCAATCTTTCATGAAAGGTTTCTCGTAATATTTCATGAAATTTTTCCCAAAATTTACCGCGAACAACGCTCATACCTTTCCGTATAGTTTCCTGCAATATTTTGTAAAATATTTCTTAAATCTTGCCAAAAGCTTGCTGCAGTAATATTTAATAGTAGGCAGGATTTTCTATCCTTGTGTGATAAAGTTTTTCTTATTTGCTTAAGTATCAATCGTTGCATATATAAATTACTAGTTGAGCGCAATAGTATTATTATCAATATTTGTGCACAAGAAGAAAAAATTCCTCAGCATCGTTTTTGAGAAGAGTAGAGAATATTGAAATAAAAGGTTTTGTTTCTAATATTTATGCGTTCTTTACTTTTTTCAATAACAATTCGATGGATTTTTTTTACCCTACGCATAAATATTTATAATAATAGCATACTTATTGCGCTCAACTTCCCGTTTACAATACAACTACAGCAATAAATACTTGAGTAAATAACAGGAAACCCAATATAAGGCAAGAACAGCGAATCTGGACTGCTCTTAGAATCTTTTATAAAAACTTGCAGAATTATTTCTGAAACTGTTTATGAAAGGTTTTCTGCAATTTCATTTTGAAATTATTCATGAAACTTCGTTGATACTTTTTGTGAAACGCTTTTCTGGAATATTTTATAAAGATTGCCAAAAATATGGTAATAACCATTAGCGAAATGTACATAGCAATATTTTTTGTGATATCTTAGAAATCTTGTCAACAACCTTGCAGAAATCTTACTGCAACTTTTAACAAAAGATACTTCGTAATATTTCATAAAATATTCATCAAATTTTGCTGGAAACCTCGTTAAAACCTTTCATAAAAGGTATCCTGCAATGTTTCGTAAAATGTTTCTAAAATCTTGCACGGACCTTGCTGCAACCTTTCATCAAAGGTCTCTTGCGATATTTCGTAAAATGTTCCCCAAATCTTGCTAGGAACCTCACTGAAACCTTTCATGAAAGATTTCTTGCAATATTTCATAAAATGTTTCTAAAATCTTGCAGGAACCTCGCTGCAATCTTTCATGAAGGGTTTCTTGCAATATTCCATGAAAAGTTCCCCAAATCTTGCTGGAAAACTCGCTGAAACCTTTCGTGAAAGGTTTCTTGCCATATTTCATGAAATGTTTTTAGAATCTTGCAGAATCCTTGCTGCAACCTTTCGTGAAAGGTTTCTTGCAATATTTTATAAAATGTTTCTAAAATCTTGCAGAAAGCTCGCTGTAATCTTTCATAGAAAGTTCGATGCAATATTCCATCAAAATGTTGTCTAAATCTTGCTGAAAATCCCGCTTAAGAGGCGGTCGGAACCAGATCGGTGACTTGCGGTATATATCAAGTCAGCATTTTTCGCTTTACGATAATATTTTTTATATTTTTATGGCTTAAACTATTTGAAATTATTCTTTATATACATGACTAGAGGAAATGACTATATTTTTACCATATGAATAAGTAAATAAATTATTATAAGCATTTATTACAAATATCAAACTGACTTGACGTATACCGCATGCAAAAAACTGTCGTGTCGATTGTTAGGTGGCATTTTTCGCTTTATGACAATATTTTGTATATTTTTGTGGCTTTAACTATTTTAAATAATTCTTTATATACATGACTAGAGGAAATGACTATACTTTTACCATATTAATAAATGAATAAATTATTATAAGCATTTATTACAAGCACCGAACTAAGTCACCGGTTTGGTTCCGACCGCCTCTTAAACATGTAATAAAAGTTTTCTTGCAATATTTCATGAAATGTTTTTAAAGTCTTATAGAAACCGCGCTGAGACCTTTCATGAAAGGTTTCTTGCAATATTTCATGAAATATTTCTAAAATCTTGCAGAAAACTTGCTACAACCTTCCATGAAAGGTTCCTTGCAATATTCCATGAAATGTTTTCTAAATTTTGCTGAAAACCTCGCTGAAACATGTCGTGAAAGTTTTCGTCCAATATTTCATGAAATGTTTCTAAAATCTTGCAGAAACCTCGCTGCAACCTTTCGTGAAAGTTTTCTTGCAATATTTCATGAAATGTTTCTAAAATCTTACAGAAACCTCGCTGCAACCTTTCATGAAAGGTTTCTTGCAATATTTCATGAAATATTTCTAAAATCTTGCAGAAACCTCGCTGCAACCTTTCATGAAAGGTTCCTTGCAATATTCCATGCAATAATTTCTAAATCGTGCTGAAAACCTCGCTGCAACCTTTCGTGAAAGTTTTCTTGCAATATTTCATGAAATATTTCTAAAATCTTACAGAAACCTCGCTGCAATCTTTCATGAAAGGTTTCTTGCGAAATTTCATGAAATATTTATAAAATCTTGCAGAAACCTTGCTGCAACCTTTCATGAAAGGTTCCTTGCAATATTTTATAAAATGTTTTCTAAATTTTGCTGGAAACCTCTATGCAACCTTTTATAAAAGGTTTCTTGCAATATTTCATGAAATATTCATAAAATCTTTCAGAAATCTCGCTGCGACCTTTCATGAAAGGTTTCTTGCAATATTCTATGAAATGTTTTCTAAATCTTGCTGGAAACCTCGCTGAAACATGTCATGAAAGTTTTCTTGCAATATTTCATGAATTGTTTCTAAAATCTTGCAGAAACCTCGCTGCAACCTTTCATGAAAGGTTTCTTGCAATATTTCATGAAATGTTTCATAAAACCTTGCAGAAACCTCGCTGCAACCTTTCATGAAAGGTTCCTGGCAATATTGCTTGAATTATTTTCTGTAACCTTGTAGCAAGTTTGCAGCAATATCACACTGAAATGTTTCACGAAACCTCTTAGCAATGTTAAGACAAGATTGCTGCAATCTTGTGACAATATTTCAGCACAATATTTCAGTGAAAGTTTCACTGCAATATTTCATGCTGTGTGGGTATAAACTCATAAACACATAAACCATAAAGTAAACCCGTAAACCATTAATCTATAAACCCTTAACCCATAAACTGAGTTCGGGGTTCCTTTCCTCGATTTCGGTACGATAATTTAATATATCTTACATGGAAAAGGTATCTTCCTATTTCGTTAAATTTGACACAGGCCTACAAATATTGGGGTCATGGAAGTTGTTGGAAAATGGAGGGTCATTTCCGAAGTAATTTTTTGCGTAGAATCCGAATCCGGGGTCCGAATTGCTCTATCACGTCAGGATTTTGAGATATTTGAGGTTTTTTACCCAAAAAATGGCGTTTTTGGCTACTTTTGAGGTTATGTACAGAAGAGACAAAATTTTTTGGGAGTTTTTTTTTAGTTGCATCTTATAGCACTACTCTTCCTCTTTGATTTAAGAGTCGCAGAGTTCAATTACGATTTTTCTACACCAAGTTACGCCAATTTGAAATTACGAGATATGTCCTATTAATTGCATGACCATTTGCATTGAATACGTTGAGGCAGACATTTGTGTACTGGGTATTTTTTCTTCAAAATTTTTACTAGGGGATTTTTGGGGTTACTGATTACGAATATAAAGTTGAGATATTAAAATTTTTAAATTCAAGATGGCGGATTCAAAATGGCGTATAAAAATTTTCAAAAAACATTGCAAATATGAAACATATTTTCATTTTCTGCTATCTAATAACTTTTGTTGTTACGATAAACATAATACATTATAGTAATTTATATTTACACAGGTATCGTGACATTGAATTTGACCTTCAGCTTGATCTTCAAGTGCATTTCAAGTTAAACTATTTTTTACATTTAGCATTACCCAGGAACAACGACGTGGACGTAGTAAAATCTGTTCCCTTTGGGGTGCTGGATTTACGTGAGTCCCCTCGCCTCTCACGATCGGGGTGCTTAATTTACGTGAGTCCCCTCGCCTCTCACGATTAGAAACTATTTCAGTTTAACTTATGAAATCTTTTTTTTTGATCTAGTAAAGATCTTGACCCAGACCGTCTTTTATGACGAACATTTAGCTCATCTCGTTGAAGACACCAGCAATAGTCCGCTAACATTGTTGGAGACCATTTACCCTGATAACGTCTTTCCATTTCTTTGAGGTCCTGATGAGATCGCTCACCTTGCTCTTCGCTTACGGCACCTAGATTTTCTGGAAACCATTCTAAATGAGAGTGTAAATAATGCAATTTTACGCTCATATTGCAACCTAAATTCTGAAATTTTTCAATCATATCGTCAACTATTTCTTTGTAATCACTAACTTTATTATTACCCAAAAATCCTTTAACAACTTTTTTTAAAGCTAATCCAGGCTTCTTTTTCTACATTTGTCATAACCTGTTCAACCTCTGTTGTTTTCATTAATTCTCTTATTTGTGGTCCAACAAATATTCCTTCTTTTATCTTCGCCTCACTTAAATAAGGGAATTTATCTCTAAGATATTGAAATAATGCACCATCGGTATCAAGAGCCTTTACAAATTGCTTCATTAATCCTAATTTTATATGAAGCGGAAGCAACAAAACTTTTTGAGAGTCAATTAACGGTTGTTGAATAATGTTGGGATCTCCAGGTTTTAAAGTTTTACGAAGAGGCCAATCCTTTGTAACGTAATGCTTAACTCTATCTCTGCTATCCCACAAACATATAAAGCACGGATATTTTGTATAACCCAATTGTTGTCCAAGCAGCATTGAAACCATTTTTAAGTCTCCGCATACTTCCCATTTATGCTGTTCATATTTTATTGCATTAAGAATAGTTTCTACATTTTCATATGATTCCTTTAGGTGTACAGAATGAGCAATAGGTATTGACGCATATTTATTTGAGTTATGCAATAAAACTGCTTTCAAACTTGTTTTTGAGGAATCAATAAACAATCTCCATTGATCAGTATCATAAGGAAGTTCTAATTTTTCAATTAAGCCTTTAACATCATTACAAAAACATATTCATCACATGCAGAATAATACTCAACTAATTCCTTCTCTCGATTACGATACCAACTAAAAGTAGTTCCTGGAGCAAGAAGGTGTTTCTCTTGAAGTCTTGATCCTAACAACTCAGATTTTTCTTTCGACAAGCCTAAATCTCTGACTAAATCATTTAAAGAAGCCTGATCAAATAAAATAGGAGCATCAGAGGTTGATTCGATGTCTTCAAAATCCTGATTTTCAATATCGTCACAGACTGTATGATCTTCAACATTTATTCTTACAAATGGAGGGCTTGGAGGAACATCACCAGATGCAAAAGGAATAGGCTTCGTTACGCTTGCTACATTCGGATATTTTATATTACAAGCATTTTTAATATTATATCCAAATGTTTTGGTAAAACAGAAATAACATTCATTGTGGCTAACAGGTTCACACCAAATTGCAGGAGTTTTGAAAGGCATTGGTGTTACTTCTTTATGGGCATTATACCAACGTCTTAATGTTTCAACACATGATTTACAAGCCGTATGTGGAACCCAAGACTTATCCTGATTAGTTATCGAAATATTGAAGTAATTAAGATAAAATATTTTTATCGTTTCATTGATTTTCATCGCATTTTTTGCGAACACGAAGCGACTACAAATGTAGCAAAAGCTGTCAGGATTATTTAAACACTTACGCGAGGTCATTATTGAAATGATCAACAGTTAGAATATTTAATTTAATACTTTATACCTCCAGCGAGTTGTTAACCAACAGATCAAATACAAATATTCACAAAATTTTTTCCAAAAAATAAGGCACCATGAACGAACAATTAAGAGCTATCTAGTAAATTGTTGCTTAAAATGTTATTAAAAAAATGATTTATTTGCGATTACAATAAATACAGAATCAATACAAATGGTCTTTTTTGTACAAATAATAAAAAATTGTATATCAATGAGACGGGGCAAAATTATACTAAATGATTCACACTAAAGAAATGTATGCTTAAAGGAATTCCAAAGTGAGACGGGGCAAAATTAAAAAGAAAACATTTTTTAATATTGGCGAAGGGACTCCCGCTCGTAATTTCAAATTGGCGTAACTTGGTGTAGAAAAATCGTAATTGAACTCTGCGACTCTTAAATTAAAGAGGAAGAGTAGTGCTATAAGATGCAACTAAAAAAAAACTCCCAAAAAATTTTGTCTCTTCTGTACATAACCTCAAAAGTAGCCAAAAACGCCATTTTTTGGGTAAAAAACCTCAAATATCTCAAAATCCTGACATGATAGAGCAATTCGGACCCCGGATTCGGATTCTACGCAAAAAATTACTTCGGAAATGACCCTCCACTTTTTGACAACAAAACCATGTTGGCCTCTGCTATTAACCATAAACCCATAAACCCATAGACCATAAACCTATTAATCATTAACCATAAACCCATTAACCATAACCCAATAACCCAAATACCCATAAACCACGAACCCATGAACCATAAAACCATTAACCATAAGTCCATGAAATATGATTTCATAAAGCATAAATCTATGAATCCATGAACCAAAAAGCCATAAACCATAAACCCATAAGTCATAAACCCATAAATTATAAGCCCATAAATCAAAAACCAATGAACCATAGTTCTATAAACCATAAACCTATAGACCATGAACCCATAAACCATAAACTATGAACCCATGAACCATAAAAACATAATCTATCGAATTATGAACCCATAAACCTATAAACCATAAACCCATAGGCCATAAACTTATAAATTAGAAAGTCATAAACGATTAACCCATAAAAGATGAACACTAAACCTATAAATCATAAACCCATAAACAATAAACTTTAAAATTATAAATCTATGAACTATAAGCCGGAACTCATAAACCATAATGCAATACACCCCTGAACCATAAACCCATAAACCAAGAACCCATTAACTATGAGCCCATGAACTTCAAACTGATGAAGCGTATACTTATAAACCAAAAAACCATAAACGTATAAACTATAAACCCATAAGCCATAAACCCATAAACCATAAGCCTATAAACCATGAACCATAAACCCATGGACCATAAACCCATAAACCTTAAACCCATTAATTATAAGCCCATAAACTGTGAACTCATTATACGTATACTAATAAACCATTAACCCATAAACTATGAAAACATAAACCATCAAATCATAAACTATAAATCATAAACCCATAAACCAGAAGCAGATTAGTCATAAGCTCATAGACCAGGAGCCTATTAACTATAGACCCATAAATCGTGAACTCATAAACAATAAATCATGCACCCATTAACCATAAGCCGATGAACTATAAACTCAGGAAGCGTATACTTATGAACCCATAAACCATGAACCATAAACCTGTAAACCAGAAACCCATAAGCCACAAATCCGTAAACCATGAACCCATGAATCATAAACTTATAAACCATAAACCCATAAACTGTAAACCGATAAACCAGAAATCATGAACCCATAAACCGTGAAAACATAACCCATGGAATCATGAACCCATAAACCTATCAACTATATACCCATAAGCCATAAACTTATTATTTAGAATTTCATAAATGATCAACCCATAAACTTTAAACACTAAATTATTCTGTAACCCATAAATCCATAGACCACAAACCATTAACCCATGAACCATGCATCCATAAACCCATGAGCCTATAAACTATGAACCCATGAACCATTAACCTATCAACCATACACCTATAAACCATAAACCGATCATCTATAAACCCATCAACCATATAACCTATAAACTGTACACCATAAACCCTAAACTTATAAACCATAAATTTATGAACCACAAACAATGAACCATATATCTAATGAGCCTATGAACCATTTACTATAAACTTATGAACCATAAATACATGAACTACGAACCATAAACCTATAAACCATAGACGCATAAATATATAAACCCATAGACTATGAACTCATAAAATATGAACCCGTAAACAATTAACTCGCAAACCATAAATCGATAAACCATGAACCATCAACCCATAAACCATAAGCCAGTTAACAATAAACCCATAAACCATAAAACCATTAACCATAAACCCATGAACAATTAACCCATAAACCATAAAACCATTAACCATAAACCCATGAACAATTAACCCATAAACCATAAGCCCATTAACCATAAACCCATGAACCATAAACTCATAAACCATAAACCCATGAACCATAAACTCATAAACCAAAAACCCATGAACCATAAACCAGATACCCATAAGCTATTAAATCATAAACCATGAAATTATAAACCATAAACTCATAAACCCTAATGCCATAAACTTATAAAACAGTATTTTATAAACCCTAAACCCATAAAGCTGTGAATCATAAACCCATGAATCATAAGCCTATAAACCATTAACTCATAATCCATAAACCATAAACCCACAAACCATTAACTTGTAAATCATAAATCTATAAAGCATAAACCATCAACCCATAAACCATAAATCGATAGAACATAAACCATAAATTTATAAACCATAAACCCATAAACCATGAACCCATAAAGCATGAACCATAAACCCATACACCATGAACCCATAAACCATAAACTCATAAACCATAAACCATAAACTATAAACTCATAAACGATTATCCCATGAAATCATAAACCATAAACTCATAAACACATGAACTATAATCCCATGAACCATGAACTCTTCAACCATAAACCATAAAATCATAAACCATAAACCCATGAACCATGAATTTATAGACCCATGAACTAATAAATCATAAAGCCATAAATCATGAAGACATAAATCATGAATTTATAAACCATAAATCTATGAACCATAAACCATAAACTTATAAACCATAAGCCCATAAACTATAAACTCATAAAGCGTATACTTATAAACCCATAAACCATAAACCCATAAACTATTAACCCGTTAACCATAACCCACAACCATGAACCTATAAACCATAAACCCATAAACCATACATATATAAACCCATGAATACATGAACCATGAACCCGATAACCATGAACTTGTAAACTATGAACTCATAAACCATAAACCATAAACCTATAATCCATGAAATCATAAACCTTGAAATTATAAACCATAAACCCATAAACCATAAGCCCGTGAACTACAGACCTATAAACCATGAATTATTTACCTATTGACCATGAATCCATAAACCACAAATCATGAACCCATGAACCATAAATCCATAATATAAACCATATAACTTATGAACCCATGGACAATAAACCATAAACATATGAACCATGAATTATTTACCTATTGACCATGAATCCATAAACCACAAATCATGAACCCATGATCCATAAATCCATAATATAAACCATATAACTTATGAACCCATGGACAATAAACCATAAACATATGAACCATGAATCCTTTAACCATAAATCCAACACCATAAATCCTTGAACCCACAAACCATGAACCTATAAACTATGAAATCAAAATTCATCAAACCCATGAAGCATGAACCCATAAAACCATAAACTTATAAGCCATGAACCATAAAGCCATAAACCATCAACCCATAAATCATATATTCATGAACCATCCATAAACCCATACACTTATGAACCTATAAACCATTAACTCATAAATTATAGACCCAAAAACTATTGACCCATTAACAATAAATTCATAAACCCATAAATATAAACCGTAAAACCATAAACCATAAGTAAAAAAATCATAAACCCATAAACCATTAATCTGTAACCCATAAATCCATAAACCACAAACCATTAACCCATGAACCATGCATCCATGAACTCATGAGCCTATAAACTATGAACCCATGAACCATTCACCTATCAACCATACACCTATAAACCATAAACCGATCATCTATAAACCCATCAACCATATAACCTATAAACTGTACACCATAAACCCTAAACTTATAAACCATAAATTTATGAACCACAAACAATGAACCATATATCTAATGAGCCTATGAACCATTTACTATGAACTTATGAACCATAAATACATGAACTACGAACCATAAACCTATAAACCATAGACCCATAAATATATAAACCCATAAACTATGAACTCATAAAATATGAACCCATAAACTATAAACCCATAAACAATAAACCATAAACTTATGAACCCGTGAACCATAAACCCATAAACTTTCAACCCATAAACCATGAACCTATAAACTATAAACACATAAACAATAAACCATAAACTTATAAACCCATGAACCATAAACCCATAAACTATAAACCCATAAACCATCATCCTATAAACCATAAACCAGAAATCTATAAAATATAAACCATAAACCTATAAACCATAAACTCATGAACCATGAACCGATACATCATGAACCCATAAACCTTAAACTCATGAACCATAAACCATGAACATATAATTTATAAAATCATGAACCATGAAATCATAAACCTATAAACTATAAACCCATTAACCATAATCCCATCAATCATTTACTCATAAACTATAAACTATAAACCCATGAAAAATAAAATCATACACCATGAACCCATTAACCCTTTGAGGGGCACATTTTTCTGTAAAAAAACGGGTTTTTTGAGATTAATTGTTTATAACAAATACTTCAATTAATGAATATTTGCAATTTCTCTATAAAATCTAATAAATCAGGTATTCAAGAGTTTAAAAAGTCTTATAGATGTCTTAAAAAGGCATATACGTTTTAGAAATACGGAAAAATCCAAAACCAAATAGGTGGGACAAATACGTACCACTGCCCCTCAAAGGGTTAACCCATAGACCATTGACCCATAAACCATCAACTTATAAACTCTAAACTCATAAACCATAAACCATAAACTATAAACTCATAAACCATTATCCCATGAAATCATAAACCATAAACTCATAAACACATGAACTATAATCCCATGAACCATGAACTCTTCAAGCATAAACCATAAAATCATAAACTATAAACCCATGAACCATAAATTCATAGACCCATGAACTCATAAATCATGAAGCCATAAATCATGAAGCCATAAATCATGAAGCCATAAATCATAAAGCCATAAATCATGAATTTATAAACCATAAATCCATGAACCATAAGCCATAAACTTATAAACCATGAACCATAAACCCATAAACTATTAACTCATGAACCATTAACTTATAAACCATAAATTCATAAACCGTCCATGAACTCAGAAACCCATAAACCCATGAACTATAAACCCGTTAACCCTAAACCCATAAAACATAAACTTATAAATTATAAATTATAAACCTATAAACCATACATTTATAAACCATAAACCATAAACCCATGAATATAAACCATATAACTATAAACCATGAACCTATAAAGCATAAACCCATAAACCATAAACCCATAAACTATAAACTCATAAACTATAAACCCATAATTTTATAAACTATCAATCCATAAACCATAAACCATAAACCTATTAACTATAAACCCATAAATAATGAACCAATAAACCTTAAAACATCAACCCATCAACCATAAACCCATAAACCATTAACTTATAAACCATAAACCCATAAACTATAAACCCATAAATCATAAACCAAAGGATATTTACGTAAGAGAAAAGAAATTCTTAATTCTTTACTTTAATAATAGTAGTAATGTTCAATTATTTTCAGTTTAGTTGAAAAATAATTTTAATAATTAGAGGTTTCATAACTCTTATATCCAGTTAATATGACCGTAAATAAGTGTAAATAACTGTGAATTAGTGGGAATAACTGAAAATAATTATAAGTAACTATAAAAAATTGTAAATAACTGGAAATAATTGTAGATAATTGTTTCTAATAGTTATGATTTTCAAAATTATTTTTTAATACTACTGTAAATTACTGTCATTAGCTGGAAATAATTGGAAATAACTGTGAATAACGGGAAATAACTGGTATTTCTGTCTGAAATTGAACAGTTTATGATAGATATTCTTAGTCATTTCCAGTTATTCACAGATTCGATTTTCACTAGAAAAATAGTTATTATCTTTGACCCAAGCGTAAGCAGTTTGAAAATTTTGTCAATAAATCTATACGAGCCGGGTAGGATATTAAAAAACATTAGATTATGTTACTTTCAGAATATTCAACGTATGTAAATTTAAAATAATAATTTAAAATTCAACAATTTATTATTAAAATGTCAATTTTTTTCCATAAAAAAATTTGATTAAAATCATCGAAATAATTCTAATGTTAGAAAATCAACTTGTCTTTGCGTTTGGTTTTTTTTCTTAAAAAAAAAAAAGGTTGTTCAAGATTTTAAGAATTTTTTTCTGTTGCTTTTTCTGTTACTTAAATTAAAAGTTGATGAATATAGAATTATTTATATAATATTTAACACTTTTAAATTATTAATTAATTTTCTAATTCGTGATATTTAAGGAATACAACGATACAGATTTATCTTCCATATTCTGTTTGAAAATAGTTACTTTTAAGTTTTAAATTGATTATTAGTAATATAAAATTGATATATATGGGACATTTCACGCCAACTGAGAGAGCAACAAAATAAAAATCGCTGAAACTCTGAGAATATATTCTTTCTGGTACCCAAAATATGTGAAAAAATTTTCAATGATCTAGATTGAGAGGATCAAGAGCTATAGATCCTTGAAATTTGAAAATTTTTCAAAATTTTCGGAAAAGTCCCTACTTCATGATTTTTTTTCTGAAAATCCTGATGTTTTAGAGAGAAATTCATAAGAATATTTCTTGTTGTAAATGAAGAGGAGAGTTGGCATGATTTTTTACAGACCTGAATTTTTAAGTTTTCTATTGGTTCTTACATGTATTACATGGTAATTGTAATTACTCATTGTTTGACACTTCAGAAATTGCTTTTCGAGGGTTTATTTTCTTCTATTTTTTATGAACTTTGAAATAAATTTTGGTTCGTGTAAGCAAAAGTCACCAATAAGGAGTTATGACAGTTTGAAATCTATATTATCAGGTATGATTTATTTTTCATATTGAATATAAATATATATTTTCATGTATGATTTAACGACTAAACTTTTTGAAAACCATATTATATGGAAAGATTTATATCTCTTCATATTTTAAGAAGTTTTCGCCACCGTTATTGACGCTGCCGCCATGTTTAAGAATCAATTTTGGCCCCGCTCAGCTAGAATATAGTTGAAATTTAGCTAAAATTTATTTATAATAGGAGCTACAAGTTAGCTAAAGGTCAGTTAAAATTTAGCAGAAATAGGATAAATTTACCAGAAAATCAGCTGAATTTATTCTTAAAATCATTACAATTATACAAAATTTAGATAAAAATTTACAAAACGTCAGTTAAAAATTAGCTGTTCGAGTTAAATTTAGCTGCATTTAGAGATGCGCTGTCAACGAAAAATTTTCTCTTTTGTCTAGAAGCTAGTCAAGTTTAGACTCTAATAATATATCATAACTGAAGTTTATTCTTGAGAAAAAAAAATTAAGAAGGATAGCTAAAGATGAAGGAAGTAAGAGAAAAATGAAGGAAAAAAGAATAGAGAGTGAAAAAAAGATAATGAAGCAAAATATAGTGAAACATAGATAAAGAGAGAAATACATATACTAAAGCCCAAGTAAGACCCAAAAATGAGGCCCAAAAAAGTGTTTGTATATGATAACTACTCATTATATAGTACTCATAAAAAAATTGCTATTCTTATTACGAAAAAATGCACAGATCCGTACGAGCCAAGAACTGTAGAAAAAGGTAGTTTCAATTTAATATATAATAACTACTAATTATATAGGAACCAATAGAGAAGGCAAATCTTATTCCAAGAAAAATTACACACACCTAAAAAACGCACGAATCCGAAGAACCGGAGATTCGTAGAAAAAGATGGTAAATATTTCAATTACAATGATATTTAAAATCCACTAAAGAGTAAATTAACTTTTAAATATTGAATTCAAATAAACGTTATTGTATACGTAAACAAATATTAAAAAAAAGCTTAACGGCAGGCCGGAGTAGAACCTGATACCGACCGAGTAACAATTGAGTTGTTTGTTATTTACTCAAGTATTAATCGGTGTATCTTCAAAATAAAGGTTGATCGCAATAGATATTATTATTATGAATATCTATGCACAAGAAAAAAAAAATCTACCGATTTGTTTTTGAGAAAAGTAAGGAACGCCAAAGTAAAAGATTATGTTTATAATATTTTCGCGTTCCTTACTTTTCTCAAAAACAAAGCGATAGATTTTTTTTTTCTTGTGCTTCAATATTTGTAATAATAATATCTATTGCGCTTAACCTTCAATTTGCAGATACACCGATTAATACTTGAGTAAATAACAAAAATGCCAATTAGACAAGGACAGCGAATCCGGCCTGCTCTTTATTAAACATACAATATAAGGCTAAGTTTAAATATGTCATATATGGGAGAACATGTTCATTCTTTATGCAGTTCTGTTCCATTACATGTATATAATTCACTTCACAGACTTTCAATAAAGAGCAAATATAATGTAGTTTAATATTTGAAATAAAATTTATATCGCAACTCTTAAAATTTCTATCGCATCTCTTAAAAAATCCGACCTCATTGGGTATCGGTTGATTGTTGGTCACAAAAGCGGTTGACCATGCATCGGTAGTCAAAATTTTGGGTGTAGTGTGTCAGACAGTCTAGCCTGATGTAATGTGTTAAATGGGAACCGGATTAGGCTCCCTTGATATCACTATACAAAAAAGGTTAACATACAGAGGACAATATCCTCATATATTAACTTTTTCTTTAAAAACAGAATATTTGAAATAAAATTAGCAAAAACAACAACAAAAATAAATTTCAAACAGATTTACTTTATAGTAAAAATCACTGAAACTAAATGATATAAAATAATCGAATAGAACCAGGAACATTGAAAAAAAATAGAAAACTTAAGCTTTGTTTACAAGAATATTTCACTTTGAATAGTATATTTTTCACCTAGGGAATAAAAGTAAAGAATGTCTTAAACCGTATGTAAATTGTAGGGCATAATTCATAAAAGTCGAAAATTAAGCTCGACTTCATACACTGTAAAAAATCCTGTTGTAAAATTACTATAAAATTTAGGTAATTTTCAGACCCACATTAAATATAGTAAAATTACAGTTGATAGTAGTAAATTTACTAACTCATTTCGTACTTTTACTAAATATATCATAGTAATTTTACAAATACATTTGTAAAATGAATTACTACTGTTCATAATAAAATCACTACACTCAACGTGGGTCTGATTATTACCTACGTCAAATGCAGTAAATTTACAACACGATTATTAATTTTACAATCGTGCTAATAAAATTATGATTGAAGTTGGAAATTTACTGCATTTAATGAAGTATTTTTATTTGTAAAATTACTGAACACATATATGATTTTACTTTAGATTTTTTACTGTGTAGGTGACCGTGAGTATTACGTATATTTTCGAACTTAAGTATCGTTTAGATAATAAATTCAGTAGACATCGGACAACAAATTTTTAAAACGTGTAACGAGTTACGTGTAACGTGTAATATAATTGAAAAACAGCTCTTATGTTTAAATTCTTGACCTTAATATATGACTATGAATTTGAACGATGAAATTAAAAATAACCTTTTTGCATAAAACATGCTTAAAAACAAATTTCGTGTTTATTTCTAATTATAATATCTTATCACATATGTATTTTATACATACGAAATGCTGAATTCAAATATACAATTATGAGATTAAAATAAAATATTTTGGTTATTTTAAAATTTGAATGTTTCAAAATAATAAATTGACTATTCGCAATTACCCAACAATTCTTTTTGGTTCAAATGTAAATTCTTAATGAAATATAAATATTGCAAGTGTATGTATCACAAGGTTATATTATATCCAATTTCATATTCGTTTTTTTTAATTTTCATATCATTGATATTATAATTTATGAATGAATTCATTAATAAAGAACGAGCCAAAAGTACCTCGCCCCTGACGTCGCTCGATTGCATTTTCATATATTATATTATTATATATAAATTTGCTAATTTCATTGACAATAGTAATTTAATATAAAATATGTATTTAATTTTTAGGCACGACCGCTATACGGAAGTGCCTTATATTTTCGACATCGCGAGAAATGTAACCTTCAAAAATATGTTATATTATCATAAAAAAATTATTTTTATAGCAAAATAAAGTCATTACAAGCCTCCTTTAAAATGTATGTATAGATGTATGTGTGTGAGAAATCAAGTTTATGAATTTTCTCTACGAGTTTTTATTCAATCTGGATAATTCCAACGAGAAATTATTCAAAATAACAATACAAATAAACGTTCCTATTTTTAAAAAAATCGTTTGAACCGTTTTTAAATAATCGCTCTTTTAGGGGTCAAAAAAACAATTTTTATGTAATAACTTGAATAAAACGAATCTTTTTAAAAAAGTATATGAAATAAAAGTTATAGAAAATATAACAAAAAACCTTTTTTATATTATACATTTTTTTCTAAAGTTAATATTTTTTTAATTATTCATGATAAGTGTTTAAATTGAAGGCTTTTTACTTACAGTTTAATAAATATTGATTTATCAAAAAAGTATACAGAAAAAAAATTATAGAAAATATTACAACAAACCTTTTTTATATTATACATTTTTTTCTAAACTTAATATTTTTTTAATTATTCATGATAAGTGTTTAAATTGAAGACTTTTTAAAAACCGTTTGATAAATATTGATTTTTAAAAAAAATTTATAATATAAAAAAGATGTATTTTTTTTTTCCTCTATAACTTTTATTTTATCTACTTTTTCAGAACTCGTTATTTTTCAAATTATCACCAAAAAATCATAAAACTACGAGGGGTTTCTCACTAAAATACTCATAGAAAAACTCTTCCGTACTCTCAAGCATTCTTTAGTTCTCATGCGTACTCTCCAATACTCTTTTGGTGAACGCTTTAAGTAAATGAATACGAAAAAGTTTGAAAGAGATTTAGTGAGTATGCAAGAGTAAGAATGAGTATTTGTAGAATACGAATGAATATTGAAAAGTATGCAAGAGTACCAATGAGTATTCAAGAGTACGCAAGAGTACAAATAGAATTTTAGTAATATTGATTTTATTATTTTATTGATTTCGACGATAAGTCATTTTATATCATGTTTGATAAATAGAACAGATCGTAATAGATCTTATTAATATAACGCTGAATTCTGAGTCTTTATCTAACAACCCATCTCTTTATCAATATTAGTTACGTTTACGTAAAAATTATTAATTATAACAAAGTTATAATTAAAAAAAAATTTATTTAATAAGAGAAATATAGTTTTTTAAAAAAATGTGCCTATAAAGCAATTGTTGATGTACTTATATCAATTTATGAAATTTTCGTAGGTAAAACTTTTTCCGACTTTTTCTCAGCAGGAGACAGTAAAATTTTTCGTCAACTTTATGAAATATAATAATATTTCAATCTAATGAGGACAAATAACTGGTTTTTATAATATTTTTGTGAAATAGTAATTCTAAAGGTTATATTTTTTCATTTTTCCAATATTTTATTTTTCTCAACTGTTTAAATTTAACTTTATCCCTTGCAAAGATCAACTTTTAAATCCATTTTTCACTAGTAATTAACTTTTGGTAATAAGAATATTTTTTGTTGGGAATGACGTGTAATATACAATTTATTTTTTGCCAAACATTATTTTTAATAGTTAAATTTCTGATTTTATTTTCTGAAAAGTATTTATTTTTAAATAAAATAAATCGCAACATTTTTTGTTTAAAATTTCACGTAAAAGATACCTAGAAATAGTTAAATTTAAGCTACGAATAGTTAATAGATTTTGCTACCGTGCATAAAAAAAAGTTACTTACTATGCTATTATGTTTGGTATAAGCAATATTAAATACCTTATCAAAATTTAAAAATAAATCTTATCGTGTTCAACCGGTAATATGTCGGTAAATAATTATATAAAATAAATAAAGTAATAGTGAAAACTATAAAAAATTGTAATTATAAAAAGATATGTGTTTTTATTGGACTAAACTACTTTATTAAATATATAAAAATGCATTTTTATATATCTGTGTATTTTATAATTTAAAAATAGCCCTAATAGAAATTTTGCTAACTAAAATGGTCGATTCATCAATTATTTTTTATTTAATTTGATATTTACAATGTAGAAAATTAATTATTACTATTATTTTAATTATTTTAAAATATTACATAAAATATGTATATGAAATGTAACCAGTAACATACAAAATATTAATGTATCAGCTTATAATTTAAATTTCCTTTTTATTCACTATATTCTAAGCGAACTAATAGCTGGATTTATTTTATTAAAAATTAATGTAATAATTACTTATTTTGAGTAAAATTTTTTTATAATAACATTTAATTTTAAAAGAATTGAAATGTTACTTAAAATGATTTCTTACCTTATTTCACAATTTAATAATTAATTATTATTATTTAATTATTGATTGATTATTATCAACCTATTGACTCATCGACCGATCAAGCTATCGATAGGTTCATGTATCCACCCATCAACCCATCGACCGATTAATTCATAAATATAACAACCCAAAATAACATAGATTTATATTCAACTCAACTATTTATCAACTTATTGATCTATCATTTCATAAATCCAACGGTCCATCAACGAACCAATCAACTTTTTCCTCTTTAAACGTATTAATCAATCAATCCATCGACCCATACATTCGTCGACCCTTTGAATATCTCACTCAGCTAAGTCCTTTATCAAAAAACTTATTTATTTTCTTTATTAATTTCGTAATTTTGTAAATAATTAATTGCATTTTTATTATATATACAAAATTCAAAAAATCGATGTTTTAAGTTTTCTCTTTTAACACGCACACACACACACACACACACACACATATATATATATATATATATATATATATATATATATATATATATATATATATATATATATATATATGTTTAAAAAAAGAACTTGAAACATCGATTTTTTAAATGAATACTCTATCTAAAATTTCCGTACTCCTTAATCTTTTGAATATTCAATAATTTTTTTTAATACTCATTGTATTCTTTGCATGCTCTTTAATTATTTTGAATATTCATCTTACTCTTTACATACTCTGTGATTTTTCAAATACTCAACTTACTCTTTGCATACTCTCTGATTTTTTCAAATACTCATCTTACTCTTTGCATACTCTTTGATTTTTTCGAATACTCCTCTTACTCTTCGCATACTCTGATCAATTTTCAAACTCCAATACTCTTATAAAACTCTTGCGTACTCACAATACTCTTACAAAACTCTTACCACGCTTTGCAAGAGTATTTTAGTGAGAAGCCCCTCGTAAAACTATTTACAAATATGTAAGCCCCCTTAAGAAGGGGCCGAACTATCTGTCTTTGTCTAATAGTGTTTTTCATCATTTATATAAACACTATCCGGTATAACAAGAAAAAAATAGCAGCCCCCGCTAGATATTAGTATAATAAGTAAATTTTGTAATAAAAATCAAATTTTTCACCGCATAGTTTTTGACTAATTAGAGACCTACTAGCAATCTAGAATATAACCTATCTTTTTTTGGTAGGTCTCTAATTATTCAAAAACTACGCAGTAAAAAAATTTGTTATTACAAAATTTACTAATTGTACTAATATCTAGTGGGGGCTGCTATTTTTTACTACGTTTTTATTAACTCGCTTTGGTGTTTGTCTGTCTGTCTGTCTGTCTGTCTGTTCGGTACAAATTTTGCAACCGATTGTAAACTAACTTCCCGATGAGCTAGAGACTTGAAATTTTAAATATAGCTCAGAACTGGATGACAATGCAATATTATAAAAAAAATATATATATTTACCGAACAATATATTAATATATTCGATCATATACGGAGATGTTGGCAAAATTAAAGATTTGAAGATTTTATATATAGATACACTTTTAACATTAGTGTCTAAACATCTTCGAAAATTTTAAAAATCCTTTTTTGATATATTAATATATTAATATATTCAATATTATATTTTTGCACGCATTGTTGGATAATATAATTAAAAATATATATTCCCACCGAAAAATATATTAATATATTTAATTATAAACGGAGATATTGGCAAAATTGAAGATTTGAAGATTTTATATATAGATATACTTTTAACATTAGTGTCTAACCATTTTCGAAAATTTTTAAAATTCTTTAACTTGTCATATATTGCAATTAGACATAAATTACAGCATTTTCTATTATACATATAGAATTGGAGACTGTATTTTATTCATTTTATGGTCTAACAATGCATAAAACAATAAATCTTGGTTGAATTTCTAATGGCGTCATTATCGTCAAAATGGCGGGAAACTCACCATGCGATTACGTGTTCTCTAAAAAAAATAGATGAAACACGTTTTAGTCCCTGGACAACAACATATATGCTATATAATATGCACTGTTGGACAACACGATAAATAATATTAATAATAATAATAATAATAATACCAAAATGTATAAGATAATATTTAAATAAAAAAAAAATTTTCAATCTACCACGTTTTTTAATTGAACTAAAAAGTATAAAATAATATTAAAATAAAAAAAAAACTTTTTAATGTACTACGTTTTTATAATGAACCAAAAAGTATAAAATAATGTGTAATAAAATGAAAAATGAATAATGATTTGAAATAAAAAAAACGTGGGGCGCATACAATACATAATAATAAACATGCGCCCCACGTTTTTTTTATTTCAAATCATTATTCATTTTTCATTTTATTACACATTATTTTATACTTTTTGGTTCATTATAAAAACGTAGTACATTAAAAAGTTTTTTTTTTATTTTTAATATTATTTTATTTCTCGTTATAAAGGATAGTGTTTATATAAATAATGAAAAACGCTATTAGACAGAGACAGATAGTTCGGCCCCTTCTTAAGAATTTAAAATGTTTATAGGCTTATATAAAATTCCATAAATCCTTTCCATTGATATCATCTTCACCTATAGAACAATAAAACGAAAATGATATAAATAAAATTTATTTTAAATATTTCTCAATCACAGTTATTTAAGTAATAGAAATAAGGTATACCTGATATATCAAAGCTTACTAAATGCGGCATACAATCAGTCGCTTTCAATAAATCCACAACTTCGAATGTAAGTATCCATTACTTCCGATATCACACCATATGGTCCATTTTCAGAAAGATGATGTTTACGGAAGAAATTTAAAATTGAACCTTCATTAACTAATACTTCTGCAACAGTGGTTGATTCAATAAATTGCAAATAACCGTGTTTTGTGCTAATTGTTGCTAAAACTCTAAATAAATGAAAAATACATTATTGTTTTATCAAAAATTACATTAGTTGTAAGGGTGGTTTTTATTTGGGATATTATAAATATATCTAATTAAATACGAAATAATAATTGGCTTATAATTCCCAAATTCTGAGATTTACCAGTCTACAAAATTATTAATAATAATATGACAAGGGAATTAAATACTCTACCTTTAATATTCTAATCAATGATAAGATCACTTCAATAAATAAGTTAACAAATATCTAATTATAGGGAGTAAAATTCACTAAATAAACTTTAAGTAATTCAATTAAAAGAATTTAGGTTAAGCCATAGACAATTTCTTTAAATAAATCTAGATCAAATTAAAATAATAAGAAAATATTGAAATCAATTAAAATATATATTAAATTATAAAAAAGAAAATTATTAGTTTAAACTAGTAAGCAATAATAATAATCTGAATCTATTTAATATTAAAAAAAAATTGAGTAACGGATGCAACACGTGCTCAATATATACTTTAGGTTATGTAAGGGTCGGGCTCGAACAGCAGTGCGTATCCCAGATTACGCAATTCTCCAATTGGTGGCGCTAGTATCGAGTTTCTTCTGAGTCTTTCTCTCTCTAATCTTCAGTAGGCGTTTTGTAGAAGCGAGATTATATCTTGTAACGAGGATAGTAAATTATTTGTATGTTATGATATAGCTCTATCCTCGTTATAAGTCGCACGGCTCAACGTATGCTTGATATGTAAGTGTAAGAGTGAGACGGAGAGAGTCTGTCTCAGCGACTCAGATATAGTACGGTAGAGAGAGGCGCGCGCAGGGCATGCCGGGTAGGATTAGGCAAGAGAGAGAGACGAACGGGTCGTTTTTAACAAGGCAGAAAGATTCGAGCAGCCATATTGTGCGTGATACGAGCTTGTGCGTCCGCTGATTTTTTCCTTGATAAAAGATATTTTCTTGAGAGAGTATTATTAAAGCCTCATTAGTTTTCGATAAGGGTGTTTTTTATTTGATTAATTACGCGAAGCGGTGGATTTTTGTGGTGATTGAGCAGGGTAATTGCACGTCAATAACAGGAAGCCTTTTGGTTAGAACTCTGCAGAGAGAATCGAGAAACGTTTCGACGTGAGCAACAGGATTGTGGAGCTGCATCGAATACCTACGGTGCCGCTTTGGTAGAACTGTTGAATCGCCATTGCGAGAGAGCCCTGTCAAGGATCTTCCGTGTCTAACGCCCTATCAAAGAATAATGTACGTCTGCAGACTGCCGTATTATTTTTTATTATTGTTAAACACGTGTATGCGATACATACTAAGGTATCAAGACCGTCGCTAAATAGAATAGGATAGAATAAATTAAATTTTGTTTCTTTTTATTAAACTTACGAAATTTTGCCATTATTAAAGTTTATGATAATTTCATTTCTGTGTAGTAAATTTGTTTATTGTTTTGAATAAATTGAAGTTAAATTGAAATTATTTTGGAGTACCATATAACGTTATTTCTCTCTGTTTAAAATCGTGTGTTGTCTATATATATTGAACGTTGTACACTTGCTTTCTTTTGATCTACGATATTTAAAAGAGTCTTAAGGTACACGCCGTGGGTTCCGTCGTACCAGACGTCCGGGAGGCAGAACTTCTAAGCGAAGTTCTGCAATAGAATTAAATATTGCTTAACTGATTTTCGTTGTATGAAAAAGATATTCGTATTTGATCAGTGGTAGTGTACGAGGCTGATCCTCTATAAATTGAAAATCGGTTATTTAACGGTAAGTGCGTATGTACTTGAAGTAAGAACATACGAGACCCACAAATGTATTTAATTTATTTATTTAAATATATTCCCCGTTACAATCTTTTATAGCAACGTAATATATATATTTCGTATATATATATATATATATATATATATATATATATATATATATACCAGAAATTAAATTACTATGACTTTCGATTTTTAATATATTCAAAATTATTTGCTTTTAATAATTTATTATCTTCACAATTGTAAGAAAATTAATTCTAAATCAAAGAAAAGTTATCAAAAAGAAAAATAGTTTGTAAAGAATTTATCAAACAACTATCTTTTCTTAATCTCTCACAAAGTTAGAATTTCCACCAATAAAATGAATCTTTAATCACTTTAGGATATTAATACTAAGTTGATAATAAATGGATAATTTTATAAATTCAATAAGACATAAAAATTAAGTAAAAGAATATAAAGAAAAGTTTCTAGAATTAGTTTTTGAATATTACTTTTAAATTATAAATAACTGAGATGGCATTTTTATCAAATATAATTCAATAGAAAGAAATAGCTTTTTATTTTTAGGAGTATCACTTATTAAATTGCCAAATTTCTTCTTACACTTCGATATTTTAGGTTAGGAATACGAAAGGAAATCTCACAATTAATTTTCACTATTCACTTTAATGACAAATTCTATCTCACTATTTAAATAAAATAAACACTTTAAATTTTCGCTACGTTACAATGATGACCTCGAATTATTTTTAGGTTAGGGAACCACGTGGCTATTTGTATAGCCTGCCGTGAATTTTCCGCTAGAATCTTCAAGAATCTCGACAAAAAGAGAACTAATTAAATTTCTAATCTCTTAGTTATTAAATAATAGCAGCAAATTCAATTAATGTATACGCTACTATTAATTCGATACGAGAGAGAGAATTTATTTTTCCAACTTCGCGCACTATTAGCTTCTTTATCACAATTTTAAATAAAAAAAATTAATTTTTAATACAAATTATACTTTTTTCTGCTCGTTGCTATGTTCTACTTTAGTCATCATTTAATCCTTTCAACCCAAAAAGCAGCAGCAAAAACCCCAAAAATCTATGCAAGCAATCTCCAAAATGGCCGGAAATTGGTGTTATGGACCTCTTAATATGATGGTAATCGTTGGCGGTTGGATTTGATCCCCACGCGACCGATTTTCAATTAACAAATAGTAAAAAGTTTAACAACAACAATCTTTGAACTTTAACAACAACTGAGAGAAACTTAACAACGATAATTAAATAACGATAGCTTTAATAAGTAACAATCAACAAAGTAACAAGTAACAAAGTAGCTTTTAGAAAAAAAATGTTTTAAAGTACTATGCAGCAAGGCTAACGAAACGATAATAAGGCACGAAGAAGAAGGAAGCGAACGCTGAGCATCAGTGGCTTCTCTTTCTTTATTGCTCTCTTTGTTACTCTTGTTATTTCCTATATACTATCTTTTTCTATTTCGCGACTCACTAATCAAATAAAGTTCTTTTCATCATCTTCTTGTGGTGTAGTTCGCTACTCGCTAGTCAAATTACATGTTATTTCCCGTCGCTAGTGTAGTATTTTTACACTTTACCTGTTACGCCATCTGCGCGCTTAATTTGATTACAGTTTCTTATTTTCTCTATGACTAGCTAATTATTTTTCTCACTACAATAAAGAGTTTTAATTTTTATCAAATAATATAAACAAGTATTAATTAATATTATAAACAATAATTTCTGATTATTTGTTATTTTTAGATTAGCCTAAATCTTTATTCTTTTAATGATTTTCATTTTTAATTATTTCGTATAATTTCCGTGTCAATTTATTCATTTTACTATAGCGCCATCTATAAAAATATACGAAAAGATATTTACGACAAGCAAACAGAAATTATTATTTAAATTGCGTTTGAATGTAGTTAGTCTTTGCGCGCCACCTATAATATGACTCATTTCAATTCCTATCAGTTAATCTATCATCTCTTTCCATCATAATTAAGTTTTTTATACGTGCGCTATCTTTTTATCATATGCGTCTATCCTACTTTATCGACTTTAGTTATTATAGCAGTCTATTTCTATCTATCTCTCTCTCTTTCTACTTTTTTAATTAACTCTACGTGAGCGCCACAATAGCATGTTCGCGCGAGCACGTGTTCATATATATTTTGTGCCGTCGGCGCCGTTTCGCCACCTCCTGGACGGTTGATTATGAGAATCGTCTGCTCGGGGCTCTCTGTGTGTCCCGTGAGTGTATATGTGCATAGTTGTTTCTTCGTCAGTGCCGTCAGCCGGTAGTCCAACGTACATGGCTACTTGGCAATAGGTTATGTGATCAGCTGTGTACATCCAGGGCTCAGCACCGAAAACAAGAACATAACAGAATTATTTCTCTGTTGGTTTCTTACGGTGGCCTTGATTGCTGTCACGAGTGTGGTGATTATTATTTTATAAATTCACACGCTCGGGGAATTATGAATGATTTTTCTTTTTAATAGGTTTTTAATAGATAATGATTTCATTTAAATAAAACACAAAAAAAAATTTATTACCACGTCACATAGTATAACTAAATTTATAAAATTACCTATAAGGAGTTAGTTTTAAATCCAAATTTTCATGTTGTAATAATTTATTCATTAATCCTATTGTCTGTAAAATCAATTGATCTTGTCTCAAATTATCACCATTTTTAAAAATAGCAATATACTCTGTATTTTTTGACTTAACAAAGGTTAATTTCAATGGCATTAAAGCGGACTGAAAAAGACTGACGCTATTACCCACGAAGATAGATCCTAATAGAAGCGCAGAACCCCAAGGCGCTTTGAAGCTAGAAATATGTAGTTGGTACCCCGACCAGACGCGGCGTTAACGTCGCTTTCAGTAGGTAAATGATAACGACCGGTTGGTAAATGAACAGCAGTTATCATTGCTATTTATTCAGATTATATTTGATAACTATAATAAAGTTAAAAAAATATAATGGAACCCCATGTAATTATAAAAAAATAAAATTAAGAGATTGAAATAATGAAAAACAATTTAAGTGAAACTTAAACGTTTATTCTTAAACCCCAAAAGGCGAACAATTTATATACTACATTCTTGTATCTGAATTTATAATCAGCTGTGGCGTAGTGGCTAAGTCGTTCGCTCGACAATCTTTTTGATGTCGATTCAATTCCCGATCAGGTTCTTTTTTTTTTTCTTTTTTTTTTTCTTTTGCAATTTGTATTAATAAAAGCAAGTGTATGAAAAATTAAAATTTTTGTAAAATTAAATTTTTTTAATATTTAATTTTGATAAAAATTAAATTCTTTTTCTTAATTATTTTGATAAAATTAAATTTTTTTAATATTTAATTTTGATAAAACTCTAATTGTTTTAATATTTAATTTTATTAATAAACTATGATTTTTATTTTTTTTTTAATGCATACAATTTAAAAAACGAATAAAATAAATCTGGAAGTGAGTAAAATCAAATATGTTTTTTTGTTTTGAAAATAAGAAAAATATTCTTTTGAAAAAAAATTATGAAAAATTTGTATTTTACTCACTTCCAGATTTATTTTATTCATTTTTTAAATTGTATGCATTAAAAAAAAATAAAAATCATAGTTTATTAATAAAATTAAATATTAAAACAATTAGAGTTTTATCAAAATTAAATATTAAAAAAATTTAATTTTATCAAAATTATTAATAAAAAGAATTTAATTTTTATCAAAATTAAATATTAAAAAAATTTAATTTTACAAAAATTTTAATTTTTCATACACTTGCTTTTATTAATACAAATTGCAAAAGAAAAATAAAAAAAGAAAAAAATTAAAGAACCTGATCGGGAATTGAATCGACATCAAAAAGATTGTCGAGCGAACGACTTAGCCACTACGCCACAGCTGATTATAAATTCAGATACAAGAATGTAGTATATAAATTGTTCGCCTTTTGAGGTTTAAGAATAAACGCTTAAGTTTCACTTAAATTGTTTTTCATTATTTCAATCTCTTAATTTTATTTTTTTATAATTACATGGGGTTCCATTATATTTTTTTAACTTTATTATAGTTATCAAATATAATCTGAATAAATAGCAATGATAACTGCTGTTTATTTACCGACCGGTCGTTATCATTTACCTACTGAAAGCGACGTTAACGCCGCGTCTGGTCGGGGTACCAACTACATATTTCTAGCTTCAAAGCGCCTTGGGGTTCTGCGCTTCTATTAGGATCTATCTTCGTTGCTATTACCACATAAAAGTACATTAGTGAACATTTTCATTACTGTGATGTACATTTTTTTTTTCTTTTACAATTAGCACTCTCTCTAGCAACAGTTTTTACAAGTGACACCAATTGATCTATGAAAATCTTTTGTTTTGTAAGGAATGCTCTTCTTTTTTGCCAAATGCTATCACCACATGAAAGTACACTTGTGAACATTTTCATTACTGTGATGTACATTTCACAAACACGAGTATCTTGTTTTGTAGATATCACTGGATCAGGCTGTTCTTCGCATTCAATTGAAAGATACCAGTAAAGATAATAAGCCGAAGTCAAATTTTGACAAGCACGTGCTGTAAGAAAGCTTGCCAAATCAGTTTGAGCAAACTGAGTTGCCAAAAAATAGTCACTTTTTGTTTCGTTGGGCTGTAAAAATATACATAAAATTAATTATAAATGATAAATTAAAAAAAATATATTTATGTTATATCAATATATGTATGTACAAAAATTAGATGATAAACATAGCTTATATGAACATTTACTTTTTCTTCAATACTTCTAATAATTAATAATTAATATAGAACCATGATATTAATTTTCCCTTATTTAACCATATTAAAATAGTCCATATAAATAAAAATTACAAAATAATTAGCAATTATGAAAAACTATTACTAAATGGATTTGAACATTAAAATTGGTATTTATTTACTTGTTAATTGAATTTATGATAAATTTAATTTTCTTTATGAGTAAAGGAAAGACAATTTTTGATGAAATGTGTATTTTAAACTTATTTCATTTTTAATATTTACGTAAGATTACTAAATTTTTAATTCCTAATGCTCCCTATAGTTATTTTAGGTTACAACTCAGTATGAATGGATTATTTAAACTATAGATTTCATAAGCTCAAAAAGGAGGCACAATATCTGATGAATTATTCTAAATAATAACTACTTTGCAAGAAAAAAAAATTTCAACATATTATTTATTTACAGACTAATTTGAGTTGATAACAAAATAGAGTAGAATCAACCCAACTGAAGTTCCAAAAGTAATTTAAATTTAAATTTGTATTATATAAAAATTGTAGAATTTTCGCATAAATTAATGTAAAAGTACTAAAGTATACAATAAATCATTTTTTTTTAATTTATTTTAATTAAATTTTTAAAAAATTTCAATTTAAAAATAAAATAAAATTACTAGTTTTGTTCAAACAAAATAATATCAAACTGCGTATTTAGAATATGAAATACTTACGATCGTAGCAGTTGTTGATGATGAAAAATCATTATTTTTGTATTTTTTATCAACTTTATCTTTAATATCAATCAATTCTCTATTTTTGTTGAAAATTTCATTCACTAGGAAATTTTTATTTCAATTCTTACGCGAAACAAGGTTAGAGAATATAGCCCCCGGGGAGGGTTGCTTCTGGGCGATAAACAATATTGCTATCTTTGTTTAGCACCTCGATATAATCACTAATAAAATAATATTTCTGTCGATTTTACATTATACAAAATCGAACGTGTTTAATCTTTCCGTTATTTAGATTGCTCTCATTGAAAAACTATACATTAAGAACATTCCACATTTACAAAATTTTTATATAACTTTTTTTTTTAATTTTAACGGTTAGTCATTCGAATCTCCATAAACTCCGTTTATATTTTCATTCGCAAATCGAAACGTTTGGTCAAAAGTAACTTTTGAAGTTATAATTATTCAGTTTAAAATTTTTTTATTAGAAAATAAAAAGTAAACTGACAGAATATGACGATGAGCAAAATATTAAAATTTTATTTGAAGAAGTACAGATTTTAATTGATGAAAATCAAATTTTAAAAAATAAATTAAAAGAAAAAAATGAAGAATTAGAGGGAAAAAATAATGAAATCAGATTACAATTAGAAAGTTTAAATAAAGCTAATCATAAAATTTTATCATTGCAAACTTTAAATCAAGATAGAAATGAAGATATTGATGAAACACAAACTAATGGAAATTTAACAAATGATCCTATTGCAAATAGTGAGTTTTATATACATATAAATAAATTAAATTAATTATTAAAAATTTAGTTAACAAACATCTATATATATACATGTATATATTTACATTTATTTTTTAGATCAAGTTTTAAATGATTCAAATAATATTAAACGCTGGAAAAAATCTAAAAACAAATGGAAAGATATTCATAAACATAGAAGAAATACGGATTCTATAATGGAACAGCATATTAAATTTTTACATGCAACAAATAAAAATTTCCATAAGAAAAATAATTTTTACAAAAATAATAGATTTAAAAATAATAATTTCAATCAAATGCAGCTACCTTATTTTCAATTCAATAGTGGAATTTTACAAAATCCTTCAATGCAACATGGATTTTTATTACATAGTGCTCCCTTACTCCAAAATCCAACAATGCAACATAATTTCTCAGTTAATAATACACCTTTGCTTCAAAATTCAACTATGCAACAAAGATTTTCTGGTGACAATACACTTCCTCTAGCTCAAGGTACTATGATACAAGGATTTACTGGGAACAATAAAACTATGTTACCTCAAAATACCGTGGTACAATAAAAATTTTTTTCAACCGCTACTTCTAATATAGCAAAAAATTAAAATATTTTGTATATTCTATTTTTTAAAATTTATAAATCAATAATTACATTACTTGTTTGTAAAATTAATTTAAGATAATAATAAAATAAAATATTTAACAATACAATTTTTAATTTTTTATACTATCTTTCATAATATAGTTAATTCCATGATTTTTTATATAATTTATTGATGGTTGATAATAATAAAAAAAAATTCGTTAAAAAAAAAGATAGCTATTAATGATTTTTTAATTATATGTATCTATATACACACATGATATAAATACAAAAAATTATATATATTCTAATTTTTTAAATAATTTCAATTATTATACATAATAATTATCATTTTAGGTTATATATATATTTTTCAAATAATAAAAAAATATATATTTTCTATCTCTCTCTTTCAACAAATTTTCTCGAATGAAAATTCTCTTTCCTGATTCATTATCAAATAGACGTTCAGGCAAAGCAGATTTCAACAATTGCATTTCATAGTAAAATTTTATTGTTTCTTCTTAAGCAACAAAGGTAATAATCGTTTGAATAAATTTGAAAAAATATTAAAAAATTATTAATTAATAAAAAATATACAAGAAAAAAAAATATTTTCTAACAAATTTTAAAATTGAAAAATAACCTATTATAAAAAGATGGGGATTTGATGTTTTTCTCGCAAATCTTTATTTTTATCGAATAAATATAATTGAGTATACATCATATGATAATATTTTTTTTATATAATAAATATTAATAAAAATAAGAAATAAATTATTATACTAATTAATTTACTAATTTATTTGATAAATTGTATATAGTTAACTGATAATACTATTTTAATGATTCAATTGATTTGTTTCAAATTTTTAAATATTAATTTATTTTTCACCCTAAATTTTATTTTGCTATTTATTTATTTTATCAATATACATTATTATTTTATGATATCAATAAAAACATAATAAGTTCTTTTTTTCATTCCAACAAATATCAATTATTAACAATAAATATCTTATCAAAATCAGTCTCTAATTTGCTTTGGTGCCAAAATGTGTGCTTTCTGGTTAGAATTTAGATAATGTAATCAGCTTTACTTTTTTTTATGAAATTCATCGAATTACATATTTTGCATACATGCTTTTATTACAAGCTTTGAACAACCAAATTCTTGATATTATAATAGCAATATTTTAAAAGAACAAATTATTTTTCAATTAAATTTACAGAAATACAGTTTTATGCTAGATTATTTTATTTTCAATTAATTATTTCATTTTTATAATTTTTTTTAACAATTCGTGAAAAATTCATAAATTTAAGTCTTAATTGTAATTTAATTAATTACTTTTAGTCTAATTTTTAATCTTAAAATGCGTATTTCTTAATTATTAAAACATGAATTCATTTGTTCTTAGCGAACTTAATCGAAACAAAACCCAATGCGATAGGCCTAATTGAAATTTTAAATAAAACAAGTATAAAAAGGCTTTATTTACGAAACAAAAAATTTATTGATCGTAACAAGTTTCATAAAATAATATTTGAAAGATCAATATATTTTTATTAAAAATAAAATATAGATACATAATAAAAAGTGAAATTCTTTATGTTTCACAATATTTTAAACTACTAATTAAAAAATGATCTAATAATTTTTCGATTATAAAAGTAGTATTTTTTCAACCAATCGCATCTTTTTTTAATATGACAAATGAACAAATGATGTAAAGTTAAATAATTCATTTACTTAAACAAAAAATATTTTTATTTCAACGCATAGAAATATTTTAATTTCCTTCATTACACAAAAAATACAAGTACAGAATTACAATCACGTTTACAGAGATAAGCTCCATGTTTATTTTAAACAAAAACAAGTATAAAAAGGCTTTATTTACGAAACGAAATATTTATTGGTCGTAACAAGTTTCGTAAAATAATATATTTTTCAGCTAAAGAAGAAAAACAAAGAATGTCATAAATCGTATGTAAATTATCACCGAAGCCAAACATGAGGGTGACAAACATACGATTTAAGGCATTCTTTATATACTTCCATAGTGAAAATGATATTTTTTCGTCTAACGAGGCCGAAAATGCAACCTTTGCAATCACTGTAAGTAAAGTTGATACTTTCGGTCAGCTAGGCAAAAAAGGCCTTTTTATACGAATTACAAACCCTATTTTATACCGTAAGAGCCAAGAAAGAGCACAAAGTTACAATTTTGAAATCAGAATAGCAAAAAGATACTTATAGTAAATATCCAAATAAATATAAAAGAATAAGATTGTTATATACGTAACCTCAATGCCCATTTAACTAATTCTGTACATACAAAACCGAATACAAAATATGATGACATAATTATATATATATATATATATATATATATATATATATATATATATATAACCTTGCACGTATGTGTATGCATGCATACACGTGTGTATCTATTAAAATAAAAGCTTATGTTATTCTAAAAGATAATTCTCTATAACTCTATCTTTTTCGTATTCACTGAAAATATCTTAGATAACGAATACCATAAACACTGTCAGATGCCCTAATCTCCCCTTTATAAAAATATGTTTAGATTTATGTTTAGGTTTATTTTCATTTAAAATGAACTCATAAATAATGTTTTTTTTATTAAAAAATAGCAATATATAGATTACGAAATCTACAAAATCAATCTTAGAGGAAGGGTAAGTTTTTTTTTTTTTAAATTATTATTGTTTTTATTGTGATCTTAATATTATTTTTCATTTTATTGTGGTCTTAACATTATTGTCCAACTCTTCTACACACTACCCCAAATTAATTTTTCCGAAAAATATAAATTTTTTATATTATCTGTGTTCAGAAAAATTAAAATAATTGTTAATTATTATTTAAAATAATGGACAAAACTAGAAACAAATTTGACCTAAATTTATATAATAAAAATGATTTTAATTTAATCAAAATAAACAATGATGGAAACAGTTTGTTTCGTGCAATGAGCTATAGTATATATAAAACTGAAAATTACCATAAATTTATAAAAAATGAAATTGTAAAATATGTAATGAGTAATTGGGAAACAGAAAAAAAATCAATACAAAATGTTCATAACATATTTGATGAAAACGATTATAGTAAATTGATGTCAAATAATAATAATAATAATACATATGGGACAGAATATGAAATCCTTATATTTTCCAAACTATATTTAAAACCAATTAAAATATTTTGTACGTGTAAAGCTTATGAACTTCTCTTTCACACTGCCTTAAATAATAATGAAAATGAATTTTAATATTTTTTATTCTCTGGCAATTCTAATAATAATACTGGACATTACGATTTATTATTACCTAAAAATAATGTAATTCAAACAAATTCTCACAATATTAAAGACTTTAATCTTGAAAAAATGAAAGGTGATGGAAACTGCTTATTTCGTGCAATGAGTTATGCTATATATAAAACTCAAAATAACCATGAACTCATAAGAAATGAAATCATAAAATACGTTCCCACACAGCATGAAAGATATCATTGGAATATTCCGAAATATTCCAATGGAATATTTCATTGAAATATGTATGGAAGCTTTATGGAAGAAAACAGAAATATTCCTGGAATATTGCAAAGGAAACTTTCTACGAAGAACCCCTGGAAGCCTCCGTAAACCTTCCAAGGAAGATTCCGTTGGAAGATTGATGAATCATTGCACCGAAAGATTTCATGGAAACTTGAATGGAAGACTCCGTTTACCTTTCAGCGAAATATTGAAAATTGTCATTGAAACCTTTCAGTGGAAGGCTCCTGGAAGATTCCGTAAACCTCCCAAGGAAGATTTCGTTGGAAGATTAATGAATCATTGCACCGAAAGATTTCATGGAAACTTGAATGGAAGACTCCGTTTACCTTCCAGCGAAATATTGAAAATTGTCATTGAAACATTTCAGTGGAAGGCTCCTGAAAGCTTCCGTAAACCTTCCAAGGAAGATTCCGTTGGAAGATTGATTAATCATTGCACCGAAAGATTTCATGGAAGCTTGAATAGAAGACTCCGTTTACCTTCCAGCGAAATATTGGAAATTGTCATTGAAACGTTCCAGTGGAAGGCTGCTGAAAGCTTCCGTAAACCTTCCAAGGAAGATTCCGTTGGAAGATTAATGAATCATTGCACCGAAAGATTTCATGTAAACTTGAATGGCAGACTCCGTTTACCTCTCAGCGAAATATTGAAGATTTTCACTGAAATATTCCGGTTCGAGTATCCTGGAAGCTTCCGTAAACCTTGCAAGGAAGATTCTGTTGGAAGATTGATGAATTATTGCAGGGAAAGACCCAAGGAAGCTCTAAGGAAGACTGCATTTACCTTGCAGCTAAACGTTGGCAATTTTTGACTGAAACATTCGGGCCAAAGGCTTGAGGAAGCTTTCGTAAACATTTCATGGAAGATCCCATCAGTAGACTAATGAATCAGGAATTATTATTTTGAATGAATGTAAAACGGACACTACACTAGCACTCATAAATATGGCTTATCCTCGTTCGTAAGTTAATAAAAAAAATGTTAATGACGCTATAGCTACACTAAAAAGACATTTTTATAAAAATGAAATAATTGTTATAAAAATGAGGTAGCGTCATTGAAACCTTTCAGTGGAAGGCTTCTGGAAGATTTCGTTAACCTTCCAAGGAAGATTCCGTTGGAAGATTAATGAATCATTGCACTGAAAGATTTCATGGAAGCTTTATAGAAGACTCCGTTTGCCTTTCGGGAAAATGTTCAAAATTTTCACTCGAATATTCCGACTTAAGTCTCCTGGAAGTTTCCGTAAACCTTCCAAGGAAGATTCCGTTGGAAGATTGATTAATCATTGCACCGAAAGATTTCATGGAAGCTTGAATGGAAGACTATAATAGGAATATTTCATGACATGTTTCTTGAAAGATTTGAGAAATATTAATTTGAAACATTTCAAGAAATAATGTAACAACTTACTTGAATATTTCAGTGTCGGATTCAAAAATTTTTTTGAAATAAAACATAAAATGTTCCAACAATATTACAGAAATATTTCAATGAATTATTTAATATTCATAAACTGAAATATTTCAAAGAAATATTAGTTCATCACTTATTTAATATTTCACTGAAATATTTCATTAATAATTTACGGAGGCTTCCAGTAGCCTTTACTGAAATATTCCATGAAAAGTTTACGGAAGCTTCCAATGTTTTTTCTGCAGTGAATTACATCTTCCACGTTTTCTTCTAGGAAGCTTCTGGTAATATTCCACTGAAATTTTCAACGAAAAACTTACCGAAGCTTCCTGGAAGCTTCCACTGAAATATTTTAGGAATGATGTACGGAAGCTTCGAGTAAGCTTCCATTGAAATATTCCATGAAAGATTTACGGAGGCTTCCAGTAAGTTTTCACTGGAATGTTTCATGAATAATTTACGGAAGCTGTCGGTAAGCTTCTATTGAAATATTCCATGAATAATTTACGGAAGCTTCCAGTAAGCTTCCACTGAAATATTCCATAACGGACTTACGGAGGCTTCCAGTAAGCTTTCACTGAAATATTCCATGAAAGACTTACAGAAGACTCCTGATCGAGGACATATCCATCTTCCGGGAAGTTTCCACTGGAAACTTCCTGAAAGCTTCCAACCTTTCTCCCACATCTTCCGGGAAGCTTCCAGGAAGCTTACATGCTGTGTGGGTTACGATAAATTGGAAAACAGAAAAACTATCAGTACAAAATGTACATAATATTTTTGATAAAAACATCTATAGTAATTTCATGTCCATATCCTACGGAAATAATGTTACGCAGGGAACTGAATACGAAACACTTATATTTTCAAAAATATATTTGAAATCAGTAAAAATTTTTCGTGTAAACGACGCATATGAACTCTTATTTAAAACTGATTCGAATGTCTTTGATCATAATTTTGTACATTTTTTATTCTTCGACAATACTAATGATAATAGTGTACATTATGATCTATTATTATCAAAAAATAAATCAACTATATCACAAACGACTAAGGAAATCAACCACATTTCACAATGTAATCAATCAGATATGTCAAAATCATATCATTCTATAAATCATGAAATTCAAAAATTAAATTTGACTGATAAAATTAAATCGAATCCCAATAAAATAAATAATTATGATACTATAAAAATAAAAGGTGATGGAAACTGTTTATTTCGTGCGATGAGTTATGCTATATATAAAACTTAATTTTATCACAAATTAATAAGAAATAAAATAATTAATTAGGTATCGCTAAACTGGGAAACAGAAAAACTATCAGTGCAAAATGTACATAATATTTTTGATAAAAACATCTATAGTAATTTCATGTCGATATCCTACGGAAATAATGTTACGCAGGGAACGGAATACGAAGCACTTATATTTTCAAAAATTAATTCCAAACAAATCAAAATTTTTCGCCTTAATAACACATATGAACTTCTCTTTGAAACTAATTTAAATGAACAAAATCATGACTGCATATACTTTTTATTCTCTGGCAATTCCAATGATAATACTAGACATTACGATTTATTATTACCAAATATTGAAATAGCTATATCACAATCAACTAGTTAAATTGTTAGCAACTCACAATCAGAAGACTCTAATAGTTTAATAATATATGATTCTATTACATACAAAATTAAAAAATTAAATTTAAATAATAATTGTGATATTCGAAAAACACAAACTGAAAAAATTGATAAGACTAATGAAAATAAATTAAACTCTTCGTTAAATAAATGGAAAAAAAATCTAACAACCACAATAAAAATCATAAAACGGATGATTACTTACATATAGACCGCTCTAACACTTTACAATCAAGTGATTCTATTACACACAAGGTTAAAAAAATAGATTCAGATAATAAAATCCAATCCAATCCCGAAAGAAAAAATGATTGTGATATTCAAAAAACACAAAATGAGAAAATTGATAAGACCAATGAAAATAAATTAAACTCTCCAGCAAATAAATGGAAAAAGAAATCTAATAACCACAATAAAAATCATAAAACTGATGATTACTTACATATGGACCACTCTAACACTTTACAATCAAATGATTCTATTACACACAAGGTTAAAAAAATAGATTCAGAAAATAAAATGCAGTTCAATCCCAAAAGAAAAAATGATTGTGTTATTCAAAAAACACAAAATGAACAAATTGATAAGACTAATGAAAATAAAGTAAATTCTTCAGTAAATAAATGTAAAGAAAAATCTAATAACGAAATTGAAACTAGAGAAATTGATGATTACTCAAAATTAAACCACTCTAATACTTTACAATCAAATGATTCTATCACACACAAGGTTAAAATATATTTAACAAAAGTAAAACAAAAAAACCCATTAAAAAAAAACACATTTATTCTATACTCCATAAAATACATATGAGAAATTATATGAAAAGTAAACGTAATAATATAAAAAATAGAAAATTAGAATATGAAAAATATAAAAAATATTTTAAAAAATATTCACTCAATAAAACTCTAATAAATAAACGTAAAAATACAATCAAAATTAAACTTAAACAATATCGAAACAATACAAATTTACATGAATTAAGGAAACCTATTCATTTTCAACGAATGAAATTATTAAGACAAAATATTATATATAAAAAAAATGAAAACTTAAAAAATAAAAAGAATATGCGTCTCCTAAGAAAAACAAACTACCGATTGCATGAAAAATCAAAAAATTTAATAAGAATAAAAAATTTAAGAAAGAATCAAAACTTTAAATATAATGAATACTTGAAAAATAAATTTTATAAAAAAAAATTAAGAAAAAATCCATTATTTAAAAAGAAAGAATTATTTTTAAATTTTAATAGATTAAAATATTTAAGATTATATGATGAAGACTATAAAATAAATGAATATAAACAAAATTTAATAAGAATAAAAAATCTACGTTTGGAAAAACTACAACAAAAACATTCTAAACGATGCAAAACAAATATGAAAATTAACCAGATGAGAAAAATAAAACGTTTCAACAAAAAAAAAAAATGATTTAAAAGAAATAATGCTGTTGCTGCATCAAGACAACATTACAAAAACTATTAACAATGATGTGTATGACCCTTACAATTTAATGAATCGACCACACTTTATGATGAAAATAAAAAATTATTTAAAAGCTTTAAACAAAGATCCTACGTGGGTTTGTTCAAGTTGTAGAGGTCTCTGGTTTAAAAAATCAGTCACATGCTACACAGAAAATTCTTTATCAAACCACCAAAATTTAATCGCAAATTGGAAAAATATTTGTCAAATTAGAAATGATTGTAATATTATTTTATGTCAAAGCTGCAAGAATAGTATTTTCAATAATCGTATCCCAAAATTAGCTTTAATTAATGGCTTAAAATTTCCTATAATTCTACCATCTTTACAAAATTTAACATCATTAGAAGGAAGACTTGTATCACCACGGTTACCATTTATGCAAATACGTCATCTTGGAATCGATAAACAATTGAGTCTCCCTGGAAATTGTGTTAACGTTCCAACAAATATTGATACTAATGTTTCTATTCTTTCACGAACAACAGATAATGTTCAAACAGTACAAATTCAATTAATGAAAAGAATGACGGATAAAAATCCATATTCTTTTGAAACGATTAGACTAAATAAAGTATATACTGCAGCAGAATATTTAACAAATCAACCTTTATATCAATTTCATAATATGACTCTTTCTCATACTTGGTTACAAACACAAAATAAGAATATTATTCATACACAAATCGAAAGACAAAAAATAATTAAATTAACAGTTCCTAATAGTAATGAATCTGATATAGAGAATTGGGATGAAACTATTAATGATGAACCTTTAAATCCGATTAATGAAGAAACATTATTATTAGATGAATTTACAGCAATCAAATTTGCTCCAGGAGAAAATGTTCGACCTATATCTTTATTAATGGATGAAGATTTAGATGAACTTGCTTTTCCAACTATCTATTGTGGACATAAGCGAATATTAAAGACAAAAATTAGTCCAGTGCAAACAGCTAAATCAGAAGCTCGTATGTATGATAGACGCTGCGCTTTAAATATTCCTAAACTTATGTTAAGCCATTGTAGAACACGTTTACATAAATTAACATCTAATGTACAAATAAAACTAAGGAAAAAACGTTTAACCACAAATGTTACAGTACGTGATATTTTAAATGATAATGCATTAGAAAAATTAATTCAACAAAATGACGGTTATAGAATTTTACAAGTTGATCGATCGAGCCCAGCATTTTGGAAACTTAATAAAAAAAATGTATTCAGCATGATGCGACAACGTAGTTTACCACATATATTTTTAACAGTTTCAGCAGCTGAAATTAAATGGACAGAACTTATAATTATATTAAAAAAAATAATTGATGATATAAATATATCTACAGAAGAATGCAATAAACTATCATGGCATGAAAAAATAAAACTTATACAAAATGATCCAATTACCTATGCACGTTATTATAACTACCGTATTCAAGAATTATTTAAACTCCTAAAATGTAAAAATGGCGTTTTCAAAGAATGTGATATGGAAGATTATTATTATCGGGTAGAATTTCAACATAGAGGAAGTCCACATATTCATTGTATATTGTGGCTAAAAAATAGCCCGAATTTCTCATTTGAAGATTCAGATTCTTTAAAAGAATGTGAAAAATTTATAGATAAATTTATAACTTGTTATAACGATCCAGAAATATCGAATTTAATTAATTATCAAGTTCACAAACACAACAACACATGTAAAAAAAAAATTTTGGGTCAGATAATAATTGTTGTGGATTTGGATTTCCTCAATTACCAATGTTCACAACAAAAATATTGCTACATAAAGATAGTAAAAAATTAAATAATAATGAGAGAAGCGACATTCAAAATAAATGGTTAATAATTAAAGAAACTATTGACTTGATCGCTAAGAAAGATAAAAAATTACAAAATATAAAATCAATTGATGATTTTTCAAGTTATTTGAATTTAAAAATAGATGAATACATACAAATTATTGATTATAATATTAAAAGACCAACAATTTTTCTCAAAAGAAATATTGATGAATTGAAGATTAATTTTTATAATAAATTAATTTTGATGTTCATGAAATGCAACATGGATATACAATTTATATTAGATCCATACGCTTGTATTTGTTACATTATTAATTATATAGGAAAAAGTCAAAGAGGGTTATCAAAATTATTAAAAGAAACCGCTGATGAAGTTAAAAAAGGTAATTTTACAATACAACAACAATTACGCAATATTGTAAATGTTTTTATAAATAAAGTTGAAGTATCAGCACAAGAAATCGCGTATCATGTTTTAGGAATGCCTTTATCAGTTTCCTCCAGAAAATGTATATTCATCACTTCGCCCGAACATGAAAGATGTCATTTAATAAAATCAAAACAACAATTAGAAAAATTATTGCAATATGATCCAAATTCAAATGATATTACTGAATTAAGTTTAATAGATCATTATATAAATCGCCCTGATTGTTTAGAAACTTGGTGTCTTGCAGAATTTGCTGCTACATGTCAATATTCAAAATATCTAAGAAAAAATTCCCGTTTTGTAAATAATATTGATGATATTGATGATGACAACATTAATGAAAATAATGATAATGTTAATAACAAAGAAATAAAATGGTTAAAATTAAAAAACAATAGTGATTTTATTTATTTACGAGATATTTGTAAAATAATAAGATATCAGAATTATAATATTATTCAAGATGAGAACAATTTTTATAGAGAACAATTGATGCTGTTTACAAATTGGAGAAACGAAAATAATATAACTAATAATGATACATTATTGAATAATTTGTATTTACAAAATATTGAACAAATTAAAATAAATCGAAAAAAATTTATTTATACGGATACAATTGAAACTGAAATAGAAAATGCTTTAGAAAATGTTCAACAAGAACTTATTAATGATTCAACTAAGAATATTGATAAAACAAAAACAAAGACTGCAGAAGGCTTGGCTATATATGAAATAGATGAGACAACAGTTGATATTGGACTTGAAATGCCCAATAATTTTACAACTATTGATACTGTGCAAAATATTACTTTACCTCATCAAATTTCAAATGACGAGTACTATTTACTTATCCGTCAACTCAACGATAAACAATATAGATATCATCACAATTTCACATATCACTCACGAAATACTCCAAATGAAAAAATTTATCATTTTATAATTAGTGGTGCTGAAGTTGGAAAAAGTAAATTAATAGAAGCAATAACACAAACAACATTAAGACATTTTAATTCTATTCCTGGGAATGATCCCAATAATATTAATATACTTCTTTGTGCTTACACTGGTAAAGCTGCTTATAATATTAACGGAATTACTTTACATTCAACATTTTACTTACCTGTAAATAATGATGTGATGAACCCTCTACCCCCTGATATTCTTAATAATTTAACTACAAAATTATTTTATTTAAAATTTTTAATAATTGATGAAATATCTATGGTCGGTCATAGAACTTTTAATTTAATTAATAAACGACTTCAAGAAATATTTCATTCTAACGAATTGTTTGGAGGAATATCAATAATTGCTTTTGGCGATTTTAATCAATTACAACCTGTAATGGACGGATGGATATTCAATGTAAATAAAAACGATCCATTGTCAGTTTTAAGCGGACCTTGTTTATGGAGATTATTTTCTATTTATGAATTAACTGAAAGTATGCGTCAAAAAGATGATCAAGTATTTGCAGAAGCTTTAAATAAATTAGCTAATGAAACTGTAAGTGACGAAGTAAACAAATTATTTGAATCTAAAGAAAATCAAAAATTAATAAAAAATCAATGTTTTCCACCAAAAGAAGCTATACATTTATTTCATACAAATGAACAAAAAGATGCTTTCAATGAAATATCTTTAAATAATTTAAATACTGAATGTTATACTATAAAAGTTATTGATGTTTGTATTGGAAATGCGTCTGATAAAGTTAAAACAAATTTACTAAAAACTATAAAAAAATTACCTCCTCAAAAAACTCAAGGTTTACCATTTGAAATAACTGCAAAAACAAACGCTAGATACATGATAGTTGTAAATGTTGATATCGAAGACGGAATTACTAATGGTGCTTGTGGTCGACTTAGATATATAACATGGGGAAAAAAAAGATGGTGGAAAATTAATTTTAAGAGTATATATTGAATTTGAGGATTTAAAAATAGGTAAAATGAGAAGAAACAAAAGGCAAAATTATATGAAAAGTAATAACATTAATTCCAAATGGACACCTATTGAACATATAACTAGAACTATAGCAATGCGACAAAATAGTATGTATAAAATTTTAAGAAAGCAAATTCCTATAATTCCAGCAGAAGGAATAACAATTCATAAATCTCAAGGTAGTACTTTCGAAAATATTGTTGTTCATGTGGGAAATCGTCGTATGAGTACGAGATTACTTTATGTAGCCTTTAGTAGAGTAACATCTTGTTAAGTGACACAATTATTTAATAAATTTTTAATTAGAAATTATAACTTTGTAAAATCTAATGTATTAAAGATGTTACCTTCGCTTAAAAAAATATCGAGTAACACTTTTGATATCATCAACGTGACCATTGTGCTGACCATGCAACACGTGCAGCTACCTGCAGTGCTTGTTGCTAGTGGCCATACAATGATGCACCAATGACATAGCTTGACTCTCTCCTACTTTTAATTAAGTAGTGGGATGAGCATAGCTACTGTCGTGACTTTGGGCGCGCAACTTAGGCTCTCTCGCTAGGGACATGTGGAGACGCACCGGCTTGATCGACTTCAGCATCTTATAGACGATGGCTTTTATACTTGCCATGGACTGGCGGACGCGAGGCAGGCGCGTGTGGCAATCACATTGATTAAATTTAATAATTTTCTTTAAGTTTTTACTTTCCTTTAAATTCAGTTTACAAAGTAATTTTATACAGTGCAATAAATCATCCATCAAATGATCAGGAGAGCCATGCAATAAGGACACCAAGGAACTTTGTACAGATAAGTCTTTTATTGTTTTGATTGAACATTGTATTTCTCTAAATTATGAGTAAAAATTTAAAATTAATTCTTGTTTTTCTTGAAACATTTATTACATTTGTCAAATGTCTTCTTATACTTTTTCATTAAAAATTTATTATAAAAGAATGCTTATTTTTGTTTACTTGTGTTTTATTAAAAGTAGCTAAATAATTAAATATAGTAGTTTCCTTATTTTAATTCAATGAATGATATCTCACCCTAATACTTTACAATTTGGAACTTATCATATTCTTTAGTTTGTAAAAATATTGAGAAGAGCTTTTCCGAGACTTATATTAATCCGGAAAAGCTCCTAACAAAATTTTGGTGCCCAACGTGGGGCCCATTTCGGTAAAAAAATTATCAAAGGATTAACATCCTTCGATAATCCTGTGTACGACAGTACGCTGGCACGTATGCACTTAGCGACGGTATCGGACCGACGGCCTAGCTATGAGTGAAAATGCTACCTAAAAGTTAAAAATAAAAATTTAGTGTAAAAAAGTGAAAAAAGTGAAAAAAGTGAAAAAAGTGAAAAAAAAAGTTTAAAATGTTAAAGTAATTAACCAGTAATAAATATGTTTTAAAAGGGGGGATACCACGCGAAAAATTTTAAAGTGAATTCATAATTGAATTCATAAAAATTTTAAATAAATGCGACTTTTGAAGCTAAACAAATTTAAAATTATGAAAAAAAAAAATTTTTTTGTTTAAAACAAAGTGTAATTACAAATAATTAATAAACAAATAAAAAAAATAAATTTCAACATTATTAAATTAAATAAATTCATTCATAAAACTTCTGTTGTAAAAATCAGATGTGCTATTTTTCATTTTTCATATTTATTTTGTAAAGAATATAAAACAAAATGTTGTAAACAAAATTTAATGCATATTTAAAGTGTCTTTCGCAAATTAAACATTTTCATTAATTGTTAAAAAGAACTTCTTAAACCTATTAAGAAATTTATATTAGATTTTCAAAAGATGGCGAAACATTTTTTCAGGATATAAAATTTTTTTTTAACTGATTAAAAGCTTTCCATTCATTTACGTTTTATGCAGATACGTTCACAAAGTTAAAAAAAATTTAAAAAAAATAAATAAAACTAAATCGAATTATTCATATATAATCGAATGAAGTTCAATATTGATAGAATTTATATTTAAACTAATAACATAAATTAGAATTTTTTTTTGTTCATAGTTTTACAAAGAAAAGTTTGCATAATAATATTCTTTATTAAAGCAGTTAATGAGTACCAGTTTTCCATTATTAAATAATTTATTACCATACGAAATTAAATCTTGAAAAAAAATTTGATTTTTAATATGTAATATAAATAATCGTTTTTGTTGTTTGGAAATTAATTCTTTATAATTCGTTACGAATTATAGAACTTTTACGTACAACCTTTTAGTACATGCTGCTTAACAGTTGGAAAAGTTAAAACTAAATAAATTCTATAAATAACAATTAAAAAAAATTCTTTAAGAATTTATTAAAATTTATTCAAACTTTTAATACTCAATAAGAATTGGAATTTGACTTACAAACATTTTTTTAATTAAAATTATTCAACATACAGCTAAAATTGTTATCGAATTAAGTAATGCTAAAAACTATAAATTTTTATTTTTATTCTAATTGTCTAAACGGAAAATAAGCAAATCAAATTTTAAGTCAACTCAGAATAAAAGAACTTATAACATTAATTTATAAATTGCAAAATGGAAATTTAGTCTAGTCATTTCTTGTTTATTATTATTTTTCCATCAAATCTGAACAAATTCTCAACAAATGGTATGTAATACAGGCACCGTGCGCCTAGCTCCTTCAGTGAGGCTAGTACCACGTGACTTAACTTCGTTCAAGCTTGCTGCAGTGAGAACAAACATACTGTAATCGGGCTTGCTGTTTTCAAGGCTACTTGAAATTTCTTGCAAATGAAAATTGAACCCATGCGTTTTCAAATGCGCAATTTTATAAATCGGTTTAAATAGCTATTAGAATCAGTTAAATTGCAATCTTTTTGACTAAATATAATTAAAAGCGAATATTTATATATAGCATTTGCATATATTACTTAAAATATCAAAATTTTATAAAATTAATACTGAAAACATTGATTATTAACCTCCAGAGTTGTAAATTTTCTTTAAAAATAAGATAAATTTTTACCTTGCATATGTATATATTTATATATATAGCATGAAAAAATTTTTTTTTTAAATTAAAATAGCATTGAAGTCATTAAAATGTAAAATCTAGTTTGAATTCGCATTGAAATTCACAGATATATCTGCTGGATAGAAAAATAAAAAAGAAATCTAAAATATTTAATAGTAATTAAATTAACACGTCTTTTTGCATCTTTAATTCAAAATTTTATCTATGAATATTATTTATATTTAGTATTTAAATAGTCAGATTTGCCAAATAAAATTCAATTTTGATAATATTAATACATACAAGTTTAACACTCAATGCGTCACCTGTTTTACTATAAACCTGACTTTTATTTAATCCAATATTTTTGTCAAAAATATTTATTTTCACATTTATTTCATATAAAAATATATTTAAAATATTTTAATATATAACTAACATGAAATATATTTTTCTATTATAACATGTTTTCAGCCATACGGCTATTGTGGAACGCTAGGAAGAGGGATGAGTAGGCCCATCGCTCAAGTACTAGCCGGAAGCAATAGTTAGTCAAGATTAGGCCGCGAAAACTAAAAAGGGAAAAGAACAAATTGTAATTTTCTCTCGTTTAAAAAAATAAAAATAAGAATATGAAGAAACCAAAGAAGAAACAAGAAAAATAATTCAAGAGAAAAATTCATAAATAAACCAACGCTAAGAAGACGAATAGTTGTTATCAAAAAAATAAAAAGATAGCAACCCTAAATCAAAATTTTAATACGGTTAAAAAAAAAAATCATAATAGCTTTAAGTATGAAAAATTTTAACGTCAAATTTACCTTAAATGAAACATAGAATTTTTTTTTAATGGGTAAAATTGAACAAACTATCTTATTTAATTATTTTTTCATGTAAATTAGACATTAAATTCTTTTCTCTAGCTAATAAAGTTAAATAATGTCATAAAGGGGTTTTGTTAATTATCAAATTTTCGTTTCGTTTCAAAAAAATAAACATCAATAGCAATTTTCTTTTTGATAGAAAAATGAAATGTTTTTATTTAAAGAATATTAATGACTGGTTTTGATAGATTATAACTAACGAAAATTTATGTAAGAAAACAAAACAACGGAAATTTTATTTTTCGAACATTCATTTTTTACAAAATTTTACTCTTTCTATTTGATAACTTAAAATTTTATTTCACACGGTAATTGTCTCAGAAAAATAACTACATTAATTTTCTTCCAATGGTTTGCACTTTTCAACTGGATGCTCATATCATAACATTTCCAACTAAAAAAATATTGGATTACAAAACTGTAAAATTCCTTAATATTAAATTAACAAAACTCGAAACCAAAAAGAATATCGTATAGACAACGCTGAAATTAATTTTTTTTTTGCTTTCTCACATACATCAGCAATTTTTTTTTGAAGCACTGAAATATAACTCTTTTTAACCATGAGTAAAATTTGCAAAAATTACAAATCCTTTTTGTGCGCAATAAAAGAAACATAAATTTAATAAAATGAAGGAATCATAATTTTTTTTTCTCTAAACCAAAAGTTGCATTTTTTTTCATACTAATATTTAAGCTTGCACATTTTGAAAGGAAAAACATTTTATATTTAAAATTTGTTTTTTATAAAGATAATATGCACATTTAACAAAGGGTAGGGGGGCATAATTAGAAAAACTTCTTAAGCGCCTGGCTGGAAGTATCAGGTTGAGAAGGGTTATGTTATGTATATAGTGCACGATATGCAGCACTAGAAACCAATTTTCGATTATAGTCCATTTTCAGGGAAATTACGTGAATAAAAATAAAAATGATATGAATATATAGGCAAATGAAAAAGTTTGAAAAATGCCACCCTAATTGAAATAAAATGAATAATAAAATTAAAAGGGGAATTAGAATTAAGTGATGCAGTAATTCTATAAAAAAAAGTAAAAGGTGACATCGTCATATGTCACCGCTGCATTGATGAGCCCAGGATTCATAGATTATTGTCAAAGATGACAATTAAAAATCTAGAATATAGAAGGACTATCAAGAATCATTAAACGAAGATGAAAAGAAAACATATATGATTTTTAGCTAAACAGATGGTTTAGCAACTGCAGAATTTAATAAGTTGAGATGCAACTTATAAATTCATTAAAAAAGGGGACACTGCAGTGATTTTACGCGATTAAAAAAAAATGAAATAATACAAGAAAAATGATGTAAAATAAATGATGAAATAATATTGATGAATAAATAGAATAATCGAATAAATTAAGTAATATGCATATTATCTAAAATATTCCAAAATGTAATATTGAAATAAATTTTTATAAGACGAATTAATAATTTAAAAAAAAAGTATAAGGCAGTCACTTAAGTTAAAAAAAAAGAAGGGGGAAAATATCAAGTATAACAAAAAGTCGGAGAAGTATCCCCACCTTTTAAAACATATACTAATGTAGCGTCGCGTTAAAAGAAGGGAGCATCGTAATAAATTCTCTTAGCAACAAATAAAAATAATTCTCTTATAAACCGCCTTATGGGTATAAAATAGGTAGAAGCCATTGTCGCGCACACAGTCTGAATGTTGACATCATTTAATGAGCATCGTTAGTTGCTTTAAAATAATTTTAACATTTTTGAATACTTAAAGTTTAAGTGGCAAAGCAGCAACTAGATTCGGTAGTCTAAATTTTTCTATTATTAAGGTAAAGTATAACTGTTACACATAATATTTTAAAGAATTTTAATTATTTTCATTCGGTTTATTGTTTTGAATTAATAAAAATAAAATTTCAAAACGAAATAAATAAATATTTTTTGAAAATTTTACTTTATTTTTTTTATAATCTTGAAAACTTCTATGCAAAATTTAATTAGAAAATTTTTTGAAAAGAATGTTTTGTTAATTTTGAATATCTATTAAAAATATTTCTGCTTCATTCTAACTATATTTGTTTAAAATTAAATATACATCCAATTATTTGCAAGGCAAATTAGAATTAATTACAATTATTCAAATCGTTAATAATTATCTAAAATCATTACAATCATAATCAAAAAAAAAAATTTTTTTTTTTTTTTAAAGTTTTTTACGTTTAAATTTTATTTTTATTATCATAAAGTATTCTGGACAATAATTTTATTTTTAAAGACGGTATGTTGTATTAAAATTTTTAATTATATTTACTATATTTAATTATACTTTATTTAATTATATTATATTTTATTATATTTAATTTTATTATATTTAATTGTATTACATTTTATAATTATATTTTTAATTATATTTATTTCTTTTTGATTTTCATTAAAATTTAAATCAAGTTAATTAATAGAATAAATTTTATCTACTTTTTAATTCTTTTCTATTTTAAAAAAAATTTTAATTAGTATCATAGTAAAAATTCAAAAAATCAATTGAAAAGTTATTGATTTGGCTTTGCACTTTGAAATACGCAGTTTTGATTTAAAATTTTTACAATAAATTTTTTCCGAAATAATTTCTTTTTGTGTACTAGTGAATACTAGAACAAGGATTAATATTAAATACTGAATTTTTTTTAAAGAAAGCCTAATAGAGAAAACATTTTTTTTTAAATTATAATTGAATAATATAAATTATAATTGAATTTTGAAAAATTTATATACTAATTATTAAAAAATCTAAAAATAAATTACGAAACTTCAGTTTTTAATAATTTAGAAATCGCCTGGACGACGATTTTTTTTAAGTAAGGGGGGATATCATTCAGAAATATTGGTAGCTGTTAGATATTTACAGGTGTTAAATAAAGATATAATAGAATAAAGATAGGCACTTCAGTAATAGCAAGTTTTAAATATCATACTGTGACTAAACATATTATCAATTAAACTGACTACTAGGACGTATTATTGAATTATCATACAGACGAACCATTGTAAAAAAAATGGTAAACGAAGTAGAGGAAAATAATGGATCTGTTGCGATGATGACAGCACTGGCTAGCAGCTTCACGCTGCAAAGCGCTATAACGGGACTAAGAAATTTTAACGGTCATAATATGCCGTTGAAAGATTTCATACAAGATATAAGAAACGGAAAAGCGCAGATTCCAGAAGGACAGGAAGTACAATATGTAAGGGCATTGTTGGGAAAGTTGCAGGGAAGCGCCCGAGACTGCACCTATGGCCACTCATTTGAAACGGTGGAAAATTTAATCAAGCACTTGAAGACTAGGTTCGCTCCAGGAAAAAACTATACATATTATTCGACTAAAATAAATGAAATAAGAATGAGACAGGGAGAAGCCGCGGGGGATTTCTCCGATCGACTTAATATTTTGTTAAGCGGTGCAAAGCATTCTTTAGAAGAAGCTAACCCCACGATAACACCAGCACAGCTTAATTTTATGATTGCACCTTTGAAAATGACAGCTAAAGATATGTTTATCAAGGGCCTACCTGCTGACATAGCAGTACAAGTGGATAATAGCAAGCCACAAGATTTGCAAGCTGCTTACGAAGAAGCAGTTAGAATAGAAACTAGGATGGACTCGAACATCATACCTGACACTCGCTACAAGTTTAACCCACAACTGCATAATCCTGATTGGGAAAGGACTGAATACTCAGCTGCTAACTATGCCAAGAGAAATCCCAACAACTGGCGCATGCCACAGGACAATAGACTATTTAATACAGGATACTTGGATCAGAGACAAGCAGGAAGAGCCGACATGCAGCAGCCATATCATCCAAATTATGCGAGAAATAATTATATGCAAACAAGCCATCATTTTGTACCTATGCAACGGCAAAACCAAGAGTATACTTACTTTCAATATCACCAGCGTAGACCTCAATATGGAAGTTATTCTGACTCAGGATATAGAAATCGGAATAATCAACTATTCCAGGGCCAAAGGCTGTTTAATCCATATCAACTCCAAGGTGAAGGATATCAAAATCAAAGACCAGCTTATCGTGACAACAATTATTCTCGTAGAAATGCCTACCAACCAGTAGGTGGAAATGCGCAGAGATATCATGCTTCAAACAATTATCAAGATGTCGACAATTTAAACTCGAATGCGGCTCGTCACGGGCAGGAGTTGACGAGTCAAAACAACTCGAATTACATCCAACCTGCATCAAGAATGAACAATTCCCAAGTAGCACAGGGACAAGTGACTCAACCCATGGGAGCAGTACCAAAGACGAGAGCACCAGTGCTGATGCTATCGCAAACACCAACTTATATCAAGGACTTGGAAACGCAGAGTCCTGCGATGATGAGCCCACCTCAATAAGGTTGTATATTCCAGAAGGCAAATCACCATGGATGACATTCATGATGGATAATGGAGCCGCAGTAAACATTGTTAAATTTAAAACTATAAAATCTGAACTAGAGTTTGATCCTACAGGAAGTACAGAACTTAGCGGCATCACTAACGAAGTTATTAAGACTTATGGAACCATATGGTTACATGTTCGTGGTAAGCCTGTAAAATTCCATCTAGTAGACTGCACTTTTTCTATTGAACAAGACGGAATGCTGGGACGACGGTACTTGAAGCAGGAAGAAGCCGTTATATCCTACTATAACCAGGCTCTCATGATAGCAGGAGATGTCATGAACCCTATACCATTTTTGGAATATAACAAAAGTACAGACATAGACCAAGCGGTTCAAGGAAGCAGTGTAGATAATGACATAAATTATAATAATACAGCTACAGGCGCAGATGTACTAGAAGATCTTCCAGACACCTATCTAATCAAAGGAAGATCCAAACAGATTTTGGAAATTAAGTTAAAACCGACTAACTTGACAGATGGATACTTACCAAAGATCGATGTAAATGACCCAAGAATATTAATAGGAGAAGATTTAGTGACTAACCATAATGGAAAATGCAAAGTCATGGCCATCAACACTCATGACAAGGACGTCATATTAAACATACCTCATTACGAGTTAATGGCTTTTGAATATGTAAATCCAGAATTTTACCACGAGTCATCGTCCGATAGTGAAGCGCCAAGAATAGACGACACCTACTTACGATGCCAAAAGTTACTTAGCATTTTAAGTATGGACCACATGAACGAAGAAGAGAAAGAACATGTGAAAGATTTAATCTCAGACTATAATGACGTATTTCTACTACCGGGAGATTTGCTACCTGCAACACATGTAACTGAGCATAGGATATCCACAACCGACGACATTCCAATAAATACTAAACAGTATAGGCATCCGCCTATTCATAAACAGTTGATAAAAGACGAAGTAGCCAAGAAACTTAAGAATGGGATTATAGAACCATCTTGTTCACCTTCTAGTAACCCAGTTATCATTGTACCAAAAAAACCAGATAAATATGGTAACCCACGCTGGCGGATGGTAATAGACTTTAGAAATTTAAATGCAAAGACTATAGGAGACGCTTACCCACTACCTAATATAACAGGTATTCTCGACCAATTAGGGGGAGCAGTATATTTTTCAGTATTCGACCTCGCTAGTGGATATCAGCAATTGCCATTACGTTTAGAAGACAGATGAAAAAGTGCTTTCACCACTCCTCACGGACACTACCAGTATACACGTCTTTCTGAAGGCCTAAAGGGGGCGCCATCAACGTTTCAGCGAATGATGGACCATGTCCTTATGGGACTACAGAATACCGAGATGTTGGTGTATCTGGATGACACTATAATTTACTCGAAAAATCTACATGAACATGATCGAAAAACTCGTAAATTTTTCGATCGGCTGCGTAGTGCAAGATTAGTTTTGCAGCCTGAAAAGGTCGAGTTTCTAAGGAAGGAGGTAACCTTCTTAGGACATATAATCAGCGAGCAAGAGATACAACCAGATCCAGGAAAGATAAAAACAGTAGTTGAATTTCCTACACCCAAGACGCCAAAGAACATAAGACAATTTGTAGGACTAGCTGGGTACTATAGGCGTTTTATTAAAGACTTCTCAAAAGTAGCAAAACCTTTGACTGATTTGCTAAAGAATGACCAACCATATGAATGGGGACCAGCGCAGGAAGAGAGTTTTCAAAAACTAAAACAGCACTTGGTGCAAGCACCAATACTTATCTTTCCCGATTTTGAGAAACAGTTTACTTTAACCACCGACGCTTCTGACTACGCCATTGGATCAGTGCTAAGCCAAGAAAAGAACGGATTCGACCACCCAGTAGCCTTTCTATCACGACTACTAAATACGGCTGAAAGAAACTATTGTACCACCGACAAGGAGTGCTTAGCTGCCCTATATTCAATGCACCACTTTCGACCCTACTTATTATGTAGAGCATTCATATTACAAGCAGACCATGAGCCTTTGAACTGGATGCATAACAGGAAAGACCCAGGACAACGATTGATGCGATGGATGATGAAATTCACCGACTATCCATATAAGTTCAAATATAAGCCTGGCAAATTAAACATTAATGCAGACGCATTAAGCCGAAACCCAGTGGAAGAGCCTACAGAAAAAGAACTTAATGAAAACTTGCCAAGACTCAGGGTATTGGTTCTAGGAACTAAGGGTACTTCTGTTCTCGAGAAAGGTCCAGGTGATCAAGGAAATCCAGAAGCACCACCCGAAATAAGAGATACTGTACCAAGTACTTCTCAGAGACCACTCACCGCAGATCCGACTATACCAACTACATCAGGAACTTCTAAACGAGGCCGACCGCCAGGCTCAAAGACTAAAAAAGAGAGTCCTAAATTGGATCATATTGTGATTGCACAACGAACCAGATCTCGGATCACACCAGCCACGACTAACATCAAACCAAAACCTACTTATGCCAAAAGACCTGTTTACAGAGAAACAGTGGCAAGTAGAGCGCGTAAAGTAGTTTCTGAAAAAACTAAGACTGGAAGTTCTTCAAGAACTAGCAGTGATCTATCAAGCACCGATGAAGGGACTGGATCAAAAACTAAGAGTTTGAGGACAAAACTCAGAACCCATAGACAATCATTGTCATTGCAGTCACCTTCTGAGTCAGAAAGTGATTAAAATACACGAAAGCAAGATGAAAAATTGCCACTTGTCGATCCCAGACGGAGTGGATTGCGAACATTAGAAACCACTGATTCAGAAATGTCGGAGACTAGTGAAAAACTAGTCGAACAAATAGAACCTGTTAATCAGCCTCAAGTATCCAATATAGATGACTATGTTATTGACTTAAGCGCAGTACCACTCACTAGGAGAGTATCACATCTCCGGATCACGGATTTTGCTCTAACTTTGAAATAGGTTTTCAGATGTCAAAATATGGAAAAAGCCAGAGTTATAGACCCCAACGCTCAATATTTCTCTAGTTGCAGGCAATTAAAGAAAATCACTAAAAAAGTTACTAGATTTTCAAACGCTTATAATTCTTTAGCATTAATAGCTAGACGCTTGCAACTGTTTTTAAATGAAGTTACGTTTTAATCCTTTCGAAAAAGCACCTATAGCATATCAAAATATTATTTTTTCCCAAAGTTATAGTGTTATGAGAATTTGAGCTGAATTTCCTTTTAAAAATATTAATTATTGATAAATGTTAAAATGTAGTACACTTTTCATAACGCTGTGACTTTGGGAAAAAATAATATTTTGATATGCTATAGGTGCTTTTTCGAAAGGATTTGAACGTAGCTTTCATTTAAAAACAGTTGCAAGCGTCTAGCTATTAATGCTAAAGAATTATAAGCGTTTGAAAATCTAGTAACTTTTTCAGTGATTTTCTTTAATTGCCTGCAACTAGAGAAATATTGAGCGTTGGGGTCTATAACTCTGGCTTTTTCCATATTTTGACATCTGAAAACCTATCTCAAAGTTAGAGCAAAATTCGTGATCCGAAGATGTGATACTCTCCTAGTCAGTGAAACGGGAGAAGGTTCTGACAGTAACTTACCTGACCAAGGAGATAATGAAGCATCCGTGGTTTATTCAAAATTCATCTCAGAAGATGAATTATCTTTAACTGATGAACCACGACAAACAATTACAAGACCACTAGGCAGCTTGCTATCTTCAACGGGAATAGACGATTCCATGGGCGACCTTCAGAAATCTCACCAAAAATCTGATTTTTCCTGTCATGAATCCCAACATAACAAGGAGCTCACTCCACAGCATCGACACCAAATAAGACGTGATGTTGACAGAGTTTACAAGAAATTAGAAGGCAGTTTACGAGATCACTGGTATAATACGGGCGATTGGGTGTTTTTGGAGAAGCTAGACGACTCACCGACAAAACCAATGCCTGATTATTTTTCTGATGGTGATGAAGTTTCGATGTCACATCGAATGGAATTAGACGAAAAAGCCAAACGTTTAGGCATTTATAAACCATCAAAAGTACAAAGAAAAGAGCTTGCGCCATTGAATAGATGTAGCAGCGAACCTTTCTTAAATAAAGAATCACCAATCAAACCAACGACAGCAGAGCAACAGCAGGACCAGATAATCACTACTCCTAGAAAAGAAACCCCTAAACGACATGATGCAATTGAACCTAGTAGGGAACAAGCTAATCATCTCTTATGGGCGGCAACGAGTATCATAGCTCAACGTTTAACAGACGCAGAGAGTGAGGTAGAAAGAGAACAGCAAGCTGGGACAGATGCTGACACGGAGGAATGCTATGACTCCATAATTAACGTACGAAAATATCGAGCAATTTCGGTAACCCCAAGTATAAGAACGCAACCTCCAGCGCAATCTAGCACTCCCAAAACAGTTAAGAAAAGTGTACGATTCCCAGATTTAGAAACCATTCCAGAGAAGGACAACTCAGACGAGGCCATTGACATAAATTTTACGAAGGAACCCAATGATTCTATAACTCTTCTTCAGCCATTGATTGACATACTACCTTGGAGAAATCTAGGCAATGAACAATTTATAGAATCTGAACCTTCGACATCAGACGAAGAAAAGCAAAAGACCGTTAAAAATGTAATTTCTTCACGGTATTGTTTAACATATAAAGCAGACAACTTATTGCATTTCATGACTTGCGACTGCGTGAGCATGACCCCATCACATCCTTGCTTAGTGACATTAATGCAATTAGTCTGATGTATATAAAACAATCAAAATCAAAGGTTGGACAAATATTGGTAACTTCTTACAGGAAGTATCATGTAATGACAGTAATTCTGAAAAATAAACACCATGATTCATTGGACACAGAGTTACTCAAACAAACTTTAAATAGACTGAAGTTACTTCTACTTAACAGAAATATACACACTATAAGAGTGTCTAGACACAGTAAGCTTACAGAAAATCTAGAGCCTGGGACTTTAATAAATCTACTAAGACATGAATTTAACGGAACGGACGTACAAATAACTCTATGCTACGGAAAGACCGAGTACTTAAGTGAAGACGAAAGAAGAGATGTACTGACTAACTTACATAGTAGTCTAATTGGAGGACATAAGGGTGTAAATCAAACTTATGTCAAGGTTCGAGAAAGGTACTATTGGCCGGGAATGAGAAATGACGTTCTAAACTTCATTAGAGACTGTTCCACCTGCCAGGAAAGAAAAATTGACAGAATCACAAGAAGAGCGCCGATGGTTATTACCGACACACCAATCGAAAGTTTCGATAAAGTATCAATAGACACCAAAAATTGAGTGGAAAAATTGAGAATGACGCCATCGGGCCATTGCCACTTGCTAACTATGCAATGCTATTTAACCAAATTTGTCATAGTGACTCCATTACGAAATCTAAGAGCGACTACCATAGCTGATGCTCTAGCGAGACACTTGATCTGCCAATTCGGAGCTCCTCGAGCCATACTTTCGGATAGAGGAACCAGTTTTATGTCAGGAATAATAGGAATGCTGCTAAAAATATTCAAGATAGCCCAGTTACATTCCTCAGAATATCGACCACAAACGACAGGTGCACTAGAACGTAGTCATGCTCCATTGGTAGACTTTATAAGGACATACTCCGATCAATATGATGATTGGGATCAACTAGCTCCTTTTGCCGCTTTTACTTACAACACTAGTGTACATTCGGCTACAAGATATACTCCTTTTGAACTAGTGTATGGCAGACTTGCTCGATTTCCTCTTCACATACCCAAAGAGGAACGCCTGGCCACCTATAACCAATATTTACGAGACTTGATTACTAGACTAGACGAGATGAAAATGGACGCTGGACATAAACTCATCAAGACCAAAACTAGAACTAAAGACTACTATGACAAACGTGTGAAGGAATTTAAACCCATTGAAGGAAACTATGCTTATGTTAAAAATGAACCTCGAAGATCAAAGTTTGACGCTTACTATTTAAAACCTTTAAAAATAGTAAAAACACTCGGGCATAATAATGTTTTGCTAGAATTGCCGAACGGAAAATTAATGTGTAAATACGTGGACAAATTAAAAGCCGCGACTCGGGAATTTGATTAATGATCATACTGTTTCAGAAACTCAACTTCCACTCATTGCAAGGACCAAGTGATGTATACGGAAAACTGACAGCTGTAACCTCATATTTAAAAAAAATTATTACTAACCTATTTTTTTTATATATAGCCATTGTCTGTCATGCAGGTAGACTAATGTACTTAAGTAAATACCAAGAAGAAAAAAAAGGGGTTTAAACTGACCATCCGACCTTTCTTAATAATTACTTAACTTTTACAAATAAAAATTTGTACTAGACTCTACTCAACTTTATAGACTGCATTAACTAATGCACCTTTAACCCACCAACACCTTAATCAGCTGTGACAGTTTTAGGCATACTAAACTCTACTAGACTATGTCAAAATGACTCAATGAAATTCCTCGGCCGAGGTATAGTTTCAACAATAGATAATTGGGAAATCGTAAACCAAAATCTTAATAAAACTGCATATTCCTTCTTTGTTTAAAAAAAAAAAAAAAAAAATGCAGAACACAAAATTTGAATTCCACCATATAGTTGGAATTAACTTGTGATTAAAGGTTGAGTGCGCACCCAGTTGCCGCCTCCCTACAAGATTGTTTAGGCGTTGAAACTACTGACAATAAACTTGCATTTGACTTTTATTTTGACTTTTTGACTTATTATCCCATTTACCATCCATGACCTTTTTAATTAACTAAATAATGGACTGGACTGATGACTAACGAGGACAAGTAAGCAGTTCGCGTTATCACAGAAATACCGACCTTATATCCATTCCAATCTCAATTTTTAAGAAAAAAATAAGAGTGTGTGACCAAATAGTGAATGATAGCAATGATAACATACTAGGCTACCAACCCTGGTTAATCATGGATCCTAACTGATGCTTAGATCATCGAGTAAAAACCACAAAACTTGTACATAAAAAGGGTGGTATACTAACTGTCAAGCTTAATTTACCTTAGCACTAACACTGCAAGCTTAAACCAATTAACCCTTTTCCGACTGTTCCTGCTCACCAAGCATGAAAAGGGACACATTTCCATTAAAAATACAATATCTGTAACCAGCAATTTCTACTGTTTTAGATATCATCTTAACGACAAATTAGATCACTACTTGACGAAATACCAGCTTGTGCTAAATTCATTATTTGTAGACCAATAACCAGGATGAATACCAAAACGAAACGTTCAACCAAAAGAACTACCATCTATCTAAATTTGGGGCAACGATAAAAACAAAAATCAACCTACCTGTAGGGGGAGCAAACGGAAGAGGACCCCGCTCCTCCTACGAAGACCGATGAACAATCGACTACATCGAAGATCTTCAACAGTCAGCACAAACAAAGAAAATTAAAAATAAAAAATTAATTTTTGTTTCTATTTTTCTTGAACATTGTCTCTCATTTATTTCATTATTAATTCAGTACTTATTGTATTTCAATTTTTTTTTTACTATTGTCAATTGTTTCCATTGTTTACAGGCCCTTTTGTATGGCGCTTCTATGCTTTGATGGATGGTTCGCGACTGTCAGAGACGACAGTTATTCTAAGTAAGGGGGGGTGTTAAGTGACACAATTATTTAATAAATTTTTAATTAGAAATTATAAATTTGTAAAATCTAATGTATTAAAGATGTTACCTTCGCTTAAAAAAATATCGAGTAACACTTTTGATATCATCAACGTGACCATTGTGCTGACCATGCAACACGTGCAGCTACCTGCAGTGCTTGTTGCTAGTGGCCATACAATGATGCACCAATGACATAGCTTGACTCTCTCCTACTTTTAATTAAGTAGTGGGATGAGCATAGCTACTGTCGTGACTTTGGGCGCGCAACTAAGGCTCTCTCGCTAGGGACATACGGAGACGCGCCAGCTTGATCGACTTCAGCATCTTATAGATGATGGCTTTTAGGCTTGCCATGGACTAGCGGACGCGAGGCAGGCGCGTGTGGCAATCACATTGATTAAATTTAATAATTTTCTTTAAGTTTTTACTTTCCTTTAAATTCAGTTTACAAAGTAATTTTATACAGTGCAATAAATCATCCATCAAATGATCAGGAGAGCCATGCAATAAGGACACCAAGGAACTTTGTACAGATAAGTCTTTTATTGTTTTGATTGAACATTGTATTTCTCTAAATTATGAGTAAAAATTTAAAATTAATTCTTGTTTTTCTTAAAACATTTATTAAATTTGTCAAATGTCTTCTTATACTTTTTAATTAAAAATTTATCATAAAAGAATGCTTATTTTTGTTTACTTGTGTTTTATTAAAAGTAGCTAAATAATTAAATATAGTAGTTTCCTTATTTTAATTCAATGAATGATATCTCACCCTAATACTTTACAATTTGGAACTTATCATATTCTTTAGTTTGTAAAAATATTGAGAAGAGGTTTTCCGGGACCTATATTAATCCGGAAAAGCTCCTAACACATCTCTTAAAGGTTTATTTATTGAAGGAAAATACATATTTCCAAATTCAAAATCTTTCGATACTGCAAAATGTGAAATTGAACGATTAAAAATAGAAAATCCTATACAGTTTAATCTTAAATTTCCTCAAGATTTCAAAGAAATAGACAAACTTATTGTGATGTTTAATAACGTTAGATCTTTAAATAAACATTTAGTTGATATATCAAACGATAGAGCTTTCACATCTGCAGATATATTAATTTTTATTGAAACATGGACAATACAAAATGATCCATTGTTTCTCAATGATTTTCAGTTAATGTCTATACGAGATTGCGATAATATTCGAAAGCCTTTTGGACGTGCTGTTTTTATAAGAGAATCTATTTTAATAAATACTTATATATACAAATTTTATGATAATTATTATAAAGAATTAATAGATGTGACAGGATTATTTATAAATAATACAGCACTTATATTTATTTACAGTAAAACAAATGCACCATTTCATGAATTACGATCTATGATAATTCAAGCATTTGTATCGGCAAAAAATCAAAACATTTCCTTATTGAATAGTATAACTATAGGAGATTTTAACATAAATTTAAAAGATCAAAAAAATATTAAGACAAAACAGTTTAAAAATCTTATGTTTGACTTAAAATGTATTCATGCTACTCCAACAAATCATTCGTCGACTATATATGATACACAAATAGATTATTGTTTTTCTTTATTAAGCACAATAAATGCTAGTTATTATGAAACAATTTTTAGTGATCATAAAGCAATATGGTTTCAATTCTAAACAACCATAAAATATCATAAAAGGATTTTATTGAAATAACTAATAATTTAATTTTTATTATTACATATTATACTAAGAATAAATGCATTTAAGTACAAAATTGAAACATACATTATTATGTTATTTTTAATCTTTTTTTTTTTATTTAAGTATATATTTATCAATATTTTTTAAATATTCAATTCATATATGTATGATAAAATATGATAAAATTAATTTTGTACTTAGAATTAAGTCGTATTATCAAATTTATTAGATAAATCCGTTTATTATTTATTTGTTGTAATAATTTATATATTTTGCAATGAAACGGATGATGCATTAAAATACTTTTTTTAAATATCTATATTTTGCTATAACTTTAATATTTGAAATTTTTCATTTTTTTTTCATATATGTTGTATTGATATATGTTTTTAGATCTGAAATTTTAAACAAGTATTTTAAATAAGTCGTATTTTTACTTTTAAAATGTAAAAAATTTTTAAATATTCAAACTGATATCAATATTTTATTTGATATTAGTTTGGCGTCTGAGGTATAAGCCTATTAGTGCCTCATAAAAGTCCACACTAATGGGTCAGGACGAAACACTTTTTCCAATTATTTTCAAATTAAATTTTATTAATAACTTCTGAGGAAGATCCATTAATGCCTCACTGACGAGTCCACATTAATGGATTAAGACTAAATAACCCAAAAATAAATACAATCGACTCTTTTTTATAAAATCATAAAATATTGAAATAAGAGAATAATAATCAAGGAAATACTATTGAAAGGCGAGCGCGAAGCGCGAGTTCCGTCGGTCGTGCCTTATATGCAAGAAGCGTAGCTTTTTGCATGCCTTGCATCGCGAAGCTCTGAAAGGCCCGAGGTGCGAGCCACAGCGGCCTGAAGGGCCGCTGTGGCGAGCTAGTTTTTCATATATTTATATCATTATATTGTACTGCATTGAAATAAAAAATTTTTTAATTTTTTGTAAATTAATAAGCTCTAATTATGTTTAACAATAGGAGTCATAAAATACTTATTTAAATACTGCTTTAAAGAACATGATTGTGGATTTATACACGGAGAAAAAATTCATGCTTATAGAGCATGCGAACTGCCATCTACGCGAGTATATAAAATATTAATATAAATATGACAGGCGTGAGAAGCTTTATCAGCATTGGATTACCTTATGCTAAAAAAGTTGGTATGGGGAGTAAATAAAGCATGAACGGCATTCACTGATGACTCGCGTGGTATACTTCGACGACTCCCTACTCTCATATCCTTTTTTTGCTCAAGTCGCCTCCTCTTTTGGGTGGCGACGGGAGCAAACACGGCTGGTCTATATCCAAAATCATGTCGAAAATTTTGCTAACGTATTTTCGTTGCGTGAATCTTTTTTTTCTTTTCTTTAATTTTTTATGAAGGAATAGACATTATAAATATAATTTGTTGAACTTTGTAACTATTAATAATTAATTTTTAACTTAAAATTTAATTATTTTAAACAGCTGGGGGGCAAATGAGCATGTACGATTTTAGGCCAAAGTTGTTTCGAAGTATCTAGTGCGTAAACAAAAACAAAAAATGTTGTATATCATAAACCGCGTAAGAGTATATGGCGCTGTTATTAAAGCATAGGATATAACTTGCTAACTTTGGATACGGTCGGTAAATCAATATTCTATGCCTTAAGACCAAATTGGGTTATACCCCATCCACCCAACGATTCGTGTCTTTGCGTTTATTGCGAGAACCTGATACTTATGTTGGATGCTTTGAATAAATATAAAAAAGAGAATAAACATGACATTGCGGATTTGGAATTGAAAATATATTCTTCACTTTTTTGTTCAAAAGATGATATGAAATATGTACTAAGAGGATGTGAAGAATGCCTAACTGGAGATAGTATTGATTTAAAAGTGATTTCCTTGACAGAAGAAGATTTATATGAAGAAATAACTTTATTAGACAATTTTTTATCTTACTTGTCTTATATGCTTGAATGCGTCAAGTCGTTCATGAGAATGCAAAAAGCGACCATCGTCGCCATCTAGCGGTGGCATATTTTACTCCCTACAAAGTAAATTTAAATCGTAGTTGCAAAATTCAAACTGAATAAAAAATTTTAATAGGGAACTTGCATGCATAGAGAAAAAAATAGCCAACAAAAGTTAATAATAAAATAAACAAATTTGCAAGTTATTTTTTAATGACGTATTTTTTTGTAAATAAATTTTATTTAAGACCCAGAATTTGTTTACAATTTAAAATAATGTCACGTGATCACGACGTAAAAGTTTCACCACAAAAAGCTCTACAGTGCAAAGATTCGCCTCTCGCAGAAGTTGAACATATCCTATAACTGCATCACCGTAATTTGGGCTTATTGATCTTGAACATTATTTACATAATTTAAATATTTTACCAGTTTCAACTTATAATTATTAAAAAATTCTGCATGATATAAAACAACATAATAAAATCTATGTAAACAATCAATACAAACCTCAAAGTTTTTATTTCTCTCGTTTCAACACTTTTAAAACAACTATTTGTGCTAATATAATGTATTAACATACTTAAATTTACATTCAGAAAATTTTTATTTTTTGCGACGTCGCTTGAATAAAATTTTTATTCATAATTAGTTTTTTTTCATGTAAACAAACAACTGATAATATTTCAATGGTATATGCGTATAAGATTCGACTTGATCATATTATGGTAATCTAATGTCAAATTAGATAATATGACCGTCAAAAACAAAATGATACCCACTACTTTTTAGAATGAACCTTCTACGTCACACTCACGTGACATCATTTTAAATAGCTCATAAATTTTCACGAAAATAATATATTTTTTTAACGATAAAATTGATAGTTTTTTTGGAAACTTTTATAGTAATTATTTATTTTAGATATTCCTTTATCAATCTAAAGTATTATAATATTTTTTTTACAATGCAATCAAGTTCCCTATAATTAAAGAAAAAAATTTATATTTTTATAAACTTAAAATTATTAACTTCGGTTCTAATTGATAAAAAACTTTGATCAAGGGTTTATTTATAGATTTTTGTTTATATTTTTGATAAATTAATAAATAAAAGCATAAACGAATTGTTAAAAGACGTAGTAGTTAGAAAAATGGCATGATCCGCTATGGTATCATTGCTTAACCCTTTCACTGGCAATGTATCATATATGATCAAAAAAAAGTCGTGCCACAACTGGCGATGTATCATATATGATCAAGTTGATTAACTGCTGCATTTTTTCAACCAATCCATTCCAAATTCAGTGTGTAAGGGTTTTGGGGGTGGCTGATTACGAATCTAAGGTCAGAATTGAAAAATTCAAAATGGCAGATTCAAGATAGCGGATTCAATAATTTACCTCCGTAGTTAGCTGGTGATTAATTCACGACCCCAGAGTGTACCAACGGGGAGGTTACGGTAGGGTTTACTACTCCATTTTTTTATTTTTTTTTTGTTTTTTTTTCATTTTTTATCTAATTTTTTTTCTATTTTCTATTTAATTTTTTATGTTTTTTTTTTCATTTATTATTTAATTGTTTATGTTTTTCTTTTTATTTTTTTCCCTCTTTCAATTATTGTACTGTTTTCTAATTCTGCAAGGTATGATATTTTTTGAAACAAGGCATTACGCATAACGGAATGTTATTGCAAGTACTGCACATTATAGTTGTCCATTTTGTTATTTTATTTTTATTTTAGCATAAAAAGCAACGTTTTCTTACACCTTTGTCATTCGCTGAAATGTTAGTTGGAAAGTGTTGACCATTATTTAGGTTTGAAATGTTGTTACTTAGATTACCACTAAGCCTTTTTGTTCGTGGACTATTAGGGACATATTTATCTTTCAATTCACGGGCCAATTGCATACGAAAATCTAAATATGTCAATTTTTTTTTCTCTATGAGTAATACCATAAACTACATATGCGTTAAATATTGCCACATCTAATAAATGAAGAAAAGTCTTGATATACCATTTAGTTGATTTTCTGATTATTTCATATCCCGTTATACATTGATCTGATCTATCTACACCACCCATATTTTGGTTGTAGTCTAATACAATATTTGGTTTTACTTTTCGTTCTTTAGTACGATAATCTACTTTTTCAGTTACAACTTTTTCTACTGAATGCATAGTTGAAAGCATTGTTACCATTTTCTTATATTTCCATGCCATAAAAGTCATTTGCGAACTACTAAATGTTTTCATCTCATTTTTAGCTATTTTTTTTGTATCAATTTTTGGAAGATATTTTCGATTTGTTCGAACTGTTCCGCAAACATGAGTCTTTTCATGATGTAATTTTGAGAAAAGAATTGGTGAACTATATCAATTATCTAAATATAAGGAACGACCTTGTTCTTTTAAATCACCAAGTATTTCAAAAACTACCTCTCCAGAAACTCCATAAAGCGTGCCATCATTATCTGTAACTTTTCCGGTATGGATTTTGAAATTATATATATACCCATTATCTGAATCGCAAGTTTCGTAAATTTTTAATTCAAAACGAGCTCTTCTATTTCGATTAGATTGTTTGAAACTGAGCCTACCTTTCCATTTCAAAAGAGACTTATCAATTGAAATTTTCTCACCAGATATGTATATACTTTGAAAACGATCAACGAAGAATTCAATTATTGGTCTTACAAGGAGAGTGTTTCACCTTCGGGTCACCGTTTTTGCTCAAATTTTGGGAATGTTTTCTGAATGCAGAAATATAAAGAGAGCCAAAATTTTAGAGGCCAACGCTCAATATTTCTCTAGTTACAGGCCATTGAAGAAAATCACTAAAAAAGTTACTAGATTTTCAAACGCTCATAGTTCCTGAGCATTATTAGCTAGAAGCTTAAACCTTTTTTTAAATGAAAGCTGAGCTCAAATCCTTTCGAAATAGCACCTATAACATCTCAAAATATTACTTTTTCCCAGTTCGAGCGTAATAAAGATTGGACCTGAATTTTTTGTTTAAAAAATTAATTAATAATAAAAGCTGAAATTGGGTCCAATCATTATTATGCTATAACTTTGGGAAAAAATAATATTTTGATATGCTATAACTACTATTTCGAAAGGATTTGAGCTCAGCTTTCAATTAAAAAAAGGTTTAAGCTTCTAGCTAATAATTCTGAGAAACTATAAGCATTTGAAAATCTAGTAACTTTTTTAGTGATTTTCTTCAATGGCCTATAACTAGGGAAATATTGAGCGTTGGCCTCTAAAATTTTGGCTTTCTTTATATTTCTGCATCCAGAAAACATTCCCAAAATTTGAGCGAAAACGGTGAGCCGAAGGTGAAACACTCTCCTTGTTAGTTTTGAAAGTTTATCAGTTTCAACATAATCTTCTTCAAAATGTAAAAGAGATAGTATAGCCTGAAATCTTTTGAGAGGCATGATTTTTTAAAAAATGGGCTTTCCAATCAATTGTTCTTGAGACCAATACATTTCAATTTTAGGTTTTCTGGTGATGCCCATAAGAATAGGAATAGCTATAAAAGCATAGAGATCATCTGAGGATATTTCATCACATAGGTTTATACGCGAATTTTTTTTGAACTTATTAGCTTCTCTCAAATTTGTTATTTTCGTTTCTTTATAAATATTACTCTGACATGCTATCATATCAACGAAATCTTCTGAAACAAATGCATCAAAAATATCCAAAACAGAATTATTAGTATTTATTCCGCAATGATTTTGTAAGCCTTTATTTTTATCAACAAAAGGATGAATTTTGGGAACAAAATCAGAGTTTTCTATAGAAGTTAAATTTTTATTTTTTCATATAATCTGAAATTCAAAGGAATATCATCAACATCATCATTATCATCCCAGTAATCTCTATCAGATTCTTCCTCTGCTAAAAAATTATTATCAGAACTCTCATCTGATGAATTAGATTCAGAAATAGTTGGAGATGGCGATCATAAGCGTTTACTTAGTCGCATTGTATCCAAAATTGAATGAGAAAACTTTCAATGAAATGAAAATTTTAGGTCCAAACTCTGGCTAAAACTCTTCTCCTTTATAAAACTTTGTTATCTATTTTACTTGTGGTACGCCACCTTGTAGTTCGCCACCTGTTGGTGAATTTTAGTACTAATATGGATAATATAAATAAGGGAAACTGAAGTCCTCTTATATTTGCTTCATAAAAATTTAATGGATAAAAAGTTATAGAAAAAAAAAGAAAAAATGAAAAATTGATTCAAACCCTTATTTAAGGGTTGAAGGGTGGTCCTACAACCCTTATTTTCATATACTAAAATTGAAAAAAAAGAATTATTATTACAACCAAGTTAAAGAAGAAGTTGATTAAATTTTATAAGGAATTAAAAAAGTTGGCAAATTCACCCTCAACCCCTCATTTAGGGGTTGGAAATAAAAAATTTGCGAAAATAACCATCAGAATCGATTCTGCGTCCCCAAAAACCCCGATATTCATAGTTATCGTATAATTTGTTTAAGTTTATTGTCTTACCATTTTTGGCACGTAAAGTAAAAAAAGCTGCACCAGTGAAAGGGTGAAAAATGGAAAATATAAAAAAAACGTTTAGAAATCTGTTTGAAAAAAATCAGGCAAAAAAGGTTTTTCATAAATAACTCAGAGAGATCAACTCGTATCGCAAAAATCAAAACGGTATTTGAAATGAGACTAGATCTCGCACATTTTCATTAAAAGAACGTCCAAAATCGTCAAAAATTGACGGAGCTGCGGCAATTTGAAAATTGAGATTCATTTTCAATTTTTTAATTTTCATTTTTATAACCAACACTATACGCTGTAGAGAAGAAAAAATATATTTTCGAGCGTTCTATGAGGTAAATTACACCTTTATTTACATATTGGAAGGTATTTTTATCACTTAGAAGAGTAAAAAAAATTCGATCAGTGACAGCCTGCATGAATTTGAATGGAATCAGTCATAAAATTTTCTATCTTTCTTTATTTAAACAACCAAAGTAAAGGAAAATGTATTTTTATAGATAAACTAGGTGGAAGTATAAAAATGTATTTACTTAACGTTTCAATAGCTTATTTCGAATATCACACTATACGTCATTGATGTGTGGCTTGGACAGTTATAGTAGCGAATCCATTAGTCGATAGAAAAACAGTGCACACCACATTTAAACAACCGTTAAATATAATAGATTGTACAACTCGTAATGTTGAGCCCAATTCTGCAGAAGGCAAAAAATTAATGGAAACACAAATAATAATTTGGGATGAAATATCCATGACTTGAAAATTTGCTTTTGAGGCAGTTGATCTTCTTTTTTAAGATTTATGCAATGTAGACCAACCCTTCAGCGGTAAAACTGTGATTGTATCAGGAGATTTCAGAAAAACATTATCGATTGTTTGAGATGGAAGCTGTATAAACTTTATTGCAAATTAGGTTAAATTTAAAGAAATTCCTTTTAATATGCAACAAAAACAGTTTCCTATTAGATTAGATTTGGCAATGACTGATAATAAATCTCAAGGACAATCTTATGAAAGAGTTGTTAGTCATGGACAATTATATGCTGCTCTATCAAGGACAAAATATTAAAATAATTTGAAATTATTTTTAGGCGACAACGCTATTGTCAACGGAGAAAATAAAACTGATCAAAACATAATTTACACAAAAAAATTTGTTTATAAAGAGACATAGTAAAAGATATGTTAAGAGATATTGTATATATTCATGTGTTTTAGCTTGTGTAATAGTTGAATCCGAATATGTAATAAAAATATAATATTTAATAAAATATATATCAACTGACGCTATCAAAATTAACAGTTTAATATGCTGTTGAATCAGCTTCATATGGAGATACGCTGTTGAATCAACTGCATATAAGGATGCACTGTTGAATCGGCAATATTTAATGTCAAGGTGAGACACAACTTACTGAAGCATATTGCATTCAGAATTAAAAAAATATAAAAGCGTCTGAAGCAGAGCCTGTATAAAACATTATAAGAAATACGCTCAACTAAAGAATCCTATGTAAAAGTGTACAGGCTTGGATGAAACGCTACCTTCATGAATATAGGACCCAGAAAAATGTAGTTAAAATAAAATATTAAGCCCAAGAGAATATAGGGATCAGAAAAATATAAAGTCCAAAAAATATAAGGATTAAAAAAATATTGGGCCCACAAAAATATAAGGTCCAAAAAAATATAAAGTCCAAGAAAATATAAGAATCAAAAAAATATTAGGCCCAAAAAATAAGGCCCAGAAAAATATAGAGCCCAAAAAAATATAGGACCCAAAAAAAATTTAGGCTCAAAAAAGGGCCCAGATAAATATAGAGCCCAAGAAAATATAAGAATCAGAAATATATTCAGCTCAAATAAATATGAAGTTCAAAATAATAGGACCCAGAAAAATGTAGGGCCCGAAAAAATATAAAGTCCAAAAAAATATAGAGACTAAAAAAATATTGGGCCCAAAAAAATATAAGCCCCTAAAAAATAAAGCTCAGAAAAATATAGAGCTCAAGGAAATATTAGAATCAAAAATATATTGGGCCCAAATAAATAAGAGGCCCGAAAAAAATAGGACCCAGAAAAATGTAGGGTTCGAAAAAATATAGAGACCAAAAAACTATTGGGCCCAAAAAAATATAAGTCCCGAAAAAATAAGTCTCGGAAAAATATAGAACCCGAGAAAATATAAGAATAAAATAAAAAGAAGGCCCCAATTAATGGGCATTGAATAAAAATATAAGCCCCAAAATAATATGGGGCCCAAGAAGAAGCTTCCGAGTAATGAGTATTAATTACATAGAACCCAATAAAAATTGCTACTCTTATGACCAAAAGATTAGACACGTTTAAATAATGCGGAGAACCGGAGAAACGGAAGGAAAAGTGGTTTAATTTTAATATAATACTAGCTTAACTTACCTTGCTCCTAACGTTGTTTGGTTGGATTTGTATGATTTATATTAATATGTATGAATAGCTAATTTTAAAATGGAAAAGAATTATCCAACTTATAAATTTTAATGTCGCAGTTTCGTATTTTTATATTTTTATGAAAAAAGGATTAATTATAGTCAAAATTTGCATAAAATTTTATTTGAATAAAAATCAAATCTCATTATAATAGATTCAGAATTTGCATACAAAATTTTAATTGAAATAATAATCTTATTTATTTGTAAATATTATTATAGCGATGTGAATAATGATTTTAAAGGTTTCTGTATTTTATCTAATGTTCTACCTATTCAAAAACTAATAGTGTAAATCACTTAGGTGTCAGAAAGCATGTAATTATTATAAAATTATTAATATTTATTCTAAATCAATATAAGATAAATTTCTTCATGCTATTATCTTGAATAATTTAATTTTAATTTCTTAAATAGTTTACTACTTTTCTTAATTATTTTTATTTTAAAAAATTTTTAATTGAACTAATTTATAAAGACAAAATGATGACTATGGGAGTGTAAGGTCTCATTTTGAAACATGAAATAACATTCTTCAAATACAGTATTAAAGGTTTCATATCGATCAACCATTTAGAAATGCTAGGGAATTTACATTTAGCATAAGTTAAATTTCAAATTTTTTTGTCTCTATATTATGAATAATTCTTAAAATTTAAAGATGATATTATTTTTAAAATGTGAAAATTGTCAACTTCTAATTTCGACTCAAATTTACTTAACACTCAGCATGTTTCATTGTTCCGTATATCCTACGTATCTCATAAATAATAAAAAAAACGTTTCTCACGTACAAGATGTAAAAAACCAATTCTATATTTATATCCAATTAAGAAATCTTTACAATTGTATTCAATAAACGATAAACAATTTCGTATTTTGAAATTATAATGTTTCAAAAAAGTAAATTGACTATTTACAATTATCACACGATTCTTGTTACATTAAATATTTAAGTATTGCAATGTGTATGTACCAAATAAAAGTTTTGTTTATCATATACAGGGTATCCCATTTTGAAGAAACCACCGAAATATTTTCGACAGTTGGCGTTGTATAAAAAATTTGTTCAGACGAAAGTTATTTGGGACAATAGGGGCTATCTTTCAATGAAATCAGTTTTGACCTTGAGATTTATTTTAAAGGTCATTTGAAGGTCAAAGTGATTTTTTAAATTGGAACCCTCATTTGCTATCTCGGATTCGGAAAGAGCGAGAAATTCTACGTTCGGATAAGGTATTATGTGTGGGGTGCGGTTGACCCCTCCAAAGTCATGTAAGGGTAAAATTTATTATTTTCTTCATCTATGCACACGAATGATCGGGCAACGGTGAGGTTAATAATAATAATAATAACAATAACCCAATAACCCAAGTAACCAAAACCCAATAACCCAATAACCAAAATAAATAAAAAAGGTCAACTGTTTTCTTCAAAACACCTAATTTTTTCATTTCGGATTCGGAAAGAAAGTTCAACAAAATTGTCTTGAGTTATAGGTAATAGTAGGCGTCAAACAACAGTGAAATTGAGTTTGAACTCCATTTTGATTTTCAAAGCCAAATTTATGTATTCGAAGCCTTTATGAGAAGAATTATTTTCCATCTTGTGAGAAAACAAATTTTTTTTATTCTTTTTTCTAATGTGATTCCGGACTAGCCTACAAAGTTTCATCTAAATCGTTAAATAACACTTCTTTACTATTATTTATGATAGAATTAACTCGTGAACAGCCCTTCTCAGGATAGTTCACGTGGAAATTTCTTAGTGTTTAGCGATTCAAAAGGACCAAATATGCCCTATTATTCGAGAAACGAAATTGTTGACATTCTGTTGTCTGTTGTCTCGCGGCATGTCAAGGCCAACATCGTGCTGCGGCAAGGTATTACCACCAAAATTACCCAGGAAAGCTTCACTACCCGGACCACGTGAGAATCCGAATCATTGAGCGAAGAGAGAGACGTCCACCACTACGCTGAAATCGTCGTCGCATTATGATACAGAACGACGATGATCCACGAATTCTCGTCGTTTTGGCAATGGTTGATTTGGATCATCATATCGCATAACTTTGACTCAAGCTTTGATGCCAGATGATCTCCGCCGCAGACTCGAATTCTGCAATTGGGCACAAGCAGGTAGCCGTGAAGAGCCTGAATTTTTTAGATAAGTAATGTTTTTGGACAAAGCTACATTTCATGGTAATGGGCAACTCAATCGCCATAATAGTTATTATGGGTCTATCCAGAACCCTCATTGAGTGCGTCATATTGATAATCAGCATAGATGGAGCCTCGTAATATATATATATATATATATATATATATATATATATTTTTAAGAAACCGGACTTTTAGATTTTTATCTATTATTTACGAAATGTAATTTATGTATTTAATAGTTTAAATAGTAATGGATTAAATGATGAATAAAAAATTTACATTAAGAGCAGGCCGGATTCGCTGTCTTTGTCTAATTGGCATTTTTGTTATTTACTCAAGTTTTAATCGGTGTATCTTCAAATTAAAGGTCGAGTGCAATAGATATTATTATTATGAACATCTATGCACAAGAAAAAAAATATCTACTGGTTTGTTTTTGAGAAAAGTAAGTAACGCCAAAGTAAAAGTTTATGTTTATAATATTTTCGCGTTACTTACTTTTCTCAAAAAGAAACCGGTAGATATTTTTTTTCTTGTGCATAGATGTTCATAATAATAATATCTATTGCGCTCGACCTTTAATTTGAAGATATACCGATTAAAACTTGAGTACAAAACAAACAACTCAATTGTTACTCGGTCGGTATCAGGTTCTACTCCGGCCTACTGTTAATAAACTATTTCCGATTCGTGAAAATTCACAAATATGTTTTGAAAAAGTTCAACTTCAAACTAATCCATATGATTCTGGTATTTTTTCAATAGCGTTTGCAATGGCTATTGTTAATAATTTTTGTCCTTATGGAATAGAATTTGACGTCAAAAAAATGCATGGACATTTGCTAACTATGTACGAAATGAAGTCAATTGTCATGTTTCCATTAGTAGAGAACAGTTTTTCTAAAATCAATTATAAAGCATTATCCGGAAATCAAAAAATTACACATCACAAAGAATTATCAACGATGAAATTGAATTTTCGAAATATAAATTTTGATTATCTTGAAAAAAAGAAGATACAAGAATTGGCACAACAACAATTACATTTATTAAATAACATGAAATATTTAGAAACTACACATTTTAAAAGAAAAACTTATCCACAGAAAAATCACCAAAACAGTAACAAAAGAAAATATAAAAAAACTAAAGAAAAAATTTTAGAGAATAATTGTAAAAAAATTAAATACAATAACGTTTAAGAATCTGAAAATGATATTAAACAAGAACCAGTTTTGACTATTAAAAATAATTCGAATAATGATATAAAATTATCAAAATTAACAAAAGTTTCAATTTGAAAATGAAAAAATTTAAATATAACGTAACGGAAAAATCAAATTTATTCTCAAAACATTAATGTGATTTCGAAATTTGAAAATAATTTTAAAAAAGTACGGTGGTGCTCGAGTAATTTTGACCGTGAAGTTTTTGCACCTCAGATTTTCTTTTTGGATATGATTCTAGGCACATTTAGGATCTACGTCCAACAAAAACCAAAATCAAAGAATGAGCACTTTTTTATTTATTCAAACTTTTTTTTTATAAATAAAATTATGATGTTGATAATTTATGAGCTGAATTTCTAGGATGCCGATTTCAAATAGAATCTTGAATTATTTATATATTATAAGCAAATATTATTGTAAATATATTCAAGGAAATCTAAAGTTATGTAACAATGTAATTGTTACATTAAAGTTAACATTTTTTTTTGTAAAACATTATAGTGATAGAGACTAAAAAAATAAAAATTCAGCATATCAACAAAATCACAACTATGATAGAAGAATTCATGACAAATCATATTATGAATATACTAAATATGAAATTAATAAAAAAAACAATATTATTTGAAAAACAAAAAAAAAATTGGAACGTTCAAATGAATCTTCTGAAAAAACATTTAAAAAAAAAGATGATAATACAATTATTTTAGAAAAAAATGAAAAGTATTATGAAAAAAAAAATTGAGACGGAAATAAATGAAAATAATATCAATTATTACCAAATAGTTAAAAATACATTGATTAATAATAATGAAAATTATATTATGGAAAATAATATTGGTGATTTGAATTCAATTTGTGATTTTTGTGGTGCTAGATATTTTTCATTTGAAATCTCAAGAAATAAAAAATTTACATCATGTTGTCAACAAGAGAATATAACATTACAAAAAGACCCAGAATATCCTGAAGAGATTGAAAAATTGCTTACGGGAAATTCTGTGACAAGTAATAATTTTAAGAAATGCATAAGATCATACAATAACGCTTTAGCATTCGCTAGTTTTGCTGCAACATTTGATAAATTATTTAATAAAGGTCTTCAAGTCATATGTGTTTGCGGACAAATAAATCATAATGCATATGCATTACATGCAAATAAAAATAAATCTAGAAAATATGGACAATTATACATATTTGATAACAAAAAAGCAAATAAATGCCACATAGAAAACGATTAAAATTGTTCTGTTGAATAATTGAATAAATCAGATACTATAATCAGAAAAAATAATCCTTACGCATATTCTTATATGTGAAAGTATATATATATATATATATATATATATATATATATATATATATATATATATATATATATAGACGGTCCAGGCGGAAGTGGTAAAAGGTACTTATTAAATACAATTATAACTTATTTAAAAATTCATGGAATCAACTATTTAGTTGTATCATGGACGGGTATAGCGGCTAATTTACTACAAGATAGTATGACAGTACATACAACATTCAAATTACTATCAAACATATCTGAAGACACAATATGTAATATTAGTATAAACAGCGGAATAGGTAAAAGATGAAAAATGTATCAATTGTTATCTGCGATGAAATCACAATGACATCAAAATACCCTTTTGAAGCCGTTGATTGCATGTTCAGAGATATATGTGATAATTGTAATCGGTTTGGAACAAAAATATTTATAATATCAGGTGATTTTAGACAAACATTACCAATAATAAAACATGGAAATAGAACGCGAATTAATAGAAAAAACAATTATGAATTAAGAGCAACACTTGGATGAGTAAGGTAATAATAAACAATAATTTTAAATAGAAGAGCTTCTGAGTTCATAAAATTAGAATTTCAAAAATTAAAATATTTACTTACTATAATTCTAGTTCCATCATGTGAAAATCTGATAAATACTCAAAACGCAGAGACACAATTTATTTTTTATTTCTCTGAGAAAAGAAGAAGCTAATTAGCTTATGTTGTAAATTAATTGAAGCAGGTAAATTATTATATTATAATCTCTTTATTATTTCTTAACCTAATTTACATTTGTGTCAGCATGACTTATAAAAAATACATACAAAATACTTAACAATATCAACAAAATAAAAGCTTTTTTTTCTTTATAATCCTAAATGACAAGATTTGACATTTATTAATATTTTTTTTCACAATGTCGAAATAACTTGTTTCTTAAATATCGATCACTAAATTTTAACTAAACAATTCATATACATTTACTATGATAATGAATAATAAACTTTTATTGGTGAACTGAAGCAAGTTTATTTTGTTGAGATTTAGTTTTTGAAATATTATATGATTCTTTGCTAAACATCTAATTTAATATTCATGTGAATATTGAAAAATCATTTTTGTACACTGAAAAGAAATAGGTGCTCTCCCCGCCACACTGGTATATCCGTAACGGCACTCCCTCTTTCAATCCATTACGGAGCAAGACCGGCGCTCGAGTGGTCCCGTTTTGTAGCAGCTCCTAATAAGCCGTGTGTGCGGCACTATATATAACTTGTATGGACGCGGTAACTAGCGCCGCAAAAGGTCGTTTGCGGCGCTCTCAAGGCGCGGGCCGGCGCCGCTACGGTCTCGATTTCACAAACTATATAGGCTGTAGGATTCGGCGTAACTACGGTCAGGTGGGTGACTGTAGCGGTCCCTGCGTCTTTTCAGTGTATCTAGAAAGCGAAGACGCTGTTGTTTTTCTTCTGTTGCCTTAAATTCTAGGAGTACTATTATGTAAAAGACAAGATGCAGATCACATTTATGGCTCTTAACCTTAAGACATTATAGAGATTGCTGTAATTTCAATGTACAGGTATTGAGTATTGTTTTAAAATTAATTCCCTTTACTAAAATTTTTATTAAAGTTAGAATTTTTTTAATTTTATTTTGAAAACTTTAACTTGTAGTTTATGTGTGTTAAGGATAATTCTTTTACAGTCAGTCAGTGTAAGATAAACTTACACTAGTGAAATTTCCGACAAAATTCTAAACATTATATTCATGCTAATACAAAATAATGCTATGATACTAAAACTAAAATTATTTCTTATATTATGGGAAAAATTATTGAATTTGGAAAAATAGCTGAGTGGCCAAACTAATAATAAGAAATGAACAATAACAAAAAAGCTGTAATATATGAATCTTTAAATTACAAATAATTTTAATTACATTCTCCAAATATACCTTTTAATTTAATTAAAGAACTTTATTAACATTAAAACAATGTTCATACATACAATATTAATAGCAACAATACGCCATAGAAAGTTCTGAAATCAATATAAGTCAAGTTTTTATTGTCACGTATATATATATATATATATATATATATATATATATATATATATATATAATACAACAGTTTCATAAAAATTTATTTATTTATCAGAAACATTTACCATTTACCAAAATATACTTTACGAAGTTTATCTTAACCCTTAAATGGTAGCTTCATTTTTGGAAACCTTAAATGATAACGATGGGTTACTCCTTTCTAAAGCTTTAAAAAGTATATTATATATTATTAGAAATTGATAATAGCTTTATTTTTATGTTAAGATATCATGTGGATTAATAAATTAATAAAGTTTATTAAAAAATTTTGTAAAAAATGCAGTCATAATAGAAATAAAGATGACGAAATTACTTGTTATTTAAACACCTAATGCAAAACTAAAAATTAAAGAGAGTGATGTTATAGTTAAAAACACACTTGCCAGGCCCATACTCCCATACTTAAGGGTATGGTTTCACGCTACTTTACCGGTCGAAAATTATAATTTTAGAAACTTACAATTTTTGAAAAAACTATACTTCGGAATGAGTTTTCCTTTGATAGATCACTTCATTTTATTTCGATGAAGGGCGAAAACTCTACAAATTAGCGGAAAAAAGCGTTAATCGAAGATAATTAGAAAAACAAATTTCTCAGTTCGAAAAAATTAAATTTCTCAAAAACGGTGTTTCGTAGGGAAATTTCCTATTCAGGATCATTTTATCTTTGAAAAATAAAGAGCGGAAACTTGGTTTGATAAATCATATCGCAAAAAAGCAAAATTACATTTTTCTAAAAAGATGCGATCAGCTGTAAGAATACAATGGCCGTGCAAGAAGCCATGTTTCATAGTTGGCATCAATGCTAATGTATAGTTTGGTACGCGCCAACTTCAAATTTGAATTTTAAATGTAAATTGAATTTATTTTATATGTACAATTTCTACAAATAAACACTTTTTCAACATAAAACTGTTTTATTTTATTTAAAACATAAATATGTAAAAAATTTAATATTATAAGAGAGAACAATATAGTTTACATCATTTGCGAACTCATTATTTTTTTTTTAATTTTCATTATAGCAAAATAAGTAATCTATTCGTTTCTTTGTTTGAAACAAAAATTTTTTTTGAATGACTTTATTGAATTAGCGAAACTTTGGGCATATCCTAACCTTTTTAGAATGAAAATATATTTTGAAAAGCGAATGATAAGGATTACTCAATTTTATTGATAATTATGATTTTGGAAAAATAAACAGTCATAAGTAATTTTATTAAGATAAGACTTTGAAAAAACGTGAGAAAAATCACTTAATTTTTTTAATCTTAGTGTAATGAGTATAAAATAAAATTCATAATATTATTTTTGAAAAATTTGTAGAAATCTATTTTTCAAATTCATTATTTTCCTAATATTTCTTTTTATTCGGAATTTAAATTTTACATTCATGTTATATATAGATTTATCAATCAAACATAAATATAAAAAGAATAAAAAAGATTTTGAAATATATTTTTTTTGACAAAATTTTATTAAAGATAAATGAACAAGACTCTCCGTAAAACACAAACTACAAAAAAACTTTCTTTTATTTGACAAAGAATTCAATTTGGTAGAAATGAATGATTAGTTTTTGAATTTTGTAAATAAATTAAATCATAAATAAATGTACATGTTGAACCTTAAAATTTCAATTTTATTTATGCATTATAATACTTATCATTTTAACTAAATGTTATTTTTTCAAAAAACTGTAAAAAACTATGAAAAAATATAAATAATTGTAAATAAATGTGAATAATTTGTTACGTGGCAAATTCCCCGGACCTCCGAGTGAATCCCCGAAGCCACGAACTTACCTGGGTTCACAAATTTATTTTTTATTTTAATTGAGCGCCAGTGAATCCTGCTCAGCTAGCTGGATAGAGCAACAGCAGAGGGGGTCAATACTTACTGGCCTACCTCGGGTTGTAGGCTGGTTCTATAACGGTCAGAGTGGTCCAAAAAATCTCAATATAATTTATGATTTTAGAAGAAAATTTAGGAAGTTAAAATTAACAATATTTAACAAATAAGGAGTAAAGTAAATTTTAAATTTAAGAAAACTATTGATATTGAATGACTCTAATCATAAAAAGAAGAATGCATAATATAATTAATTTTCTTCAACTTATAATTTTTACTCTGAAAAGAGGAAGAGGGAAAAATAAGCAGTTGACTCTCTACTTAAACTTTGATTTTAAACTTCTTATATTATTAATTTAAGAGAAATTTCATTATACATTGCAAAAAAAACGCTGCTCTAATTGCTCTACTATAATTAAGCTGTGCGCGTGTGCGGAAAACCAAGAATTTATAATTCTGCTACACGTGCAATTGATTTAATCACCTTTTAGGTTAATACCGTACAAACAATAATTATTTGTAGATTAAATCACGCGGCGCTCGATTTCCTTACCGCGCAGTCGCACAACCTAACAATTACAATTCATAATTCAATACAATTTCAAGGAATTAATATTAATATCGCTCGCACTACTCCGTATCAAATAATTGAGAACTTTAGATTTTAATTAATAACTATGTATAGCTATCTCGCTCGCACTCCCGTAACAACCGACCCCGCGTGGCTTCTTTTTCCCTATAACATGTTGATATATATAACAATGTTAGTAATCGAATAATATATATAGCACTATAAGGGCAACTTTTATTTAATTCAACTATCCACGATTCTCGCGTTTAATTTAGAGAACAAGATGGCGTCGCGTCGCTGAATAAAGCGCCTTTACACGTGGCTTTCTCTTTTCTTGTCATTTTCACTTAATTTTCGGTTTTTATATCTTTATTTATCTTTTCACTAACCCGCACTGATTTTAATTATAATTTGTTCACGGTCGCAATCAAGAAAACATTATTATTTTACTAACAACGCAAAATTATATCTCTTAAGGAGAATTGAAAGAAATGATGGGAAAAACCAACAGAAAAGATAATTTAACTAGTTCTTACTTGCTAAACCGCTGGCGAGATTTCACTTACTGTCGCTCTGCTGAAGATTCCTCTCAATAATGCAACGAAGAAGAACGTGGAGCTGGTCGACAAGAAGAAAATCGTATGGTCGAAAACAATGATGGCCCCAGTGGAGGATCGGTCGCCGAGTCGTCGCCTCTGGAGGTATTCACCGTAGTTCGACTTCTCTTTTCCTTTCCTTGATGGTACGGTCTCACGGCTTCTCTGCTCAGATCTCTCTTTCTTTTATTCCTTTTCTCCAATATTCTCTTTAATTCAATTAAGGATAGACTTTTTTTTTCTTTTCTCGAGTGCACTCGATGGCTGCTAAATCAAGAATCTTAGAAAAAAAACTCTGCACGTGTGTTCCCAATGCCGGCTCAGTCAAGAATTCTTTTTACGTGCGCTCTCGTTGACGGCTTATGCAAGAATCATCTTCTTTCAAGAAGAAGGAAATTACATTCCCCTTCGCTCTGTTGTCCATCTCTGTCGCACCTGGTCACTCTCCATTTTCCATCCTTCGTTCTCGTCGCGTCTTAGTTTCTACTTTGATCTCTTCAGTTAAGAGTCGCTATCGACAGCTTAATCAACTCTTGGTCGCGGATCTTCTATCTCTATCACTCTAGTAAAATTTGTATTGTATTCGAAGTTGCTATGTTGCTTCACGCAGTAGAAACATCGATTATCGAAGATTTCTACTCGTAGCTATTCCTCATTAGTCGATTCCACATGTGTATGTACAGCTATAAGGCGCGGCGTTGAAATATCTAAGTATGCGTATATATCTATAGGTATATATACACATTATCTCTATATATCTGTACATATCTCCTCTTCTTTCTCAAACTCAGCGGTTCCATGTCTTGTACGTTTTATTCTATTCTGTATATATATATATATCTAATGTGTGTTGAGCCTGAATGCGTTTGTGCTATCTATCCTTCTCGCTCCTATGTAAATAACTATTAGTTACTTTATTTTTATTTTTGGTTTTCCTCTTAGTTTTCTCGACTCTCCTTTTCATCTGTCAATTTCTTACGCTTGAGAAAAATCATTTTAAAAAAACGTTACAAGAATAAAACCTAAGATTTCTGAATTTAAAAAAAATAAGTACGCTCGCTTGTTATAATTTCGCTTTTTATATTTAATCACTAATATATTTAAATTTTACTCCTTGTGATGTATTTTATACATCACAAATTGTAAAGAAAAATAAATAAATTTAAATAACTGTAAATAAATATAAACAACTGAATATTTATAGTTATTTACAGTTATTTACAGTTAGTAACACTTACTTACAATTATTTCCAGAAATTTTTTCCATATGGGCTTATCTTAATAAAATTATTTACAACTGTTTATTTTTAAAGAACGATAATATAAAATAATATTTGATGAGATTATATTATATGATAAAATTATATTAGCAATAAAATTGAGTAATCCTTATCATTCGCTTTTCAAAACATATTTTCATTCTAAAAAGGTTAGGATATGCCAAAGTTTCGCTAATTCAATAAAGTCATTCAAAAAAAATTTTTGTTTCAAACAAAGAAACGAATAGATTACTTATTTTGCTATAATGAAAATTAAAAAAAAAATAATGAGTTCGCAAATGATGTAAACTATATTGTTCTCTCTTATAATATTAAATTTTTTACATATTTATGTTTTAAATAAAATAAAACAGTTTTATGTTGAAAAAGTGTTTATTTGTAGAAATTGTACATATAAAATAAATTCAATTTACATTTAAAATTCAAATTTGAAGTTGGCGCGTACCAAACTATACATTAGCATTGATGCTGTGGGGACATCCACTATCTATGTATGCGTGCGGCGCTGCAAGCGCACCAACACACATGTAAGTGTGTACATGAGAACGCCTCTGCGCAGGCTCAAATTAGTCGAGGAAGAAGCAGCTCAGCGACTGCCTCTCTGTACTTCAGTCTTGTTCCACGAGTCATTGCGCTTAGTCGTACTGGCTCAGTTAATAAAGGTCCAATTAATTATACTTGTGACTTGTCTTTTTACAGTCCTCTCTCCTACCTTCAACATCATATACATACATATTGTGGGCTGGTTCCTACACACTGGTGACCCCGACTGGCAAGGCATAGCGACGACCAAGCGGCCATTACACCATCAACGCAAAGCGGACTAGGGGGACGCCTCGAAGCCGCCATTTTGTGATTCTCTGTGCTGGCCAAGCACTCATCTCGCCGCTGTCTCGCTGCCACACGCACCAGGAGAGACTTTTTTTTGGACTGGACTTGTTATCTTTATTGGAACATCGCGCCCGTACAACTTCTGACCTTCTGCAGCTCTTCCATAAGGGACGCTTCTTTTGCGGCTAGCCTCAGCGTTCCTTCACGGAGCATCGCAGAACTTCTTTGTAAGGTAGCGAGAGTTGTTACACCAAACACTCTCTTTTTCTTTCTTTCACTTACGCACAAAGTGCGAAGCTCTCGCGAAAAATTTTTTTTCTCATTAAACTCAGGCCACGTGGCGCCATATTCTATTTTACACGCATAACGAAGAGTAATTTCTTTTTTACGGCAGTGCGTGTTGTGGCCGTCAAACAGGTTAGGTTCGCGAGTGAATTTAATTTTTAATATTAAAAAGCACGCCGTTGACATGAGTGCAGGCTATGCACATATATTGTCTGGCGTTGATAAATTCTCTCGCAGATAATCCTAACCTGCAACGAGAACATAAAATCTTCATGCCTTAAGACACGCAGCACAATTGTGCTTGCATTCTGTCTGGCGTGGTAAAAATTTCGCGACCGGAAATCACGCAATTTTGCCAAGCACAAGATACGGCTAGTGTCAAGTGAGGCAAATGCGTATTGCAGACAAAAGTCGTCTATCGTCGCGAAATAAATAACTAACTCTTCAAAAAAATCAGCTATCTCATCTCACGGTCAACAACGAATCAACATTTATAACCTTAAGTGCGGAGTGCGAGGGGTCGAACCTTCACTAAAATTACATTCGCTATATTTGCTTAACGTTTTATATTAAAATTAAATTTTTTTTTCAATTAGTGAAGGTATCGACTTCAGACAATTAAAAATTAGCTTTTACGAATTCTCTGGAGTTTTCTCTTAATTTATCGTTTTGCGAACAAACTTAGTGCAATATATTCTTTTAACTAGTCATATATGTTTGTATCGTAATTATTTATTTTATCATATAGATATTTATTATTCTTTTCTTTGTTTGTGCCTTCGTCCTTATACTACATTTTTTATTTTTTATATATATATATATACATAAATTTCAATTGTGAGTACTTGTGGGCCTCTCGCTCTAAATACACAGCACAGTGGTGCTACATTACATTTTATTTTGTACTGTTGTGAGAAAATCTCACTTATATTCGAGGCGCCGGCACTGCCTAAGAAAGCTCTTTCGCCGATCTCATTGGGATCTTTCTCGAAGACTTTCAACAGCACTGCGGGTGCCAAGAATTTTTCCTTTTTTTTCTTATTCAAGTAAACGCGAGAGACCCACGATTATCATCTTCTCGAGTAGGCGGTCATAGGGAGAATTCTCTCTGTTTTCTTTTTCTCTCTTTCTCACTCGCACGCAGAGAAGAAACCTTTCGCCGTTTGGTCGTAGATCGCATGCGGTCCTTAACGCCAACGCCGGGGGCTAACTTTGAAGCGTCGAGTGCGCGTAACTATAATTATTTGCGCTTGGGCGTCGGAGAGCTTCTTTGCGTGTCTCAGTCGTCGACCACCCAGGTCCTATACGCTGAACACGTGGAGGTCAATTCGACTGCACAAGACGCCATTTTGTTTATATCTTTTATTTCTTCAAGCATAATTGTAGCAAAGCTACTTTCGCAGAGAGAGTTTTCTCGGACTGCTTCCGATATAAAATAGGAAAGGGCGGTTTTCCCTCTTCTGCGACCTCTCGTCTGCAAAATGCCTGCAAATGTGATCCACTCTCCTCTAAAAAGCGTGAAACTCGGCAACACACAAAGCTTGCAAAATACGCAAGATACGTTACGCGCGCAACAAAATAGCTCTCCTTCAGAGAGCATGTACTCGGGTGATGGGGCCGTCCTAGGAGCTTCGGAGAGCACGATGGAGCCAACCATCTCCGGCAGCCCACCCACCGGGCTTGACACAAATTTAGCTACGTCGAGCATAAATAAAATTCAAAAATACGGTGAAAGACCCTTTTTGGCTTATAAGCAAAGAATCGCGCATAAATTTGACCAAAATAGACTCCTTCCTTCAAATACACAAAATGAAAAAACGGTTCCGAGAGAGCCCTACGAAAGAATGGAAAAAACCCTAAATAATAAAATTAAGCAACTACATAATTCACACAAAGAGCAAATCTCGGACTTAACAAAGCAAATAGACTCATTAAAATCTTTTGTTTTAAATCAAACCGGAAAAGAAAATCCGTTAGAGTCACAAAATTCAAATTCTAGATTTTTCGATAACAATCAAGACGATTTTAACCTTCCTTCGGCCTCTACTGCGACACATAAACAAACATTACACTCTCACTTTACAGAACAAAGCTTAACCTTCAAACCAACCTCAAACATTCAAAACACTCAAGTTACTCAACCAACAACAACAAACAATAAAATACTTTCAAACTTTATATATCCTTCAAATTTTTCCGTTACACAGCAAAACTCAATACCTAACACCTCTAATCCGCAAACAACAACAAACACACACAATAGAACAAACATACACTACACAAACACACCTAACCACAACATTCAACCGTCAATACCGTTAAACGTTAACCTTAAACCGATTAAACTGCCCTTCTGGCAACATGACCCCATAATGTGGTTTGAAATGTTCGAATATCAACTCGCCTTACAGAATATTACGGATGATAATATTAAATTTGTAAATGTAATGCCTAATCTTAATAGTAATATAGTAAATGAAATATCTAACAGCATTAAATTATTAAGGCCGAACTATCGCTACGTTGGGATTAAAGATATTTTAGTAAAGAAATATACTCAATCGCAAGACACTAAATTACAAAAACTGTTTCGGGGCTGTCAAATAGGTACGAGAAAACCGTCGGAATACTTAAATGAATTAATTAATTTAGGGGAGAGCAAATGTCGCGCGCTTCCATCCTCAAAGCATGGAAAGCCAACTTACCATGCAATATTCGTCCATTCTTAAGAGAAGAGATAACGACGGAAAATGAAATGGCGTTGGTCGAGCTCGCGGATCAAATCCACGCTGATATATACGAAAATCATAATAAAATCAACGAAATTAAACAAAGTGAATCACATATATTAACGGAAATGATGACTAAAGTCGACGCATTGGTCAATCAACGCAGTACAGGTGAAAGACGCCCGCGTGAAAGAACATCGTTTGAGCGCAATAAATCTAGAGGACGTGCGCGTAGTCAGAGTAGAGACGGCAAAAAATATTGTTTTTATCATAGTAAATACGGCAAAGATGCTTATAAATGCTCGAAGCCGTGTGATTGGGTGAATTACTCTAAAAAAGTAGACCAACCGAACGTAAAACATAAAGGTAAAAATAGCTCGGAAGGCAACAAGAGAAACTCCGGAGAGTCGGTAAACTAGAAACTCGGCGCGTCATGGAGACCAGCGTGGCCGGGATTAAATCTGTGCGTCTCCACGTAAAAGACAGAACTACCAACGAGGTGTTCTTAATTGACTCGGCGCGGAAATTTCCGTAATCCCTAGACCAAAAAAATATATCGGTAAAAAAACACACATACATTTATACGCAGCCAACGACACTAAAATAGACACATATGGCACGTTAAATAAAAAACTTGACTTTGGGTTCACTCAGGAGCTAATATGGCCCTTCATAATTGCTGACGTCCCTTACCCTATACTGGGGGGAGACGCTTTAAATCATTTTCACCTTTTACCTGATTTAAACAAAAAAATATTAATTAATGCCAATACAAATGAAATAATAAATGGTTTTAACAAGACCGTTCCTGATCTACAAATCTCTCTGATCGACCCCAGGGTCAAGTACTCACACATTTTAAACAAGTTTCCCGCGGTGATAGGCATCGATAGGCCAAAATCTCTTAAAAAAAGAGGCATTTTTCATTACATTAAAACCACAGGCCCTCCTTGTGCACAGAGACCGCGACGCTTGCACCCTGAAAAATTAAAAATAGCCAAATCGGCATTCGAAGAGTGGTGTAAGTCAGGCGTGTGCAGACCCTCGAAAAGTCCTTGGGCCACGCCCATACATATCGTACCGAAAAAAAACGGGGAATGGAGAGTCTGCGGAGACTATCGGAAGTTAAATGAGGTAACGGTACCGGATAGATACCCCATACCGAATTTGCACGACTTCGCGAGTAACCTACACGGTAAAACGATTTTTTCCGCCTTAGATCTGGAGAGCGCATTCTTACAGATTCCTATCTTTCCAGATGATATCCCCAAAACGGCAGTAATTACGCCATTCGGTCTATACGAGTTTCTCGTCATGACCTTCGGTTTTAGAAACGCGTCGCAGACGTTTCAAAGATACGTCAATTTAGCACTGGGGGACTTGGACTTCATTTTTGCCTACATCGACGACATCCTGGTGGCGTCTGCCTCACCCGAGGAACATGAAAAGCACTTAAACATAGTGCTCGAAAGACTGCAGAACTTCCACTTGCATTTAAACCTTAAAAAATGTATATTTGGCGCAGAGAGTTTAGTCTTCCTCGGTCATACAATAGACAAAGAAGGCCTTAAGCCTGACCCAAAATTAGTCGATGCAATAAAAATTATCCTCAACCGCGAATAGTAGACGAACTACGCAGGTTTCTCGGCTTAATCAATTTTTACAGAAGAGCGATTCCTCACGCAGCAGAAACGCAGCGCCATCTGCACGCGCTCATAAAAACCAACAAGAAGAAAGACAAAACACCCGTCATTTGGACCCCACACGCGTTAGAAGCTTTTGAAAAAACAAAAAAAGACATAGTCAATATAACTACATTAGCTTATCCGTGCCCCAACGCAGAAATACGCGTAACTACGGATGCTTCGGACTTCGCCATGGGTGCTTCTTTGGAGCAATTTGTAGACGGCAGTTGGCAGCCGTTGGCATTCTTCTCGAAGAAGTTCAACCCCGCGCAATCGAGATACAGTGCATATGATCGCGAATTGATGGCAATTTTTGAGGCCTTAAAACACTTTAATTATTTTTTGGAGGGACGTAACTTTAAAATCTTTACGGATCACAAACCATTAATTTATGCACTCGCGCAAAAAATAGACACATGCACACCATTGCGCGCACGCAAACTATCGTTCATATCGCAATTTAACACAGAAATTTGTTACTTGCGGGGCGAAGACAATGTGGTTGCGGACTCGCTTTCGCGCGTTGATTCCTCCATTGCGCCAGCCTCTTTTGACTGGAACAATGAGATATCAACGGGCGAACCCTTTGTAAAAAAGACCCTCGCAAGCATAACAACGTTCAACTTTCCAACATTCTTCACGCTCGAAGAGATCTCCCAAGAGCAGGAATGCGATAACGAACTACAAAACATAACATCGGATCCAAATCACCCTCTTAAATTAACGAAACTGCGCTGGGGACCGAAACGGACGGCTATATATTGCAATTTCGCCGCGCAAACCTTTAGGCCATTCGTGCCCAGGTCGCTCAGACGCGAAATCTTTAAACTCTTTCACATAAATAACGCGCACCCTTCAGGCCGTGTAACCGATAGACTTATTAGACAGCACTACGTGTGGCCTAATATGGCTAAAGAAGTAAAAGAGCAATGCAAAAATTGTATAGACTGCCAACGAGCAAAAGTCTCTCGCCAAAATAAATTTTTGCCATCGCACTTCGTCGAACCGGACGCGAGATTCGCACACGTGCATATTGATATTGTAGGTCCCTTGCCCTCGAGCGAAGGCTACAAGTATCTGCTCACGATGATTGATAGATTCTCGCGCTGGCCAGAGGCGGTACCTCTGTACGACATAACAGCACCAACGGTTGCACGCGCATTTTTTGACACGTGGGTATCGCGATTCGGTGCACCCGTAACAATCACTACGGACCAAGGGCGGCAATTTGAATCCCAGTTATTCACCTCGCTTTTAGAGTTGATAGGCTGCAATCGAACACGTACGACTGCTTACCATCCGCAAGCAAACGGGATGATCGAGAGATGGCATAGGCAACTTAAAGCTGCATTAATGTGTCTTGCACAGACTCACGAGTGGACCAAAGTTTTTTCAAGTGTATTATTAGGTTTACGTACTAGGCTACGCCTGGATACGAATGCGAGTCCGGCTGAGTTTGTGTACGGCACAAAATTAACAATACCGGGCGATATCCTTCAGTTTCGCGATACATGCAGCTCCCAAGACAACAGCTTTTTATCGGAATTCAAAGATTACATCGCACAAATGAAACCTGTCCCGGTAACTCACAAAAATTCCGCCAAGCCCTTCATCTTCAAAGATCTAAAAACTTGCACACACGTGTTCGAGAGAGTAAGAGCCGTAAAGCCACCACTGACACAACCATACACCGGGCCCTATAAGGTCATATCGCGACACCAAGACGGGCGCACATTTACACTTGACAAACACGGCAAACACGTCGTAGTAAACGTAGAACGCTTAAAACCAGCATACTTTCTAGCCGAGGAATTCAATGATTTAGACGTGAACTCAAACGTCAACGATAATGCATATGGAAGATCTCTGCAAAACTTTCTTTTTCCGAATTTTAATGCACCGACAAGCGCCACAGTGCGCAAACTTGTTGACGACACAGGGAACAGGGCGTCGCAATCCTTGCCCTCTGATGTGACAAAAAATAACGTGCAGAATGATAACTGCGAATCAAATAACACCTTGACACAGCAGTCTGTCAATGAAGACCGCGATGCTCACACGGAGGATACAGCCTTGCGACCCCCTTTCTCGCAGAACAATGACACTGCACCTAGTGCAATCGAGCAAAATGGCCAAGAGCCTTCGCGGATCGGTGAAACAAATTCCGTTGCCGAGCCCCATGCCATTACACACGAGGTTCTTATACATAGAAATAATGACAAAGACGAGTTGTCGCCGGGGGGGGATGGTCGCACCATGGGCGATAACACTCAAGCGACTAGCAATAGATTAACCAGCGAGAACGCATTTCCCGACGCACCGGAATGCGAAGAAACTCCAGAGATCCCCACCTCTAATCAAGACAACACGTCTTCCTCTGACATTCCTTCACATCCTACTCCCACCTTACCCAAAAAGAAAAAATTTATTCCTAATATCCTAAAGAAAAAAAACATCAACTCTCTTGCAACGGAGAGTGGGGAAGCAGGTAAAAAAGTTAGGTTCTGCGACAAAGTCTCAATCAAATATGTAAGTAGGGCCTCGCACTCAATTCCTAAATTGTACAAAAAACGTAAGCTAGATACTGCTAGAGAACTGGAGGAAATTAAAACCCTCCTTACAAAATACATAAACACAACTAATCAAAATTCTCTTTCGTTTGTTCTCTAGCTCCTGTCGCTCCAGCTTGCTTGTAGGCATGGCCTCCTCCAGCAGTTGGGTCAAAACGCAGGACATCTCCGCAGAGATCCTCCGCCTGCATGAGAGTCTTCTGGACGCCATTGTGGCAACTCCAGAGGGCTCTCCTACGAGACACCATCTTCGTATGGCGGAGATCACTCTCTCGGAGTTTAAGGAAGATTATATGCGACGCACCACCGAGACCATGAACGCGGCCGTTCGTGCTTCCCAACGCACTTACCCGCGTACTCCACCCACCTACGACCGTCGTCTTCCCACACTGTTCGTCGGCAACCAGCATGTGCGCACCTTACTAGTTTATAATATGCACAGGGTCTCAAAGAGGGTTTTAGGCGACATGCTGCTTGCGCGCGGACAGAGCGGATTTTACATCGATGCGGTCTACGTCAAGGGTTCACGGTGCAGTGCGCGGGTGACTTGCGATAACCTCGCGTCATCAACTAAAATGCAGTGCGACGCTATTCTAAATAAGTTGTATTTTGAAAGCGAGCGGGGGCGAGACGCGCAGGAGATATGTCAAGGTATCTCCATTTACGGATTATAGTGTGACCACCGGCGTAGAACCGGTGGCAAAGAGCTCTTCAGAGCCAACTCCTGTGTGCCTCACGGCCCTTCGACTCGATCCTATAGTAGCATGTATTTTAAAACACTTGGACAATGATTCCAAGCTAGCATTTATCACTGCATTTGAAGGATGGCGCGTGGTCAAGTATAAAATAGGCCACCTGCATCTTGATTCGGGTAACGGGCGATACCGGACGGCAAATGGTCGGCAAAGGATGCTGGAAGATGCGCAACAATTTTACTTTTCAGGCATCACCATCCGTGAATGGTGGCCCGTGGATGCGTCCTTTCTCCAAAAGTTATTGGATCTTAGTTTATTTAACCCGTCGGGTCGGGTGGAGCGGACGCACCTCACGGGCGTTGACTTGCGCGGCGTCGTGGTGACGCCTACGATACTGGAAGGGCTGTCTCGATTCTCCATAGAAAGGTTAATTATAGGAAAAACCACCGGGTTTTTCGAGAGTCGAGTCAGCCTAGAAGGTGTCGTGCATTTTGCCGTCCATGATAACCCAACGGTTCGTCTCGCTTGGATGGGAGGGCGGGAGGAGGATAACCCCGACGAGCGCACTCTCATTCCATGGCTCAACCACCAGGCTGCTTGTACGCTCTCTTCTTTACGGCTAGTATCGTGTCCTCAATTACGGATAGAGTTCTTAATCGAATTTCTAAAAGAGAATTTTAAAATTTCAGAGCTCAGCCTGGTGGATTGCACCAACATCGACGCAACGTTGCAGATGTGGTCTCTCCCTGAGAGGGTCTTCAGGAGCCTAACTCCTTGAGGGCCTTCTACATGGAGTATAACACTACAACCACCGAACCTCTGGAATTTATTCATCGACCAGACCTCCACATTCATCCTTTTTTGATGGAGTTGAGCCTCAAGGGCAGTAGATTCATAGAGCAGAGCTTGCAGGATTTCTTAAACCATGCCCCAGAGCTTCGTGTGGTTGATTACACGGGCTTGGACATTCCCCAACAAAGACTAAACTTCTCGGGTCTCCAACATCTGACCACAGTAAAACTGCCTTACCATCAGGGCATTGAGGACACCCTGGAGTCATTATGTACTCTCCAAGTTCGTGACGTCACCATTACCAACACCTTGGGGAAGAACAACAAACGAAATCGAGCGTTTAGCCCACGCTTCATCATGGACGTCATCTCCAGAGTGCCCTCATTCAACTTCGTTGCACTCGGGTGCAAGATCCACATGCGTGACACGATGCGGCGACAGCTCATCACGCTTGGCGCTTACGTCACGCAGAAAAACCCCGTAACATCTGGGTCCTCATATTATGAGCGCTTCGAAGTCTGGATCTATAACTAGATCCACCGTGGTCCAAGCCCGCGTACACCATTACTAACACCTTTTGTAATTGCGCATAGTTCATTCCTTTTTTTGCAAACTTTACTTCATTTTTACATATATATATATCCTTTTGGATAAAATTTTTATCTTTATTTAGAGCCAATTTTCTTTTAACACACAAACTCACGCATGCAATTTTTTTTTAAAACAGTCAGGTGCACTGCGCAAAACTTTTGAAGTAATAATCACATATTTCATAGGCATTACACATTTCCTTTTTGTACACTCAATTATTTTTTCACCTTCATGTATTACTGATGCAAATCAAACCACATAACAAGTAACAATTTGGATAATTAAAAAACTTTAATGCATCAAATTATTCTTACGAATAAATCACAACGAGTTGTACTTATTGAACAGCATTTATAGTGCATTTGACTGTAGTAACTAATGCGCAAAAACCTTGTAATTTTGTAATTTTTTTTGTAATATTTCACAGCGAACAAATGTCTGTACATAACAGCGCTCACACTTTAAAATAAATGCAATTAAGTAAAATACGTTCCGTACGTAACATTGTGTGTGTAGCGCGATTTAATAAAAAAGTACATTTTCACTACGCTCTGTGTTCAAAGCGAACAAACTATCTATAATATTAATTGCACTCTAAGTGCATAAAAAATCTATTTACACTGCGAACATAATAATAGCGATAATAGCTAATTGACTTGATAATCTCTACTGTGATAAAGCATTTCCATGCATAAATCTAGCTAATTAATCTTAACAGTGCTCACTGTGACAAGGTAATCGTGCCTCTGCGAATCCCTATTGGGACCTAAATGTACTTCTTTGTAAGAACTATATGCAACATTTAATATTTTTTTAATAAACTGCATTAAATGTACTCCTAGCTGTGATATAACTACGATATCTGTAATTTTAAAATTTCAAACTGTGATATAACTGCGATATTTACAATATTACTGCGATGATTTAATAAAAATTGTTAATGCGAAATCCTTAATTTAATGGTTATTATGTACAATTGTATTATTCTTACTCTGTGATATAGTGCATTTTTCGCACTAAAAAATACTAATAAAGTTACCCATAGCAATAATTAATTGTTGGGGGGGGAGTGATGTGGGGACATCCACTATCTATGTATGCGTGCGGCGCTGCAAGCGCACCAACACACATGTAAGTGTGTACATGAGAACGCCTCTGCGCAGGCTCAAATTAGTCGAGGAAGAAGCAGCTCAGCGACTGCCTCTCTGTACTTCAGTCTTGTTCCACGAGTCATTGCGCTTAGTCGTACTGGCTCAGTTAATAAAGGTCCAATTAATTATACTTGTGACTTGTCTTTTTACAGTCCTCTCTCCTACCTTCAACATCATATACATACATATTGTGGGCTGGTTCCTACAATGCCAACTATGAAACATGGCTTCTTGCACGGCCATTGTATTCTTACAGCTGATCGCATCTTTTTAGAAAAATGTAATTTTGCTTTTTTGCGATATGATTTATCAAACCAAGTTTCCGCTCTTTATTTTTCAAAGATAAAATGATCCTGAATAGGAAATTTCCCTACGAAACACCGTTTTTGAGAAATTTGATTTTTTCGAACTGAGAAATTTGTTTTTCTAATTATCTTCGATTAACGCTTTTTTCCGCTAATTTTTAGAGTTTCCGCCCTTCATCGAAATAAAATGAAGTGATCTATCAAAGGAAAACTCATTCCGATGTATAGTTTTTTCAAAAATTGTAATTTTATAAAATTATAATTTTCGATCGGTAAAGTAGCGTTAAACCATACCCTTAAAGATGTTTTTGACACTCCGTGCGAGAAGCTCGATTTCACGCACGCTGTACAAAGTGACACGTGCGAAAATGGAGCTTCTCACACGTCGTGTCAAAAAATAGTGTTCGATACTCGTGCGAAAAAGTGATTTCTTACTCGTGTGACCTTTTCACCCTCGCTTCGCTCGGGCGCAAACCGCCACACGAGTAAAAAATCACTTTATCGCACTAGTACCGAAATATACTATTTCAATGTTTTGACACTAAAATGTTCAATAACCATTATTTAGAAAAGGTTAAAGTTTTTATACAAAGTAATTTTTCAAATGAAAATAAAAATAATTTAATAGATATTCTATGAATTATATCATAAAAATTTAAGGTTTAAGAGGCGGTCGGAACCAAATCGGTGACTTAGTTCGGTGCTTATAATAAATGCTTATAATAATTTATTCATTTATTATAATAGTAAAAATATAGTCATTTCCTCTAGTCATGTATATAAAGAATAATTTAAAATAGTGAAAGCCACAAAAATATACAAAATATTGTTATAAAGCGAAAAATCCCACCTAACAATCGACAAAACAGTTTTTTGCATGCGGTATATGTCAAGTCAGTTTGATATTTGTAATAAATGCTTATAATAATTTATTTACTTATTCATATGGTAAAAATATAGTTATTTCCTCTAGTCATGTATATAAAGAATAATTTGAAATAGTTGAAGCCATAAAAATATATAAAATACTATCGTAAAGCGAAAAATGCTGACTTGACATATACCGCAAGTCACCAATTTGGTTCCGACCGCCTCTTAAAAGAGCTTTTAATATGACAGTGGTCGCTCGCTAAACATCGTTGTAAGATATGTAAGATGTAAGTTAAATAAAATAGTATATAGTTGTTGAAACAGTCAAAAAGATAAGGAGTGATAATGTTTTATCTATAGCTATGGGAGTATGGGCCTGGCAAGTGTGTTTATAACTTTAACATCACTCTCTTTAATTTTTAGTTTTGCATTAGATGTTTAAATAACAAGTAATTTCGTCATCTTTATTTCTATGATGACTGCATTTTTTACAAAATTTTTTAATTAACTTTATTAATTTATTAATCCACATAAAATCTTAACATAAAAATAGAGCTATTATCAATTTTTAATAATATATAATATACTTTTCAAAGCTTTAGAAAGGAGTAATCCATCGTTATCATTTACTAAATAAATAATTATAATCACACTAAGGATTGTACTGTATTTTCAAAAATTGAAGCAAATGTGGAGCAGCGCAACAGCTGATTAATCATCAAATATACGATAGCATCAAAGCAATCAGATTTAATATATATGTGTATGTGTATGCACATCATATATACTGCTGTTATTCTTGCTGTCTCTTTCGTACTCATTCTAATATATATGAATGGACTCTCTTTTTTCTATGTTTGTCACTTTCAAGACAATATATATATATACACACACTGCTGTTTGCTGTTACTCGTTCTCTCTCATTCACTCTATGCATATGCCACATGTTATCTTCCCTCTCTCTCTCTTTTTCTATATACGTACGCCTGCTCAGGCGACTGCGCGCGCAACTTCCGTCTCATACGTTAGGCTGAACGAGAAAATTATTAAAAACAAGAAATCGCAGGTCTAGCCTATATATCATACAAAAAATAATAAATACTTCATTTTTTAGCTGTTTTTGGTATGAAATGTTTATTAGCATTATATTATATATATATATATTTATATATATATATATATATATATATATATATATATATATATATATATATATATATTGTAACGGGAAATATATTTAAATAAACAAATTAAATATATTTGTGGGTTTCGTATGTACTTACTTCAAGTACATACGCACTTACCGTTAAATAACCGATTTTCTACTTAGAGACGATCGACCTTGTAATTCGTCAATGCTCGTATATAAACGTCTTTTTCGTACAAAGAAAATCAGCTAAACAATATTTAACATTATTGCAGAACTTCGCTTAGAAGTTCTGCCTTCCGGACGTCTGGTACGACGAAACCCACGGCGTGTACTTTGAGACTTTAATAAATATCGTAAATCAAAAGCAATCAAGTGTATTAAGATTATCATATAAAGGCAAAACACGATTTTACTGTGAGAAATAATATTATGCAACAATTCAAATTAACTCAAACTTTACTTTACTTTATTCAAAATGATAGACAAATATAGTACATTAAAACAAATTCATAATGATAGTTATTAGCTACAAAATTTAGTTAAACTCACGAAAAGAAACAAAAGTTAATTTAAGTTACCCTAAGCTATATGACGCGGCGCACACGGCGGTCTTGATATCTTAGTATCTATCGCATATACGCGTTTAACAACAACGAACAAAAATAATTATGCGACAGTCTGCAGACTTACATTTTTCCTTCCCAGATCAAGCGTTGAACACGAAGAATCGCCGACGGGATTTTTTCTCAATAACGATTCGGCAATCTAACTAAAGCAGCACCGTAATTATGCGGCGCAGCTCAATGGTCTCGTTGCTCTCGTTGAAAGGTGGCCGAACTCTCTCTGCACAGTTCTAGCAAAAACTCTCTTGTTATCGAAGAGCAAATAACTCAATTATTCACCCCGAGATTACACAGTTTCACTCGATTCGAAAAGAAAACTTTCAGAGCAAGACACCGAGACTTTAACAATATTTTTCCAAAGATCTTTTTCAAAACTTTAGTGGACGTACAAGCTTGCACAACGTACAATATGGCTGCTCCAATCTTTCTACCTTGTTAAAAACGACCCGTTCGTTTCTCTCTCTTGCCTCATCCTACCCGGCATGCCCTGCGCGCGCCTCTCTCTACCGTTATATATATGCGTCGCTGAGACAGACTCTCTCCATCTCACTCTTACATTTACATATCTAGCCTACATTGAGCCGTGCGACTTATAACGAGGATAGAGCTATATCATAGCGTACAAATAATTTACTATCCTCGTTACACCCCTTCCCCAGACGCTGGAAGACTTGACTGACAGCTCTGCTACCCTATCTGGTCGCACTGAAATCCAAAGTCTGATACAGGAGTAAAAGAAATCAATACTTTACAAAAAGAGGCATTTATTTACAGCGAGACTAATAAATTTACAATCTGATTAACTAAAAGAGAAATAAAAAGAAGAGTTTAATACAACTTTAAAACAAACAAAAAAAATTCTATATATATAATACAGTCTTCTGTTACACCTACAGCACGCCCCATCGCATCTTCCTTCATGGATATTGGTGATGACTAGAGCGATTGGGGCAGTGCTTACTTTTCCTCACGCCCAAAGTGCCACAGATATAGCATCTGGGCTCTTCGGGGTGATCTCGCTTGTAAGCGGCGCGAGTCTTCTCCTTCTCCAACTTCAACTCTTCAAAGAGCTCATTCTTACGAGCTTGGTCGACCTGCTTACGGGCGAGTTGGATTCGAGCTCGCGCCTCTTCTTCTTCTCGAGCGGCTCTGGTCTCAAGCTGCCGCCTTCGTAGCCTGGCTTGAGCCAGAGCCTGTTCTTGCTGTTGTTGGCGCCGGATTTCTTGTTCACGGCGCCGACGTCTCTGTGAGCGAAGAGCATTGATGGCAGCATGCTCCTCGCGTCTGTTCGCCACCCGCTTTATCCATACGTCAGCCTTTGCTGCTCCCTCCTCGCCGTATGACTCTAAGAAGTCCTCTAAAGCAGCAAAGGCGTCGTTTTCCTGCTGAAACACCTCGCGTGATGCGGCCATGGCAGCAGCCAGGAGGCGCTCCACCTTCTCCCACTCCTCTTCCATAGGAGTCATGTCGGTAGCAGACACGGAGTCGTTTCTCCCATCAGTAGCGCCTACAGCATGAGTGCCTTCCACTTCTGGCACAGTTTCAATAGCGGCCGCAGCTTCTTCATCTGCGGCAGCCTCCTCCATATTTGACCGCAGCGTCTCTAACAAGTCCACAGACCGACATATGGCCCGCTGTAAGCAGTGATGGATTTCGAAGATGCTTATATGATATCCAACAGCCAACTTCAGAGTATATACTACAGAATAATATATTCTGCTTATACTCTAATTCTACGGTATACTCTGAAGTTGGCTAAAGGATATCCTAATATATAGATATACATAAATGTATAAAGCATCCTCGAAATCCATCACTGGCTGTAAGTCACTTTGGGACTCCTCCACTTCTTCAATGACGACAGTTGATTCTCGTCTTCGGTCGTCAGGGTGACCCAAAACAGATACTGCTTGCCTCGACGCTCTTCAATCTGTAATTCGGCCAACTCTGCTACCAACTTCATGGATTTCATCAAGGCTGACTCCATGCTGAAAAAGAGAAACGAACACAGGTCATGACTATGATCTCCTCGCTTGAGATTGCGCTCGCGTTTTACGAGGAGAGATAAAACCTATATTCATCTTTGTCGCACGCTTTTTTGTTCCTTTCGGCCTACCACGACTTCGCTTACTCTCAGCATTCTCGCTCACTTGCTGAGGAACTGTAACTCGCTTTAACGCCGCACGTTTCACCACCACAACCGTTTTACGCGGCCTACCACGCTTCTTAGAACTACCTAAGCTACGCAACTCATTTCCACTCGCAGGTGGAACCTCATTGCTGTGATGGTGACTCTGACCATTCGCAGATGGCGTTTCGCAACAAATCGCATCGCTATTATCTCGCTCTTCTGAATCCAACGGTGGATGTTCTTCGTTGTCATCGTCTTCTGGATCTTGTCCATCTATATACCTTTTTAGATCACAAACTGGTATTACTTTTTCAATATAACCATGAGTGTCTATTACATCATAGGTATTTTTACCACAACAGGCCGTAACTACATACGGCCCTGCATATTTAGGTGCCAATTTAGCACTAATACCCTGAATGGCAGATGATAAAACTCTATTTCTTTTCCAAACCCTATCACCTACTTGATACCAGATATCTCTATGACGAGAATTATAATATTTCGCCTGTCTGTTCTGTGCACCTTCAGCCTGAACCTTAGCCTTATCCTGTAAGGCAGGCAAATTTTCCAAATACTTTGCCCATTGACGTACTGCCTCCTGATTTTCCTCATTACAAGCAGCTCTCTCCTCTTCTCTTTGAAGAGAGCCAGGTGGCACCAGCTGCTTTCCAAAATTCAACATTGCTGGAGTAATACCAGTTGAACTTTGCTCGGCTGTATTATATGCAAAAGTAAAGTCCGACAAGTGCTCATCCCAAGTTTTATGATAACTTTCCACGTAGGACCGTATCATAGTCTTAAGAGGAGGCCGTATAGCTCTGTCCTTGTCTAATCTAAATTTTCGTTATTATTAATAAATTAATTATTGTTATGCAAAAGTAGGGTATAGCCCAATAGATTTCAGGACGAGCAAACGATCCTATTCTATGAAAAATATGAAATTTTCATTAGTTTCCGAGTGAGGTCTGAAACGGAAAAACAATTGAATTTGATAGCTGTTATTCCGTTTCAGACCTCACTCGGAAACTAATGAAAATTTAATATTTTTTCATAGAATAGGATCGTTCACTCGTCCTGAAATCTATTGGGCCATACCCTTACTTTTGTATAACAATATTTAATTTATTAATAATAACAAAAAATTAAATTAGACAAGGATAGAGCTATACGGCCTCCTCTTAATAGTCCTGTTGACTCGCTCCACGGGGTTAGCTTGTGGGTGATATGGAGGTATTGTCGTATGCAATACTCCAATGCTTTTTAAATATGGATCTATCACTCCATTTACAAACTCAGTACCATTATCAGATAAAAACACTTCAGGAGCACCAAAATGATATATTATTTTCTCCTTGAAGTGTTTAAGAATGCTTATACCATTAGCTTTTCTTAATGGTACACACTCTACCCATCTAGTAAATAAATCTTGCATTACTAAGACATGCCCTTTGGTACTTTTAGGTAGTGGTCCAACTATATCACCAGCTACCACTTCCCATGGCCGTCTTATAACGCGTTGCCCCATCAAACCGGCAGGTAATTGCTGCTCAACTTTGCATTGTTGACACACTAAGCACTTACGCACATATTCCATTACATCTTTGTATACGGAATGCCAAAAATATCTTTCAATCACTCTTTTATTGGTTTTCTCTCTACCTAAGTGACCTGCAGTAGATTCATCATGACATTCCATGAGCACTCTTTTTCTCTGTTCCAAAGGAACGACGAGTTTCCAAGCCTCGTCATCCTGACCCATAATATCATCGATCTCTTCATTAGGACAATACTTGAAGAGACGACTACCAATAATTTTCCATCTTGGATTTCCTCTTGGATCCTTTTGTACTTTATCAAACCATTCCAAGTACCATGTATCCTTGGTTATGGATGCTGTATGAAGAGCCGAGACTTCACTGTCTTCGTGCTCTTCACCCTCATACATTCTTGAGAGTGCATCTGGAACATGATTCAGTGCTCCTTTTCGGTGTTCTACAGTAAACGAGTAGCCTTGTAATTCCAACGCCCATCTCGCTAACCTACCAGTTGGGTTATGTAAATTACACAACCATCTCAAACTACTATAATCTGTAATCACTTTAAAATGGTATCCATCTATATAAGGTCTGAATTTGTTAGCAGCCCATTTTACAGCTAAACATTCTCGTTCAGTTACAGAATAATTTCGTTCTGCTTGGTTCATAGTGCGACTGGCGAATTCCAGCACCCGTTCTTCTCCATCAATCTCTTGAGTCAGAACTGCACCAAGACCTGTATCGCTTGCATCAGTTTGTATAACAAACAGCTTATCAAAATGTGGTTTCTGCAATACAGGTGCAGAAACCATTAAGGCTTTTATCTCTTCAAAAGCTTGCTGTTGATTTTCAGACCATTCGAATCGACAATCTTTCTTTGTCAACTGCGTTAATGGTTCTGCTAGCGTAGCAAAATCTTTAATGAATTTCCTATACCACGACGCCATTCCTAAGAATCGTCGCAGTTGCTTTAAGTTTCTTGGCGCTGGATACTCAACAATTGGCCTGATCTTCTCTGGATCAGGTCGAAATCCATCTTTATTAACTAACAAACCGAGATACTTTACTTCTTCGCAACAGAAAATACTTTTCTCTCGGTTTATCGTGAGGTTCGCTTTCTTTATCCTTAATAGCACGTGTTCTAACCACTTCAAGTGCTCTGCAAAGGTTTCAGTAACTACTATTATATCGTCCAGATAAGCGAATGCATATGGCTCCATTTCAGGCCCAATCACGATATCGATTAATCGCTGAAATGTAGCCCCAGCCTGGCTCAGACCATACGGCATTTTTATGAACTGATATAGTCCCAATCGAGGAACCGTGAATGCCGTAATAGGCCTCGATTCTACCTTAAGCGGGATCTGATGATGAGCTTGACTCAGATCCAGCGTAGAGATATACTTAGCCCTCTGTAGTTTCCGAAAGATTGCATCCATAAAAGGAAGAGGGTAAGCATCTTGTTGAGAAACAGCATTGACTTTTCTGTAGTCAACGCAAAATCGAAACTTTCCATTCGCTTTACGAACCATAACGACTGGACTAGACCAGCCACTCGTTGATGGCTCTATTATTCCAGATTTTAGCATTTCTCGTACTTGAGAATGCATTTCTTCTTCCATTTTCTGTGACGTAGAATAATATTTTTGTTTAATGGGTTGAGCTGAACCAACATTAATCTCATGCTCAATCCAAGTTGTGCAACCTAATTGGCCATTATCTTCTCCGACTATCCTATCTAATAGTTCCTGTAACTGTTGCTTTTCTTCCGGTTTCAAATTAGCCAATCCAGTTTGCACCACTTCTTCTGACTGTACGGCAGCGACCTCTAAATCTATATATATATTAGCATCCTTTAGCAATACTCTATTTTCGCATGGATCCAGTATCGTTTTAAATTCACGTACAAAATTCACTCCAAGATAGCAATCTGCGTCTAACTCAGGCATGATTGCCACCAAAATATCTTTAGTAATGCTTCCCAACGTAAAAGGAAGTTTTACATAACCTGATATCGGAGTAAAATGTCCATTAGCAACTCTAGCCCTTCGGTTATAACTTTTCTGCCGCACTGATCTGCTAAATTTTGACCAATAGATCCCATCACTGTTCTTGATGCTCCTGGATCATATAAAGCACGTATCATTTGATTGCAGATCTTAATTTTTAACCACCATCGTGTTTCAGCTTCACTAGTGCCATCTGCTACATTATCAACAGTATTCAAGTTTAGGTTATCTACTACCTCTAACGTTGGATCTTTTCCTTTAGTAGACTCGGCTCTTACCGAGTCCACTGATGGTACTACTGACTCTTTGAAAGCCATATCAGAGTCAGAGGGAGCTGTATTGGCCTCCTTTACTTGCTCCCTTGCGCGTTTCCCGAACACTGTGGGCAATTACGCTTGATGTACCCAGGATTGCCACAACCATAGCAAACTATTCCGCTTTGTCTACTATGTGAATTTGACGATGGGCTATTCCCTTTATCTTTTTTGGAATCATCCGGTTTTTGACTTGAATCCTGTGAACTTTCGTTCTTCTGATTCGGATGAACCTTCTCATTATTATCTTGAGGCACCTGCTTATTTGGTGTGCGGAACTTTGTTCTATTCTGATTCGTAAATTTAGAAGTTTTATTCTCTAACTTCTTTTCAAACTGGGCTAATTTTTGTTCTAAAATTTTTGTAACAGCAGACACCATATCTTCGACCTTAGTCGCCTTGGTGTCTACACCAGCTACCTTCGGTGAGATCTTTTTCCGATTCGCCGGTGGGTGATAAGCAGTTTCCGGTAATAAGGCTTTTCCAGGTGATGGCGGAGGTTTATAAACTTTCTCCGCTTCCAAAGTTAATTCAGCTTCAACAGCGAGTTCTAATAACGCATCAATGCTATTGAATTCATCTCTGCGCACTAGTCTTTGCAGCTCCGGTCTCAAGTTGCGGTGCAGTAAATCTAACTGCTGACTGAGATCCGGTTGTGGTTTCTGCCTACGCATTATTGCTATAAGGCACGTTAAATAGTCACGCACTGGCTCATCGTTGCCTTGCATCCGTGTATTCGCTTCTGCTATGATCCTCTGCTGGAAACGACGGTTGGTACCATACCATCGTCTCGCAGCATCACAGAATTCCGGGCCAACTATGCCATTGGTCCCGATTATTGCGATACCACGTAGCTGCTACACCTGTCAGTAGTTCAGAAAGTGAATATAATAAATCACTTTCTGACATATTAGCCAGGACCCGACACTCCTCGACTCTTGTCAAAAGGAGGTCTATACTTTGGTCCTTTGTGCCCGAAAATCGTACTTCCCATTGGCGCACGACCCTACCAACGTCTCTTGGTTGACCACCATGACTCACAGAACCTTGAGTCGGTGAGCCACCCCTTCCCTAGGCTGTGCCGAGGACACCAAATGGTGGGAAACGAGACGCTTCCGAGACCGTTGAGTTATCAACACGAGGTACACCGCCTACTGCTGTATTTACCCTCGAGCCGGCCGTTTCTTGTTCGAAATTAACCTGCTTATCTTCTGTACGTTGTTGATCCATTTCAACATTGCTATGTTGACTTCTTCTGCCGCAACCTGACATACCGCCATCTAACCTTGTGCTAGACGGTAATCTATTTTCAGTAGGAATCACACTTGTCTGATTTGACAAGCATGATTCCCTCCAATCTGAAAGGTCATGAACTCTTTCTGACAAGTTTCCTAATTGCTGTTGTATCTGTTGCAATGCCTTTAACATTTTACTATGCAACAGATACTCTTCATTAGTCGAATTCTCATGACCTTGCGGCAAATTCTGTTGTGCGTGTGCGTCCATTCCTTGCATTTGGACTACTTGAATTTCGTCCTCTTTCTCTATCAAATTCTGTTGTCTCGTCTGATCACTCTGCGAGACAATACTTCTATTGTTAGCTAGGGTGCTTGCTGTTCCTTCACTTCCATTAGCTGATAACTGAGTCACCTCACAATTGTCTACCTGTAATTGCGGCAACTCAGCCAATGGATGTGGATGCAGGGTATAATTGCTCGCTGTTTGCGAACTATTTGTTATTTCTGCTGTCTTTGCTTCAATAAAAGACTGACGAAGGTCAATCCTCGTCTGTCTGATTGCACTTTCGTCAGACAGATCGGACTGCATAAAGTCGGCTGCCGTATATTCACCGAGCAGCCAGACTCTTAGCCTCTCAGCTTGAGCAAACCTGGATCCAGAAGTTTGCATTTGCAAGCTATATAATGCTTCAGTCAGTTCTTGACCGCTCAGACATATGAGCCAGTCATCAAGCAACTCAGTTGATGCTGTATCTTTTCTTGACTGATTGCTTGACATCTTCGCTCTTGCAGCAAATCTATTACCTGAAATAGAAGTACTTGCGTGTGCTATTCAGAAAATATTAATTGCTTAAACAGCCGCAAATAAAAATTCTAAATATATGTGTGTACAATATATATATATATATGTGTAGTGTGCCTAACTACTATAGCACACGCAAGAACCTCTCTACGCGAGCGACTAAGAGATTATTCTTATTTGGCTCAATATAAATATATTGAGCCAACCTTCTCCCTTTAATACGAATAAAATTATCTTTAATACTAATAATAAAAAAAAACAATTAAATTTCCCTTAAAAGCGAGGAAAACTCTTCGATTCCCTCTTGGTGTCAATAATTCTACTTGCTGACTGGCTAAAAAAAAATAAAACCTTCAACCAGTCAGCTATTGCAAAAACTGCAACCTCAGTTCTGCAAAAATACAAGAAAAAATTTTCACTATCAAATCTAATTCTCAATTTAAGAGGCGGCCGTATAGTTCTGTCCTTGTCTAATCTGAATTTTCGTTATAATTAGTAAACTAAATATTTTTATACAAAAGTAAGGGCAGAGCCCAATAGATTTAAGGATGAATAGACGATTCTATTCTATGAAAAAATATAAAATTTTCATTAGTTTTTCGAGTGAAGTCTGAAACGGAAAAAGAGTTGAACACTTCAATCAAATTTAACTCTTTTTCCGTTTCAGACTTCACTTGAAAACTAATGAAAATTTTATATTTTTTCATAGAATAGAATCGTCTGCTCATCCTTAAATCTATTGGGCTCTGCCCTTACTTTTGTATAAAAATATTTAATTTAGCCATAATAACGAAAATTTAGATTAGATAAGGACAGAACTATATGGCCTCCTCTTAAACAATTTAAATTAAACCGAAAAAAAATAGATTCGAAATTTCTACAAGAAATAATTTTTTTCCCAATAAAAAAACAACTAGAAAAAAAACTTGACACCAAGGGTATAACCACAATTTGAAAAAGAAAAAAAAATTTTCAAACTTAGTCTTCTACAACTCTTTGTTGCTCGCGGATGAATATTATCTCTATTTTATAACCTGTGAGCAACCTACTTTAACGTTGCTCACAAGCGCGCCCTATGTTCGACAAGAATTTTCTTCAATTTTTCTTATCTTGTCGAACTTACTTACAATCTACAAGACCGTCGCTCTTCCGTACAATTTAGAAAATTTTTATCTTTAAAAACTATCTTAATTTTTTCCTAAAGAAAACCGAAAAAATTTCCTAAAATAATAAAAAAATTATCGCATGAATTTCTGTTCCTAATCTCGGAAAATAAAAAAACACGCTTTGATAATCTACCGCGCAATGACTATTGCCACTAGATTTAGCTTAATGCTTTAAGTGTCTTATTACAACTAGCGCCCCTCAAGGCCTTTGTAATAAGATAAGCATGAGCTGCTCTCGATTATTCAGTGAACGCCATTTTATAATGCGCGCCACCCAAGAGCCACCTATATTTCTCTATCACGTCCTTTTTCCTATTACGCTGCGCGCCACGTAATCATACGCACCATAAAAAAAAATCACGATAAACTTTTTATTCACGTGAGCCCATATATTGGTGCTATGTACTATGCACGCAATATACTAACGTAATACACTCCTTCAACAACTTTCGTGAATTGATTTGTTGGGCGCCATGTAACGGGGAATATATTTAAATAAACAAATTAATTATATTTGTGGGTTTCGTATGTACTTACTTCAAGTACATACGCACTTACCGTTAAATAACCGATTTTCTACTTAGAGACGATCGACCTTGTAATTCGTCAATGCTCGTATATAAACGTCTTTTTCGTACAAAGAAAATCAGCTAAACAATATTTAACATTATTGCAGAACTTCGCTTAGAAGTTCTGCCTTCCGGACGTCTGGTACGACGAAACCCACGGCGTGTACTTTGAGACTTTAATAAATATCGTAAATCAAAAGCAATCAAGTGTATTAAGATTATCATATAAAGGCAAAACACGATTTTACTGTGAGAAATAATATTATGCAACAATTCAAATTAACTCAAACTTTACTTTACTTTATTCAAAATGATAGACAAATATAGTACATTAAAACAAATTCATAATGATAGTTATTAGCTACAAAATTTAGTTAAACTCACGAAAAGAAACAAAAGTTAATTTAAGTTACCCTAAGCTATATGACGCGGCGCACACGGCGGTCTTGATATCTTAGTATCTATCGCATATACGCGTTTAACAACAACGAACAAAAATAATTATGCGACAGTCTGCAGACTTACATTTTTCCTTCCCAGATCAAGCGTTTAACTCGAATAATCGCCGACGGGATTTTTTCTCAATAACGATTCGGCAATCTAACTAAAGCAGCACCGTAATTATGCGGTGCAGCTCAATGGTCTCGTTGCTCTCGTTGAAAGGTGGCCGAACTCTCTTGCACAGTTCTAGCAAAAACTCTCTTGTTATCGAAGAGCAAATAACTCAATTATTCACCCCGAGATTACACAGTTTCACTCGATTCGAGAAGAAAACTTTCAGAGCAAGACACCGAGACTTTAACAATATTTTTCCAAAGATCTTTTTCAAAACTTTAGCGGACGTACAAGCTTGCACAACGTACAATATGGCTGCTCCAATCTTTCTACCTTGTTAAAAACGACCCGTTCGTTTCTCTCTCTTGCCTCATCCTACCCGGCATGCCCTGCGCGCGCCTCTCTCTACCGTTATATATATATGCGTCGCTGAGACAGACTCTCTCCATCTCACTCTTACATTTACATATCTAGCCTACATTGAGCCAGTGCGACTTATAACGAGGATAGAGCTATATCATAGCGTACAAATAATTTACTATCCTCGTTACAATATATATATTGACAAGTAATTAACAAGTAAATACATATATTTAATATATATTTTGCGAGTTTCAATTTTTAAAATTTGAAACTTAAAGTAATAAATAGGTCTCGTCGCGCACTATGCAGCTTCGCAAACTTGCCTTCAGCGCTACCGCGCCTTATGATGATGTATATAATGGTATTGAATTATTGAATGGTACGTTAATTTTGTTAAATTAATACCTGGATGCTGTATAGTATAAGTTTCGTATCTTCGAAACTAAATAAGTCAATTAAATTAATTAATTGTCGGTGCTATTGAATTTTTGAATTTAAGCTTGTTGAAAGTCATCAAGCATTATGTATAATCATTTATAATTATATATTAATATTTATTCGCTTATCTATATAGATATATTATTTAATATTATAATTAATATAAAAAGCATTGTTTATATGTAAACTTCTATTTAAAATTAATAAATTTCTACCTATCTCTTAGCGATTTGAGCTTATGGCGTTGCACAGATTAGTTAAAAATAATTGAATGAAGAGTAAAATTCTTCCAGAATAAGCTTCTTAATCATTGATCAGTATTTGCAATAGCAAATTATATCGTACGTTACTATTTAATTGTTTGTACATATTCGTTAAAAGGGATTTAACGTTGAATTTGCCATAGTCTTTGTCAAAAGTTCATTTTTCCGATGATCATTATTGTTTTTCTTTAGAAAGTGTTCATTCAATTTTTAGCTTGAAGCTTTAATTTATTAGATAACATTAAAACAATCATTCTACACTTTGATTTAAATATAATGAATTATTAAGTAGTTGTATCGTTTTAAAGTCTCATTTTAGATAAATTCAACGTAATCATAAAAAATGATGTCAAAGTTTAAAAAATGATTTTATTTGATAGCAACTATTTTCGTTCTGTTCAGAATTTCAAAATTTATTTTTCATTCACATTCATTGTCAATTTTTTACGATAAGGCAGTGAGTACTGTCTGAGGCATACTTTTTTCATAGACAATTGGCGATAAATTTGAATGACAAATTAAAATTCTATCCTCGTGAATATATTATAAATTTTCAGCTAAACAAAATAAATTTTGTTGCTGTCAAATAAAATAATATTTGAAACGTTGGTATTATTTTTTCTGATTATGTTATATCAGTGTAAAAGTTATAAACTGTAAAATGATATAACTTATTAATAATTCATTATATTTAAACTGCATTTTTAATATAATAAATTATTAAAAACTTTTAATAATTCATTATATTTAAACTGCAGACAAAGTTAAACAAACTGTTATTTCGTAAAAACTACGTGTAAAATAAATAAACAGTTTTCACTATTATTTGTAAGATTTTCACATCCTCAAAATAAATCTTATTGTAGAATAAAATTATGCAATATTCAAAACTTGCAACAAAGAAATATACTAAGCAAGAAAATAATATAAGCGAATATTTTTACTTTCATAAAATATATTTTTATAAGTTATGTGGGGCCTGGGACTCCAAACCAAAAGCCACACAGTATAGATGAGAGAAGGTAGAGGTTTTGAGGTTGTTGAATGAATACACGAGAGATATGGTTAAGCGTTGTATTTGCTAAAGCCAGGATACAGTCGGTAGTCAAGGGAGAGAGTAACGTTCACACGCCAGCACGTTAACTCGTCTCAGAGGGGAAAGAATGCCTGTTCGTCATACGATAGGCTACTCAATACATGTTCACACATACATGCCCCCACAATACTCCCTTTTTTTTTTTTTTTTTTTTACATTACAATTATTACTTATACTAGTACCCTGGTTTACATTCTGTACTTTGCGTCCTCTTAACGTTCCGTGCGTAACTATTTTCAATGAATTTAGTTATTTTATCGAATTTTATCTGACTCTGCTTACATTTTACATTAATGTTTACTTTTATACATAGCTAACTATTTACATTTACAAAAAAAATTTTTAACAATGCTGATTTTAAACAATAGAATTATTACAAAATATGCTACTCGCACGTAAATGTACGCTTTAATTACTCGTGCTTACTCGCACTTTATACTTATTTACACTCCGTGCTTAATTGCACTTATTCATACAGCTGTGCTTAATGCACTTACATTACATAACTGTACTTATAGTACTTGCTCATGCACATACTTTGTGCTCGCTTGCACTTATGCGTTTTATATATTATTTCGTGCATGAATGCACTTGTTATGCTATATATTGCATCTCAAAACTTACTGAATTTACATATTTAATTAGTTTTAACAATTTTATGACAATTTTACATTAACTATATGCTCTTATTTATACGACCGTATTGAATTATTTTTGGAACTAAACAAGTTAATTTTTATGTTTTACAATACATATTTTTAAGATTTCATACAATCAATATAACATTCTAATTTTTATCACATTTTATGCGTCTAATACGCTCAGTCTTTAAAACTATCACATTTATGCGTTTACTACGCTCAGTCTTTAAAATTATCACATTTATGCGTTTAATACGCCAAGTTTTTACAATGATTATCATACATTGTGCAACCATATGTTACTCGCGCTTAACGCGCTGAATAATAAAGAACTTGCATTATTGCCAACCATAAAAAACGTCATTTCACATTAAATATATAATAATATATAACATATGCTTGCACGTCATACATTCTTGACGTAAGTCACATTTACTCTAGCATTCTCACACACATACGCACTATCACTAGACTGAGTTCATAGTCTTGTCTTCTCCTGTGTTCTTTAGCGGATTGAAAACAAAAACTCTTTGACTGGCTGGTCCTCGATAAATAGGGTGGGCACGCGGTATTCCACCCGTTCATAGCGACACCATCATGTTGCGTTGGGATGCCCTTCGTAGGGCGCCCTCGCGGGTTGTAAAATAACCCTGAAATTGCTCCCTGAACTCCTCAAAAGCAATCTCCGCCAGCCTCATTTCATGCTTGAAAGCCATGTCAGTTGTTTGCGCAATACGGCGAGAGAGGTCCGTCTTGATTCTTGATACTTCTTCCATCGCTGCAGAACACAGGTACACTAACACTGAGAAAAGAAGCACACTAAAGTTTATTATAAATAAGGTCACAGTGGTGTTCCTATAAAAGTGAACGCAGTCCAGTAGGAACGAGCCAAAGCTACCTAAATAAAAAGAAAAGAAAAGAAAAAAATTATTAATACACATAATAAACAACATATATACATAAAAACATAATAAATTAATATAATACAATCAGTGTAACATCCTTACTCATATTTCAATCATTCTTTACTTTCTTACGATACTTAAAACTATTTACAAAAGCGGGCGGAGCATGGTTCCCTACGTTAACGCTAACGTCAAACCTAACTGTTTTTTTTAATAGCGGTTTTTTCCAATCTCCCTTAAGGATGCTATCAGTTCTTTTTCTCCTTTTTAAGATGTTAGGCACAAATCTTTCCTTTTTTTGCCTTTGGGGAACCGTACTTGCATCTTCAATGCTCCTGCCTTCGTCATTCTGGTACACTATTGGCAGTATCCGGCTGACTGACCATTGTCAGTTGATCGTAATCTTGCTGGCCAACTTCAGCTGGGTTTGCCTCGTCTACTGGACCAATCTCGTCAGAGACTTCTCTAACCGCTCTTCGACGGCGCCTGCGCATCTTCTGCGTTACGGTGGACTTCCACCTCAACCGACGTTTGATTGTGTACAGAGGTTTGCGAGGTATTGTTGGTTTGTGACGATGGCGTGGGTGGTTGCTCTTCGTCTAGAGCATCTTCCTGCACTCGTTGTTCGACTGGTGTAAGCTGTTCCTCACTTCTCAGGAAGAAAGCTGGTTTTAATCTATCAGCCGTTACCACCACATTCCTGCCGTTTTTCTCGATTGTATAGTTTCTACCACCGTCATGTCTCGCTATAACCTTATGCGGTCCCGTATATGGATGCGTAAGTGGCGGTTTAACCGCCTTCACCCTTTCGGAAATTGTGGGTGCAGTGACTCAATTTTTTTAAAAACAAAAGGTTTTATTGCACAGTTGTGCGTGGCAGGCACTGGCTTAATTTGCCTTATGTAATCTTTGAATTCAACAAGGAATTCGCCTGCACCATGCGCATTGATCTCACGAAATTCACAGAGATCACCAAGTACAGTCAGCGTCGTACCGTATAAAAATTCGGCTGGGCTTGCCCCCGTGTCCAGTCTCAAGCGCGTGCGCAGACCAAGCATTACGGTAGGCAAGACCCTGGTCCATTCAGCGGTCTCGGTGTGGCACATGATTGCGGCTTTAAGAACACGGTGCCATCTCTCGACAATACCGTTGAGGCTGGATGATATGGTGTCGTCCTGACCTTCTTACACCCGATATAATTTAACAGCTGTTTGAACAACTGCGCCTCAAATTGCCTCCCTTGATCGCTCGTAATAATCACGGGTGCGCCAAATCTCGCCACCCAATTATCATAAAAGCGCGTGCAACCGTGGGAGCGGATACATCTTGCAGCGGAACTGCCTCTGGCCACCTTGAAAATCTATCTATCATTGATAGGATATATCTGTACCCTTCACATGATGGAAGCGGGCCCACGAGATCCATAAGAACATGGGTGAAACGAGCATCTGGCTCGGCGAATTCCGATGGTAAAAATTTAGTCTCGCGAGAGATTTTGGATTTTTGGCAATTAATACATGCCTTGCACCATGCAGCTATCTCCTGGTTCATCTTGGGCCATACTATTGCTGTCTAATCAGCTTAGCTGTTACTTTGCCCGACGGATGCGAGTTTTGATTGTGAAACAGGTTAATAATATCCTGTCTTAATTCTTTAGGGACGTAAGGGCGGAAAAACCTGATCTACTAATTCTACGTACACGAAGGTCTTACCGGCTCCCCATTGCAGCTTGGTTAATTTAAGGATGACTGGGGTTATCTAATATCGCCGTTAATTCCTCATCCTCAGCTGCTTTTCTGCTAGCTCCTCTAAAGAAAAAACGTAGGAAATCTTACGTCCTCGATCCTTGATAAGGAATCTGCTACCGCATTATCCTGTCCAGGAAGATAGCATATTTCCGTATTAAATTCTGCTATATACGATAGCCTTCTACCACGAATTGCTGGGCAATCTTCTACGTTCTGCGCAAGTGCGTAAATGAGCGGCTTATGATCGGTATAAATTTTAAACTCCTGACCCTCAAGATAGTATCTAAAATATTTAAGCGCTTCATAAATAGCTGACAATTCTTTGTCTAAAACACAATAATTCCTTTGCGCAGGCGTGAATTTTTTGAAAAAATGCTAATGGTTGCCACGAGTCACCTACTAATTGCTCCAACGACGCGCCCATCGCGAAGTTCCGTTACGACTTTAACTTCCGCGTTTTCGCTGGGAACGCCAGATAAGCTACCTCTGCTAATTCCTTTTTAGTTTTTCGAACGCGTCTTCGGCTTCTTTTGTCCATGCTACAGGACGTTTATCTTTTTCTTAATATCACTAATTAATGCATTTAAATGGCGCTGCGTTTCAGCTGCATGCGGTAAACATTTTCTATAAAAATTAATCATACCTAAATATCTACGCATATCATCTTTAGTCTCTGGCTTAGGGAATTCTACTATAGCTTTAACTTTTACTCGGGTCCGGGCGGAATCCTTCCCACTTACCTGGTGTCCAAGGAATATTAACCCGACACGCCGAACTTGCATTTATCCACGTTCAAACGTAAGTGAAACTTGGCGAGCCGTTCAAATACAACTTTAAGGTGTTCCTCGTGCTCCTCTGGCGATGAAGATGCAACGAGAATATCATCCACGAACGCGAATGCAAAGTCTAAATCTCCCAGGGTTAGATTGACGTGCCGCTGGAAGGTTTGAGCGGCATTTCTGAACCCGAACGTCATTACAAGATACTCAAAGAGACTCGGAAAGGCGTGACAACCGCAGTTTTGGGTATGTCTTCCGGAAAAATTGGTATTTGCAAGAACGCTTGTTCGAGGTCCAGAGCAGAGAACATACTTTTGTCGTAAGTTACCCGTAAAATCGTATAAATGCGGCAAGGGATACCTGTCAGGAACAGTAACGTTATTTAGTTTACAATAATCACCGCAAATACGCCAGCTTCCGTCCTTCTTGGGTACCATATGGATGGGTGTAGCCCACGGACTTTTCGAAGGTCTACAAATACCCTCCTCGACCCATTTCTCGAACGCCTCTTGGCGGCTCTGAGCTTCTCTGGTGGAAGTCTACGTGGCTTTGTGCGACGGGGGGGTCCTGTTGTTTTAATATAGTGGTATACGCTCCCTGGCGTTTTGCCGGCAAGGGATCTTCTATACCAACTATTGAAGGATACTGGCTTAACAACTTCGCGTATTTATTACCCGGGTCAACGATCGATATTTGAACTAATGCGGCGGTTTTGTTGAATCCTTTGACGGACTTCCTTGTCTCACCATCCACCAGTCTTCTTCTCGTAAGATCTGGTAGTAGATGGTATTGTTTCAGCATATCTCCGCCTAAAATCGCGTATGGCACGTCTGCCACGATAAATGTCCACCCGAATCGTTTATTTTTAAAACCTAGGTCTAATTGCATATGGATTGTACCGTATGTGCTTATTCGCGTGTTATTAGCGGCATATAATTGGAACTTGACAGGTTGCTCGCGTTGACCTTCGCTTTTTGGAACAAGCGAAACTTCTGCGCCCGAATCAATTAAAAAATGTTTTACCCGAGACTTTATCTTTAATATGGAGACGTATTGACTCGATACCAGACGCGCACGCCTCATCTACGCGTCGGTTTGGGGTTTAAAGACTTGATAACGTCTTCTCCTATTCGGACTTCTCGTGCTATTAGTCGGTCTAAAACTGCTACTTCTTCTGAAATTTTTATTTTTTACGTCCGAATTTTTCCACGCACAGGGTTTTATGCATCTATAAGCCTTATTTCCGTATTTAGCATGATATTTACAAAATTTATTCGCGGATCTACTTCTATTTCTATCTTTATTATCGCGACTACGAGATCTTGTTCGTCTCTCACTAGCATAGTCGCGTTTTTTACTTAATTGATCTTGCACGACTGCTTCTATTCTCGCTATTTCTTGCGCGTTATCTTTACTTTTTCGACCGCGTTTATCTCCTTTTACTTTCGCACAGATTTTTATATACTTCATCCGCGTGTCTAACGAGTGTCGCTTCATCCGCATCTGCACCGTATCCTGCCATATAATATTTAATACTAGGGATGAGGTTATGCCTCCATGCCTCGAGGACCATCTGCCGAGGGATCCGTCCTCTTGCTATATTTAGCATCTCGTTTAGGAACATCGAGGGTTTTTTATCGCCCATTTCATAACCAGCAAAAAAGGATTTTAGATTCACTTTCGGCGGATCTTCCGTATTTTTCTAGTAAGTGACTTTTTTAATCCTTCGTATCTTTGTCCCGGCAGCAATAATTTAGTAATCTCGGCCGCCTCATAAATTACGCTTTTATCGAGATTAGTTATCAACGCGTAAAATTTTGCGTTATCGTCCATCGGCCCAGGAAAGTTAATCTGGCTCTCGAAAATGCTAAACCACGTATCCGGGTCGTGCTGCCAAAATGGCAAGTTAACATTTCGCGTACCGTAATGGACGCCCGTGTAGGTATGGGAACTTCTTGATTAGTATTTGCGGCGTCGATACGTCTTTGATTATCTAGCGTCGGTATGGGGCCTACTGGTGGTAGGCATTGCCTCCTGTCGGTATATTTACCGACCGCGTTATTATTACCGACCATAGCTACTGGTTTTACCTACACCCGCTTTCAATGCATCGATCTCTTCACGCATTTTTTCTACTAATTTGTCGCGTTCTTCTAGCTTCCGAGAACCAAACTTTATAATCTTCTGTATATTTATCGCGTTACTGATGCATTCTCTCGCGGTGCGTTCTCTCTTGGGCTTTACAAACTCCTCGAACCTATTTCCTATTGGTGCTTTATTTGCACCATTTTCCGCGATGCCCCCGGCAGCCTCCAGCGGACTACTTTGGGGGATTTTTAACCCTATTCTTCGACTATCTACTTGTTCTTTAAATCTATTATACGAATTTGGTGTCTGTTGAAGGTCTAAATTATCGTTTATAACCTCGTTCACCCTAGCAATTTCCGTGATATTAAACACGCTGTCATTGTCGACTTCCATGTTAGTACTCGTTTTGCGCGTGTTAACAATTAAAAAGGAAAATATACGTTAATTAAGATACGCAATGGCGCTCCGAAAACGGTCTGTCTAAAATAATTGATCGGTCCAATAATAATTAACTAAATACACAATTGCAGTACGAGCGGTTAAAATAATAATTCACGCTACACGACTTTTTAATAAATTAAACAATATAACAAAATTAAATACAATATGAAAAATAATACATAAATTATTTACAATTTGAAAACAATTTATGACATAATAAATTAATACGACATGAATTTACATAAATTATATACAATTGAATAAATAAATAAATAAACAACGATACACGAATAAATAAATTAATAACAACACGAATAAATAAATTATCACGACACGCCCGCATATACAACTGAATATTTATTACAATAAATAATCTAGAATACGAATAATATTATAAAATAAAATAAATTCTATCCCCGGTACAAAATT
>JAFFSR010000212.1:125000-181153 GCA_017163975.1 Anastatus disparis | reverse complement strand
AAATCAAATTCGAAACAAAGGCTGATGTGCTCTTGATAAGCGAGCAGTACACAAACTGGACCGTTAAGACCTGGTTTAGAGACAAGCTTGGCACTGCTGCGATTTACGTAGACCCAAAGACCATCAGAGAAGACGCAAATGGAGCTGAAGAAGGCTTCGTATGGGTTAAAAGCAGAAACGTTACATACGTGAGCTGTTATTTTACACCGAACTCAACAGCAGACACGTTTAGGCGCCGTCTGGATCTGCTGGAAGACTCTGTCCGAAGAATGGAAGGTGACGTCGTCGTCGCAGGAGACTTTAACGCGAAAGCGTTAGAGTGGGGAATGCCACTGCAGGACAGCAGAGGAGGATACATCATGGAGATGGCAGACAGACTCGGCCTAACAGTGCTAAACACCGGAAGCACTCCAACATTCAGACGAGGAGCTAGCGGTACGATTCCTGACGTATCCTTCGCATCAGAAAATCTTTCACGTAAAGTGTCAGATTGGAAGGTGCTGGAGACATACAATGGAAGTGACCACCAGTACATCACATTTCAAATCCATGATGGATCCCAATCATCGAGGCGAAATGTCGCTAGACCAGTCAGATGGATCGTTGCCAAGCTGGACTCTGAGAAACTTGTCCAAGTACTGCAGCAAGGATCAGACTATCTACCGGACGCGACAACTGCCACCGGAAACGCCGACGCTGCAGAGGTTCTCGTAAAAGAGACGATGAGTCTCATTCACAGAGCCTGTGATGCATCTATGCCGCGCAAGGGATCGCGACATCATAAGCGTCCAGCGTATTGGTGGAATGACGAAATCGCTAGAACGAGGTCAGAAGCTCTTAGTCTCAGAAGATCATCACAGAGAGCAAGAAAGAAGAACTCACCAGCAGCAGATCTTTTGTCTGCGCAATACAGAGACGTGCATAAAAAGCTTCGTAAGAAGATCAATCGAAGCAAAGCACAATGCTGGAAAGACCTGAGCGAAGACGTCAACAGAGAGGTGTGGGGCTTGGCCTACAAGATCGTGACCAAGAAGCTGAACGCCGCCCCCACGTTGCCATTCGAAGAAGAGACCATGGCGAACATCGTAAACCACTTGTTCCCTACGCATCCACCACTCGAAGAACAGGAGAATACAGGAGAACCAGAAGATATCCCGCTCTTTACAAGCGGAGAGCTACAGATAGCTGCAAGAATGATGAAGAACAATAAGGCACCTGGGCCTGACGGAATACCATCCGAGGTCCTTAAATGCATAGCGGTGAAAGCGCCATCTCTCTTGTTGAACATGTACAACGCGTGCCTCCAGACGGGTGTGTTTAGCACTCCCTGGAAGATTGCGCGTCTTGTGCTGATCAACAAAGGAAAGGAGAGGTGATCCCCGGCATCCATCGTCCCACAGGCCACTCTGCATGTTGGACGAAGCAGGAAGCTATACGAGAGGCTGCTTAAACCGCGATTACAAGGAGCTGTACAGGCGGCTGGCGATCTCGCTGACAACCAGTACGGCTTCAGGAAAAAGCGGTCTACCGTAAATGCAGTAGAAGAAGTAGTAAAGGTAGCAAAAGAAGGATGGACTGGGAACCATCATTCCCGTCTTATTGCGTTTCTAGTCATGCTGGATACGAAAAACGCTTTCAACTCAGCAAAATGGCCTGACCTCCTTGCTGCGTTGAAAGAGTTTAATGTACCAGAATACCTTATGCGAGTGATACGAGACTATCTGAGAAACCGTATCCTCCGCTATGAAACAGAAGAAGGCTGGCGTGAAAAAGACCTTAGCGCAGGCGTGGCCCAGGGCTCGATCTTCGGCCCAGACTTCTGGAACATCCTGTTCGATGCATTACTCAGACTTGCAATGCCGGATGGGGTGAAAATGTTTGCGTACGCTGATGATGTCGCTTTAGTCATCTCCGCGAAAAACGAAAACATTGCCCAGCACATACTAAACACGGCGATGAGAAGAATTTCCGAGTGGATGGTGAAGCATGGTCTCGAAATAGCGATGGCCAAAACAGAAATCGTGCCCTTAACTTGGAAACACATCAACATCGAGTTTCCCATGACAGTAGGCACAAACGTGGTGCAGACAAGAAGTGAGGTGACGTATCTCGGCATAAAGCTAGATGCAAAACTAACTTTTTTGACGCACCTAAAACACGTCGCTAATAAAGCGATAAAGAAAACGTTGCAGTTAAGTCGTCTTATGGCCAATACCAGCGGCCCGAAATCAAGCAAACGACGACTTTTAATGACAGTCACGACGTCCATCTTATTGTACGGCTCTGAAATATGGGCTAACCAAATGAGAAAAGAGACGCACCGAAGCGTACTATCTTCTGTTCAAAGGAGAGGGGCTCTTAGAGTCACCAGCGCCTATCGCACTGTCTCGGGACCCGCGGTGCTAGTCATCGCAGGAATCATCCCGATCGAATTACAGGCGATGGAACGCAAGCGAACCTACGAACGGAAGAAAACAGAAGATGGAACTGCAATCGTTCAGAAAGAAGAAAGACAGGTGACCATGGAAACCTGGCAAAAACATGGAATCAGATGGTGAAAGGCCGATGGACACACGTGCTCATTAGGGAGCTGGCTCCATGGGTCGATAGAAGATACGGGGAGGTCAACTATTACCTCACCCAGTTCCTTAGTAACCACGGGTATTTCTGCGCTTATCTCAGTAAAATGGGAAAGACCCAGAGCCCGGGCTGCATCTTCTGTTTCGCGGATCGCGACGATGCGTATCATACGTTTTTCGTCTGCCATCAGTGGAACGAAGAAAGACGCCAGGTTGAGAGGATATTCGAAGCGTTAACGCCAGATAACATTATCAGTGAAATGTTGTCGGCCAAAGAAAAGTGGGACGCTATGGCACTATTTGTCGAAAGCGTCCTAAGAAAGAAGAAACCGTTTTTAGATAGGGCAATCGAACTAAGTGCGAATGAGGAGCGGGGAGTCAGGCTTATACCTCACCATAACCTAGAGGCGGTAGCCGGTCCCATAGATTCGGGTGCGGAGGGTGACGACGAGGACTCGTCTTAAGGACGAGAACGAATCGTGCACCCAGGAAATGTTTGAGAAAGCAGCAAAAGCGCCAGCTTTGGCTGTGGTATGAATGAGTGTCGTTGTAAATAAGCGCGAGATTGAATGTTAGTATGAGTCAGACGCGGTAGAGAGGATAGCCCCACAAGAGGCATAAGATCCATCTTAGAACAGGAGAATCAAGACTGAAGAGAAAATTATGGACTGATTTTGCTCCTTTACAGAGCCAGTCCATACCATACCATATATATGCGATCGATTTATGCTCCCCTTTACAGAGCCGATCGCCAGGCAGAAGATAGCCTTTTAAATCATGTTGCTTATTAGGCATAGATCTATATTATTGGAAATCTGTATATTTACAGAAGAAGTCAGAAGGAAAAGGTCCAAAAGACTTAGAACGCGGTGCCACCCTGAAGTAATGTGATAAACAGTTTCCGGGGTGGAACAAACGCCGTGAGTGATGATTGGAGAATCTCTTGCACGTCCAGTGACTGCATTTTTTTGCTATCATTAGACAGGCATGAGGATCGCGTAATTTTAGAGGTTTGCTAGTTTATCTAGAACCCCTCTCAACCGTCTGTACTCTGTTCCCGGATATATCCGAGCCCAGCGAACTGACGGCGGTCTGACAGCAGATTTTATTCGTTCAACCAATGGAAAAAAAAAAAAAAAAAAAAAAAAAAAAAAAAAAAAAATTATTATTATTATTATTATTATTATTATTATTATTATTATTATTATTATTATTATTATTATTATTATTATTATTATTATTATTATTATTATTATTATTATTATTATTATTATTATTATTATTATTATTATTATTATTATTATTATTATTATTATTATTATTATTATTATTATTATTATTATTATTATTATTATTATTATTTATTATTATTATTATTATTATTATTATTATTATTATTATTATTATTATTATTATTATTATTATTATTATTATTATTATTATTATTATTATTATTATTATTATTATTATTATTATTATTATTATTATTATTATTATTATTATTATTATTATTATTATTATTATTATTATTATTATTATTATTATTATTATTATTATTATTATTATTATTATTATTATTATTATTATTATTATTATTATTATTATTATTATTATTATTATTATTATTATTATTATTATTATTATTATTATTATTATTATTATTATTATTATTATTATTATTATTATTATTATTATTATTATTATTATTATTATTATTATTATTATTATTATTATTATTATTATTATTATTATTATTATTATTATTATTATTATTATTATTATTATTATTATTATTATTTTATTATTATTATTTTATTATTATTATTATTATTATTATTATTATTATTATTATTATTATTATTATTATTATTATTATTATTATTATTATTATTATTATTATTATTATTATTATTATTATTATTATTATTATTATATTATTATTATTATTATTATTATTATTATTATTATTATTATTATTATTATTATTATTATTATTATTATTATTATTATTATTATTATTATTATTATTATTATTATTATTATTATTATTATTATTATTATTATTATTATTATTATTATTATTATATTATTATTATTATTATTATTATTATTATTATTATTATTATTATTATTATTATTATTATTATTATTATTATTATTATTATTATTATTATTATTATTATTATTATTATTATTATTATTATTATTATTATTATTATTATTATTATTATTATTATTATTATTATTATTATTATTATTATTATTATTATTATTATTATTATTATTATTATTATTATTATTATTATTATTATTATTATTATTATTATTATTATTATTATTATTATTATTATTATTATTATTATTATTATTATTATTATTATTATTATTATTATTATTATTATTATTATTATTTTATTATTATTATTATTATTATTATTATTATTATTATTATTATTATTATTATTATTATTATTATTATTATTATTATTATTATTATTATTATTATTATTATTATTATATATTATTATTATTATTATTATTATTATTATTATTATTATTATTATTATTATTATTATTATTATTATTATTATTATTATTATTATTATTATTATTATTATTATTATTATTATTATTATTATTATTATTATTATTATTATTATTATTATTATTATTATTATTATTATTATTATTATTATTATTATTATTATTATTATTATTATTATTATTATTATTATTATTATTATTATTATTATTATTATTATTATTATTATTATTATTATTATTATTATTATTATTATTATTATTATTATTATTATTATTATTATTATTATTATTATTATTATTATTATTATTATTATTATTATTATTATTATTATTATTATTATTATTATTATTATTATTATTATTATTATTATTATTATTATTATTATTATTATTATTATTATTATTATTATTATTATTATTATTATTATTATTATTATTATTATTATTATTATTATTATTATTATTATTATTATTATTATTATTATTATTATTATTATTATTATTATTATTATTATTATTATTATTATTATTATTATTATTATTATTATTATTATTATTATTATTATTATTATTATTATTATTATTATTATTATTATTATTATTATTATTATTATTATTATTATTATTATTATTATTATTATTATTATTATTATTATTATTATTATTATTATTATTATTATTATTATTATTATTATTATTATTATTATTATTATTATTATTATTATTATTATTATTATTATTATTATTATTATTATTATTATTATTATTATTATTATTATTATTATTATTATTATTATTATTATTATTATTATTATTATTATTATTATTATTATTATTATTATTATTATTATAAATACAAGATACCCTCGTATCTATTACGGTTGATGGAGGCATATCTGAAGGACAGACTGCTACTATATGAGACCAAGGACGGACTAAAATCCAGGAAGGTTACGGCAGGAGCAGCTCAGGGTTCGATTTTAGGCCCGGAACTCTGGAACATTTTTATGACGACATCTTGAGGATTGAACTTCCTGACAACTGCTGTCTTGTTGGATATGCAGATGACATAGCGATAGTCATCACAGAAAGAAGTCATGCGGAGATCCAAGACAAGCTAACCCTTGTCATGAGACGACTTAGGAGATGGCTGGATGACCATGGATTGGAACTGGCTGCCGAAAAAACAGAAATAGTTCTACTTACCAAAAAACACAAGGCCACTTTTGACACTATACAAGAAATGCAGGTAGAAGACCAGAAAATAAGGACGAGGGATAAAATCAAGTACCTGGGTTTCACTCTGGACCCGAAGCTCAACTTTGGTGAGCACATTAGGGAAGCGGCAGACAAAGCATCAGCAGCGACTATATCGCTCAGCCGCCTGATGAGAAATGTCGGAGGACCACGAGCTAGCCAAAGAAAACTCCTGATGTCTGTAGCAAACTCTATGATGTTATATGGAGCGGAAATTTGGGGAAATACTCTACAAACCGAGATATACCGAACAAGAATCGCAAGGGTTCAACGCAGATCGGCGCTTAGAATTAGCAGTGCGTACCGCACAGTATCAGAACCAGCAGTCTTAGCTATTGCGGGAGCTATCCCTATAGATCTGCTCGCTCTAGAGAAAAAGATAGCCTTTGATAGGAAAAAAAAGGCAGAAAAGGCGGGTCATGCCCTTGACCGTCAAAAAATGGCAACTGAAGAAAGAGAAGCTATCCTAAAAAGTGGCAGGAAAGACGAGAAGCAGATCAACGCGGAAAGTGGACTCGCCGGCTCATACCGTGTATCAAGACATGGTTTAAGCGAGAACATGGGGAGATAAATTACTACCTCACACAGTTCTTGTCTGGGCATGGATATTTCCGATCCTTTCTGCATAAAATAGGAAAAGTGACTGATACGACATGCTTGGCGTGCGGACACGTGCGCGATGATGCAGAACATACTTTCTTTGAATGCACACGATGGAAAACTGAAAGAGAAGAGGTAATAGCGAAAATCGGACGAATAAGTCCAGACAATATTGTAAAGTTGATGACCGATACAGCTGAAAATTGGAATTTAATAAGCACCTACGTAGAAACGGTGCTGCGTACAAAGAAATGCGAAAATCTCACCGACAATGACAACAGAGACAGAATGTAACTGTCTTCTACAATAGAATAGGAAAAACATTAAATAAGGACCGAAAAGAACTAAAAAGATAGAGCAATGTCAATTATGATAGAGAAAAGCCAACCTTTGTAAAGCTAACGCAGGTCCAGGGTGGTACCTTCCGTGGTATTACGAAAGGTAAGATAAAAGAGGTGGGAGTTTAGTGAGTAGTAAGGTTAACGATATGAACCTGAAAACCTCACACACGGAGGAGTCTCGCATGGCTTCCTCTATGGTTCATTTGTGAATTCTCCAACTCTTCGGATAAAAAAAAAAAAAAAAAAAAAAAATTATTATTATTATTATTATTATTATTATTATTATTATTATTATTATTATTATTATTATTATTATTATTATTATTATTATTATTATTATTATTATTATTATTATTATTATTATTATTATTATTATTATTATTATTATTATTATTATTATTATTATTATTATTATTATTATTATTATTATTATTATTATTATTATTATTATTATTATTATTATTATTATTATTATTATTATTATTATTATTATTATTATTATTATTATTATTATTATTATTATTATTATTATTATTATTATTATTATTATTATTATTATTATTATTATTATTATTATTATTATTATTATTATTATTATTATTATTATTATTATTATTATTATTATTATTATTATTATTATTATTATTATTATTATTATTATTATTATTATTATTATTATTATTATTATTATTATTATTATTATTATTATTATTATTATTATTATTATTATTATTATTATTATTATTATTATTATTATTATTATTATTATTATTATTATTATTATTATTATTATTATTATTATTATTATTATTATTATTATTATTATTATTATTATTATTATTATTATTATTATTATTATTATTATTATTATTATTATTATTATTATTATTATTATTATTATTATTATTATTATTATTATTATTATTATTATTATTATTATTATTATTATTATTATTATTATTATTATTATTATTATTATTATTATTATTATTATTATTATTATTATTATTATTATTATTATTATTATTATTATTATTATTATTATTATTATTATTATTATTATTATTATTATTATTATTATTATTATTATTATTATTATTATTATTATTATTATTATTATTATTATTATTATTATTATTATTATTATTATTATTATTATTATTATTATTATTATTATTATTATTATTATTATTATTATTATTATTATTATTATTATTATTATTATTATTATTATTATTATTATTATTATTATTATTATTATTATTATTTAGCGCAGGCGTGGCACAGGGCTCGATCTTCGGCCCAGACTTCTGGAACATCCTGTTCGATGCATTACTCAGACTTGCAATGCCGGATGGGGTGAAAATGTTTGCGTACGCTGATGATGTCGCTTTAGTCATCTCCGCGAAAAACGTAAACATTGCCCAGCACATACTAAACACGGCGATGGGAAGAATTTCCGAGTGGATGGTGAAGCATGGTCTCGAAATAGCGATGGCCAAAACAGAAATCGTGCCCTTAACTTGGAAACACATCAACATCGAGTTTCCCATGACAGTAGGCACAAACGTGGTGCAGACAAGAAGTGAGGTGACGTATCTCGGCATAAAGCTAGATGCAAAACTAACTTTTTTGACGCACCTAAAACACGTCGCTAATAAAGCGATAAAGAAAACGTTGCAGTTAAGTCGTCTTATGGCCAATACCAGCGGCCCGAAATCAAGCAAACGACGACTTTTAATGACAGTCACGACGTCCATCTTATTGTACGGCTCTGAAATATGGGCTAACCAAATGAGAAAAGAGACGCACCGAAGCGTACTATCTTCTGTTCAAAGGAGAGGGGCTTAGAGTCACCAGCGCCTATCGCACTGTCTCGGGACCCGCGGTGCTAGTCATCGCAGGAATCATCCCGATCGAATTACAGGCGATGGAACGCAAGCGAACCTACGAACGGAAGAAAACAGAAGATGGAACTGCAATCGTTCAGAAAGAAGAAAGACAGGTGACCATGGAAACCTGGCAAAAACATGGAATCAGATGGTGAAAGGCCGATGGACACACGTGCTCATTAGGGAGCTGGCTCCATGGGTCGATAGAAGATACGGGGAGGTCAACTATTACCTCACCCAGTTCCTTAGTAACCACGGGTATTTCTGCGCTTATCTCAGTAAAATGGGAAAGACCCAGAGCCCGGGCTGCATCTTCTGTTTCGCGGATCGCGACGATGCGTATCATACGTTTTTCGTCTGCCATCAGTGGAACGAAGAAAGACGCCAGGTTGAGAGGATATTCGAAGCGTTAACGCCAGATAACATTATCAGTGAAATGTTGTCGGCCAAAGAAAAGTGGGACGCTATGGCACTATTTGTCGAAAGCGTCCTAAGAAAGAAGAAACCGTTCTTAGATAGGGCAATCGAACTAAGTGCGAATGAGGAGCGGGGAGTCAGGCTTATACCTCACCATAACCTAGAGGCAGCAGCCGGTCCCATAGATTCGGGTGCGGAGGGTGACGACGAGGACTCGTCTTAAGGACGAGAACGAATCGTGCACCCAGGAAATGTTTGAGATAGCAGCAAAAGCGCCAGCTTTAGCTGTGGTATGAATGAGTGTCGTTGTAAATAAGCGCGAGATTGAATGTTAGTATGAGTTAGACGCGGTAGAGAGGATAGCCCCACAAGAGGCATAAGATCCATCTCAGAACAGGAGAATCAAGACTGAAGAGAAAATTATGGACTGATTTTGCTCCTTTACAGAGCCAGTCCATACCATACCATATATATGCGATCGATTTATGCTCCCCTTTACAGAGCCGATCGCCAGGCAGAAGATAGCCTTTTAAATCATGTTGCTTATTAGGCATAGATCTATATTATTGGAAATCTGTATATTTACAGAAGAAGTCAGAAGGAAAAGGTCCAAAAGACTTAGAACGCGGTGCCACCCTGAAGTAATGTGATAAACAGTTTCCGGGGTGGAACAAACGCCGTGAGTGATGATTGGAGAATCTCTTGCACGTCCAGTGACTGCATTTTTTTGCTATCATTAGACAGGCATGAGGATCGCGTAATTTTAGAGGTTTGCTAGTTTATCTAGAACCCCTCTCAACCGTCTGTACTCTGTTCCCGGATATATCCGAGCCCAGCGAACTGACGGCGGTCTGACAGCAGATTTTATTCGTTCAACCAATGGAAAAAAAAAAAAAAAAAAAAAAAAATTATTATTATTATTATTATTATTATTATTATTATTATTATTATTATTATTATTATTATTATTATTATTATTATTATTATTATTATTATTATTATTATTATTATTATTATTATTATTATTATTATTATTATTATTATTATTATTATTATTATTATTATTATTATTATTATTATTATTATTATTATTATTATTATTATTATTATTATTATTATTATTATTATTATTATTATTATTATTATTATTATTATTATTATTATTATTATTATTATTATTATTATTATTATTATTATTATTATTATTATTATTATTATTATTATTATTATTATTATTATTATTATTATTATTATTATTATTATTATTATTATTATTATTATTATTATTATTATTATTATTATTATTATTATTATTATTATTATTATTATTATATTATTATTATTATTATTATTATTATTATTATTATTATTATTATTATTATTATTATTATTATTATTATTATTATTATTATTATTATTATTATTATTATTATTATTATTATTATTATTATTATTATTATTATTATTATTATTATTATTATTATTATTATTATTATTATTATTATTATTATTATTATTATTATTATTATTATTATTATTATTATTATTATTATTATTATTATTATTATTATTATTATTATTATTATTATTATTATTATTATTATTATTATTATTATTATTATTATTATATTATTATTATTATATTATTATATATTATTATTATTATTATTATTATTATTATTATTATTATTATTATTATTATTATTATTATTATTATTATTATTATTATTATTATTATTATTATTATTATTATTATTATTATTATTATTATTATTATTATTATTATTATTATTATTATTATTATTATTATTATTATTATTATTATTATTATTATTATTATTATTATTATTATTATTATTATTATTATTATTATTATTATTATTATTATTATTATTATTATTATTATTATTATTATTATTATTATTATTATTATTATTATTATTATTATTATTATTATTATTATTATTATTATTATTATTATTATTATTATTATTATTATTATTATTATTATTATTATTATTATTATTATTATTATTATTATTATTATTATTATTATTATTATTATTATTATTATTATTATTATTATTATTATTATTATTATTATTATTATTATTATTATTATTATAGACTAGAGCTGCCCGACGGATGCTATCTAATAGGCTATGCTGATGATCTAGCTATCGTCATCGCTGGTAAGAACAAAGAGGAAATCCAAGAAAAACTCTCCAGTGCTATGAGAATTCTGAGAAGGTGGCTTGACGACCATGGATTAGATCTTGCGGCGGAAAAGACCGATTTAATATTCTTAACCAAAAACAGAAAGCGAGCTTTAACAATATTCAAGAAATGCACATAGAGGATCTCGTAGTTGAGTCAAAAGAGTCTATCAAATATCTAGGATTCACCATAGACTCTAAAATGAACTTTGGAAAACACATCAAGGAAGGAGCAGACAAAGCGTCTGCAGTCACACAATCTCTTAGTCGACTTATGAGGAACGTCGGCGGTCCAAAAGCTAGTAAGAGAAAACTGCTGATGTCGGTCACCAACTCCATACTCCTGTATGGCGCAGAGATATGGGGAGAGACAACACAAAAAGAAGTCTATCGCAAACGAATAGCCAGAGTGCAGCGAAGGGCTGCGCTAAGAGTTTGCAGTGCATACCGCTCTGTATCAGAGACTGCGGTATTAGCCATTGCGGGAACTATCCCAGTTGACCTATTGGCATTAGAACGCAAGGCACAGTACGAAAAAAGATGTAATGCTGAAAAAAATGGTGAAATCTATATCAGAGCTAAAATCGCAGAAGAGGAAAGAAATAAAACCATGCAAGTGTGGCAGCAAAGGTACGAGGCAGATCACAGAGGCAGATGGACTACGCGTCTCTTACCTAGTATAAAGAACTGGACAAAAAGGACTCACGGAGAGGTAAACTATTATCTAACCCAACTACTCTCTGGACATGGATACTTTCGGTCCTACCTGTTCAAGCAGAAAAAGGTGGAAAGCCCTTTGTGTCTCGCATGCAGACAAGCAGTGGATAATGCAGAACATACGCTCTTCATATGCAGACAATGGGCCCAACAACGACAAACACTCAGGGAAAGTATCGGAGAATTCAATTCTGAAAATATAGTGGATCTCATGTTAAAAGGGGAAGAAAACTGGAATGCTGTAGCTATATATGTGGAAGAAATTCTACGGACCAAGAAGCAGAAAGGCCTGGTCGACGGATAATTCGCACCAGAAGTTTTCAAAGAAAACACAGGACGGTTAATAAAAAAAAAAAACAATGCAAACACTAACTTAGTGAAGACCAGCCATCTTGTGTAATGTTAACACGGGTCCAAGATGGAAATCTCTTTGAGGTTTAGGTAAAAGAGGAAGGGTTTTAGTGGGTCGTACAGGTGAGGTACAGCCCCACACACCGGTTGGTCTCGCATGGCCACTGATGGTGCGGATGCGCATTTCCCCCCTCTTCGGATAAAAAAAAAAAAAAAAAATTATTATTATTATTATTATTATTATTATTATTATTATTATTATTATTATTATTATTATTATTATTATTATTATTATTATTATTATTATTATTATTATTATTATTATTATTATTATTATTATTATTATTATTATTATTATTATTATTATTATTATTATTGGGGGTCGGCTTGGAGAGACCCTTCAAGTCAGTGTCATCTTTCAGGTTCCGGGCATTGCCCAACCGCTCCTGGGGGTCTTCGTCGCATCAATGCTCTCTGCAGCACTGCTATAACGAAGACCGCAAATGGGAAGCTCTGGCCCGAGGAGGAATAACCTCGCAAAAAAAACCAGTCACTATCTGACCCGGATAGTAGTAACACTGATAGGGTCCCGCTTGGGGTTACAAGAACAGGGGTGGTTACCTGAATAAATCAACCTGCCATTCATTGTTCGCACCTCTTGGGTGATGGGTTTATGGGGCAGTTGCTTTATCTGTTAATGGGAGGCGAGAGTATGTAACTTTGTGATTGTAGCCATAGGATGAATGATTCGAGAACTCTATAAACGGGTATCTCTCGATGTTTCTGCCAATGCACGGAGCATAGATGAGCTGTAGGTACAGAAAGGGCAACTGAGTATGACACCTGCATGCCTATCGTGGTCAGGGCCGCGAGTCCTATAAACGGACTCTGAGCGGTCAAATAGAGACGGGTAGGCACACATGCTGGAATGCCCTATAAACGGGTTATTTCTGGCAAGTGACAACACATGTGGAGCATGGACTTGGGGGCTCCTTAAAAGGAGTATCGCCTAATCCGAGTGAATGATGATGAGTGAATGAGGGGGCTCTGTAAAGTGAGCATCTCCCGAGCAAGTGGAGGCACGTATGCATGATGGATGAGTGAATGAAGATATTACTGTCCCATACGAAGCGAGCCGCCGTGTTTGCCGTGCGGTGCGACCCGTGAGCGGCCAAAGGGCGATCCTGGGTGGGAATGCGATCTGAGGTTGCGCGCCGAGGTGACCTGAACCATCTTTGGCTCCTGATGACTGCAAGACGGGAGGCTAGTATCCAGCCAGTACTGGCCAATCGGCTTTTGGCGAGTTCAGCTGTCGTGCGACGTCTGTCGGAAATCTCCCAGAGAGCCGAGCATCTTGTGGGGGTGCGGAGCTCGAGGAGACGGAGATGGGCTAGTGCGGCTGTCTGCGCTATACTTCAGTATGATGTACCGAGCTTGGCGCCGCCATTCTGGGTCATGTTTTCAGATGGCCACGTCAAGTTGCTCTCGGAGTGAAAGCCCGGTGAGGATCCAGATGGGTCGTACACATACTGAAATGAATTTTATTTTTTCAGATCATGGAGACCAACACACCACAAACCAAGAAGAAGATGAGTGAGGAGGTAAGTATCGGTGATGAGGGATAATAGCAACGCAGATCTGGATACCCAGGCCTGTTTAAAAAAGATGATGGAGTTGATCCAACTAATGATGGAAACAACGAAAAAGCAGAAAGGCATAGACCGAAAAATAAAAGATGCTTTACCGGAGATGGAGTTTATGATTGCAAAACTCCAAACCCTGCACGAATCTAGGGTCCCGGAGAAAGAGACCCCCAAAGTGACAGGGAAAACACAGACAGCTAAGAGAGCTGCATCTGTGTCTCCTGCAACTCTACAGGAGAAAAACAAAAACAAAAAGAAAAGAGAAGAAAATATGCAGGAGACAAATCTCTCGATCTCGGGAAACGCGGGTCCATCGACAGCTACTCAAGGCGAGGGATGGACCCTTGTCCAGAAGAAGAAGAAGAAAAGGAAAAAGAAAAAGAAGAAATCAAAAAAGATAACGGAAGGAGGGAGTAAGAAAAAAAAAGGAGTTGGAACCAGGTCAGAGGCAATAGTCCTTAAGCCCAAGGAAGGGAAGACATATGCGGACGTATTAGGAGGGATCCGCAATAAAGTCGACCCTGCAGAGCACGGAGCGGAGGTCAAAAACATCCGCCGTACTCGAACAATAGACATTCTGATTGAATTAAAAGGCTCAGGGACAAGTAACGAAGAACTTGTCAGAGCATTGAAGGAAGCAGCAGGCGATGAAGCTAGTCTTCGAACCCTGACTCCCATGTCCACTTTGGAGATCAGGGACATCGACTGCTGTACCAATGAGGAGGAAGTCCGAAAAGCCCTCCGTGAGATCTTTCCAAACAGGGAAGATCCAATTGCACTAAGACTTACGAGGGTAAACAGAGCCGAGCAGAGAATGGCCGTCGTCACTGTTACAGAGACGGAGGCCAGGAAGCTGCTCGAGACTGCTCGAATTAAGATAGGGTGGGTCAATTGCAGGATCCGACGGAGACAAGTCGCTGAACGATGTTACAAATGCTTAGCGTTTGGACATATTAGCGCCACTTGTAAGGGACCAGATAGGAGTAATTGGTGTTACCGGTGTGGTGGGACTGGGCATAAGGCACAGACGTGCTCTGCCGCACCTAAATGCTTCCTGTGCAATGTAACAGGTGCATCTGCTGAAACCGTAGCCCACGCTGCAGGTTCAGCGGCCTGCAAGGCTTATCGGAAGGCATTGGGAGACAACCGCAGGAATGGCTAAGATTCTGCAAGCTAATCTCTGGCGAAGCAGGACGGCTCAGAACCTTTTGACCCAAATCTGTCTTGAGAAAGACGTTGACCTTGTATTCGTCAGCGAACAGTATCGGGACAGAGATGGGTCAGAATGGCACAAGGATGATCTTGGCACGGCGGCCTTATGGGTTTTCAATTCACGTCGGATCGATGTGGCGTGCCATGGATCTGGCGAAGGCTTCGTTTGGGTGAGGTGCAGCGGCGTAAACTACGTCAGCTGCTATCTTACTCCAAATGAAAGCATTGGCGACTTCCAGAAGAAGCTGGATGCACTAGAAGACGCGACCAGAGAAATGGAGGGCGAGCTTCTAATAGCGGGGGACTTCAACGCTAAAGCCATAGAATGGGGCGAGAGCTACTCGGACTCCAGAGGGAAAAGAGTGATGGACATGGTGTCCAGACTGGGACTGGTGGTATTGAACACCGGTTCCACCTCGACCTTCAGGAGGCCCGGGTGCAGGGAGACAATTATAGACGTCTCCTTCGCAACTGAGCGGGTGTCCAACCAGGTGCGAGACTGGCGGGTGATCGAGGACTATACAGCCGGCGATCACCAATTCATCGTGTTTCACGTGCACGATGAAACGCCAGTCACGGCGGTTAAACATAAGCGCCACTGCAGCTGGAATGTTGCAAGATTGGACACTGAAAAGTTGGCTCGAGCCCTGGACCGAGGAACCCGAGCCCTAATTGAAATACCCGAAGGAGGTAATGCCTCAGAACAGGCTAAAATGATAACTGAAGCAGTAATGCGAGTTATCAATCGAGCCTGTGGAGAGGCAATGCCAAAAAAGATCGAACTTGAAGGGAGACGGCCTGCTTATTGCTGGACGAACAAGATCGCGGAACTGCGGCGGAAGTGTTTTCGGCTACGCCGGTTAGCACAGAGAGCCAGAAAGCAAAACCGCGAAACCGCTCAAAAAGTCGATGAGTATCTAGCAGCAAAAAGGGCCCTGGATCGGGCCATCACGACGAGCAAGCACCGATGTTTTGAGAGTCTAAGGGAGGATCTGAACAAAGATCCGTGGGGGAAGGGATATAAAACTGTTATGCGCAAAATAGGGGCGTTCGTAAAAGACGCCCCGAAAAGCGCGGCGGTTATGGACCACATAGTCCAATCCCTCTTCCCCACTCATCCAAAGCGGGAGGATGATTCCTTTGATCTCGATACCGAGGAGGTGCTTCTCTTTACTAGAATGGAGTTGGAGAACGCAGTGCGTTCTCTAAGAAACAAGAAGGCACCAGGGCCTGACGGTATACCGACCGAGGTGCTGAAAGCCGTGGCACATAGTCACCCAGAGCTCTTGCTGTGGATGTATAATTCTTGCCTCCAAGCAGGGAGATTCTGCTCTCGGTGGAAGGAGGCAAGGTTAGTCCTCATCAGCAAGGGCAAGGGGCCGCCGGATGAACCTGGGTCATACAGACCCTTATGCATGTTGGACGCAGCTGGTAAACTCCTGGAAAAGCTCCTTAGACCCCGCCTGCATGCTGCCGTTGCAGCCGCGGGCGATCTCTCCCCGAATCAGCATGGATTCAGGAGAGGAAGGTCTACAATAGGAGCCATCCAGGAGGTAGTGGAGGTCGCCAGAAGCACGGAGCGCGGGAATCATTTTTCGCGCCCGATATGCCTTGTGGCGACACTGGACGTCAAAAATGCATTCAACACGCTAAGGTGGGTCAATGCACTGCAGGAGATGGAGCGGACCTTCAAGGTACCTAGGTACCTTCTCCGAATCATAGGAGATTATTTGAGGGACCGCTTTATCCAATATAATACTGCAGACGGCCCAAGACGAAGGGAATTGACGGCGGGGGCGGCTCAAGGTTCTGTCCTGGGATCCGATATATGGAATATATCATATGACGCGATGCTCAGGATGAAAATGCCAGAAGGCTGCTCTCTGATTGGGTACGCGGATGATGTTGCTGTAACCATAGTCGCGAGAAATGTGGAGACAGCACGGACGCGACTCAATCATGTTATGTGCCACGTAAAAAGATGGATGGATACTCATGGGCTAGAGTTAGCAGAAGCTAAAACAGAGATCGTGCTCCTCACGAAGAAGCGTATACCGAAAACACCGATGTTTACGGTAGGCGGCACAACTGTACAGGCGAAAACAACCGTAAAGTACCTGGGGGTTACGCTAGATACGAGGCTAACCTTCTGGGAAAACATAAGGATGGGAGCGGACAAGGCGGCTGCGGTAGTGGCGAAGCTCTGTAGGGTGATGGCCAACATAGGGGGCCCTCGACCCTGCGTTAGGCGCTTGCTGTTGCGAACCGCTGAGTCCATAATGCTTTATGGCGCAGAAGTTTGGGCGGACGCTCTGCGATCCGAAAAGTATCGCAAGCGTCCTGCTTCTGTACAGAGAAGGTGTGCACTTCGTGTAGCGAGTTCGTATCGCACGGTCTCTGAGCCAGCGATTCTGGTCGTTTCGGGGGTTATCCCGATAGATCTGCTGGCTCAAGAGCGGAAGTTCGTCTACCAGAATAAAGCAGAGATGATGCAGGAAGAAGCCAAAGTAATCTCCAGGAGACAGTCGCTGATCTCCTGGCAGACGCGATGGGAGACGGAGAGACGCGGAAGGTGGACAGCCAGGCTTATCAAGCAGCTGTCCCCCTGGCTATGTCGACAACATGGCGAGGTAAATTATTACCTTACCCAAATGTTGACTGGTCACGGGTACTTCCGCGCCTACCTGCATAAGATGGGCAAAGCTCCAGACCCCAAGTGTCTGTACTGCGGGTCTCTTAAAGATGATGCCAAGCATACATTCTTTGAATGCGAACAATGAAGGCAAGATCGGGTGGGTCTACTCGACAAGGTGGGAAGAATTACACCCGATAATGTTATCGGCGTAATGCTCGAATCAGCGGAAAAGTGGGAGTGTCTGGCTAATTACGTCCAGGATATTCTTCGGCGTAAGAAGCCGGACCTCCAGTAAAGAAGAAAAAAAAAAAAAAAAAAAAAAAAAAAAAAAACAATATAGTAAGAAGTTGGGAGCTAGGCTCCATTAGAAAGGCGCTGTAGTGCGCAGGTGACCCCACCCCGAAGTAATGCCGAGAAGGCTTAAGTGCCGGGGTGGACTAAAGGTCACGAGGTGGATGTTACTGGCCTTTTGCCCGCGTGACGATTGCATCTTCTTGCAATCGTCCCGCGGTCAGAAGGACAGGGGGTTAGACGGTCCCCTGGGACTCTGATGCCCTGGATGTGGATTGGAAGGTCCTTTCCACAGTCAAGGCTGACGTGCACTCAGGAACCCGTCACACCGGTGGCAGGATCCCCTCCTGTACGGCGATAACGCTTTGCGGAATCGCACGGCGGGCGTGGATCCTGTCGCTGAAGGTCTGGTTTAGGCAGATTTCCCGTTTTTTTACCACCATAAAAAAAAAAAAAAAAAAAAAAAAATCATCATTATTATCATCATTATTATTATTATTATTATTATTATTATTATCATTATTATTATTATTATTATTATTATTATTATTATTATCATTATTATTATTATCATTATTATTATTATTATTATTATTATTATTATTATTATTATTATTATTATTATTATTATTATTATTATTATCATTATTATCATTATTATTATCATTATTATCATTATTATCATTATTATTATTATTATTATTATTATTATTATTATTATTATTATTATTATTATTATTATTATTATTATTATTATTATTATTATTATTATTATTATTATTATTATTATTATTATTATTATTATTATTATTATTATTATTATTATTATTATTATTATTATTATTATTATTATTATTATTATTATTATTATTATTATTATTATTATTATTATTATTATTATTATTATTATTATTATTATTATTATTATTATTATTATTATTATTCAGTGAAACGAAGAAAGACGCCAGGTTGAGGGGATAATTGAAGCATTAACGCCAGATACCATCATCAGTGAAATGATGTCGGCCAAAGAAAAGTGGGACGCTATGGCACTATTTGTCGAAAGCGTCCTTAGAAAGAAGAAACCGTCCTTAGATAGGGCAATCGAACTAAGTACGAATGAAGCGCGGGGAGTCAGGCTTATACCTCATCATAACCTAGAGGCAGTAGCCGGTCCCATAGATTCGGGTGAGGAGGGTGACGACAAGGATTCGTCTTAACGGCGAGAAAAAATCGTGCACCCAGGAAATGTTTGAGATAGCAGCAAAAGCTCCAGATTTAGCTGTGGTATGAATGAGGGTCGTTGTAAATAAGCGCGAGATTGAGTGTGAGTATGAGTTAGACGCGGTAGAGAGGATAGCCCCACAAGAGGCATAAGATCGATCTCAGAACAAGAGAATCAAGACTGAAGAGAAAATTATGGACTGATTTTGCTCCTTCACAGAGCCAGTCCATACTGTACTATATATATGCAATTGATTTATGCTCCCCTTTACAGAGCCGATCGCCAGGTAGAAGATAGCCTTTTAAATCATGTTGCTTATGAGGCATAGATCTATATTATTGCAAATCTGTATATTTACAGGTAAAGTCAGAAGGAAAAGGTCCAAAAGACTTAGAACGCGGTGCCACCCTGAAGTAATGTGATAAACAGTCCCGGGGTGGAACAACGCCGTGAGTGGAGATTGGAGAATCCCCTGCACGTCCAATGACTGCATTTTTTTGTTATCATTAGGCAGGCAAGGGAATAGCGTAATTTCAGAGGTTTGCTAGTACATCTAGAACCCCTTTCAACCGTCTGTACTCTATTCCCGGATATCTATCCAGGCTCAGCGAACTGACGGCAGTCTGAAAGCAGATTTTCTTCGTTCAACCAATCTGTAAAAAAAAAATAAATTATTATTATTAGTATTATTATTATTATTATTATTATTATTATCATTAATATTACACAATAATAGGATTTTTTTAATAATACTAAGAAAAACTCGAATTTTTTTCAATGTCAAGTGTCCTAGCTTTACATGTATTTCTTCACTTATCAAGATATCGATATAATGAATTTTATATTTTATAATTGTAATTTACTTATCATCACATATTATTAAAAATATAGAAACTTTTTTGTTTAGAAAATAATTTTAATGTTAAATTAAAATATTTATTTCTATATTCAAAGTTATCAATTCTTTTAATTATTTTATAATTCTTTGAATTCATTTTTTATTATTTTCTTATAAAAATAAGAATATTATATTTCATAATTATTTTATAAAATTAATAAAGTAACAATAAATACTATATTTATAATTCTACACTTTCAATAATCATTGAAATGTATTTTACGTATCCTAAATCATAAAGTATTAAAAATTGAAAGTATTAATCTAATAACTTCGTACTTTTTTTATATCTTTTATAATTTTGTATGTACTTTTATTGATGTAAGCAATAATTTTTTCCTAAATTATTAATAGGAATTCAAAAAATTATTATATATACAGATAAAAAATTATAAAATTCTATATGAAGAAATGCCCATTTTTCCTAATTTATAATGAAATAGCACCCTTATTTCATGATCATGATGGGCCCCCATGATTTCGTAGCCCCGGGCCCCAGGTAGTGTTAGACCGGCCCTGAGTATTGGTTGATTGTTGGTCACAAAAAAGTGGCTGACTATCCATCGGTAGTCAAAGTTTTCGGTATGGTGGGTCTGACAGTCTAGCCTGGTGTAATGTGATAAACAGATACCGGGTGGCAGCGATGCCGAAAGTGGCAGAGTCAGAGAGGGAAATTCAAAAATGTGTAAAAAAACAAAATTTAACAAAATTTTGTTAAACTCAAAAAAATGTAAAAAATAGAAAAAAAATTATTTTGTTATAGTAACTTTGTTTTTTAGAATTATTTATGAATTATCAAATTTTGAAAACTATTTATTTTAATACTTTTTTTTTACACATTTTTGAATTTCCCTCTCTGACTCTGCCACTTTCGGCAACGCTGCCGGGTGGGGACTCCCTCGACCTCACCATGGAAAAAGGTCAATCATATAGAGGACAATATCCTTTATATATTAATCTTTTTTTTTAAAAAAAGAAAAAAAATGTGGATTTTTAGGTAATCTACGTAGATTTTTTACTTAGATATCCACGTGGATTTAAATAAAAATCTGTGTTAATTGTATGTATTCCTCGTAGATTTTTAAAAAATCCATATAGATTTGGAAAATCCATGTGGATAATTAAAAATCCATGTGGATATATAGAAATCCATATGGATTTTTCGAAATCCATGTGGATTATTAGATAATCTAATAATCCACATGGATTTCGTTTAGTTAGTTAGTTAAGTTAATCGTTTCGGAAATTGTTTATTGAGTAAATCTTTCATCAGGAATAAAATAAAATAGATATCACTAAAATCAAGAATAGTTCATCAATGTTTAAGTAGTAATATTCACTCATAAATGAAATAATAAGTTGATCTGATATATCATTTTTTTTCTCAATTTTGATGTGTACTATCATCGCTATCTTCATCTCAATAATCCCTTTTTTTCAAAAATTATTTAGCAAAGTTTTTCTAAATATTCGTCTATTAAAGAGAATCCCTACTGAAAAAAATGACATGAGATCTCACGTGAGATCGGGCATCAGGAAAAATAAAATTTTTCGGTACATGAGATCTCACGTGAGATCTTATATGAGTTCTCATATGAGATCTCGTTTCATTTTCAATCGTGAGATCTCATGTCATTTTTTTTCAGTAGGGATATAAATTGAACATTTTATGGATTTTATATTATTAAAATGTAAGAATTGAATACAGAAGTACTCGACGATTGCTTCATTGATTTCAAAACTTTCTTTAACTGAAACTGTAAATATTTCATGAATTTCATATTATTAAAAAGAATGCATTGAATACAGAAGTACTCTACGATTGCTTGATTGATTTCAAAACTTTCTTAAGGGGAATCAGCATACCGACATAGAGTTCTACCTTATCTACATTTCAATTATGCATTTTAATAAATATTTAACTATTAATGACTGAAATTGATAGAAGAGGCACATTGTTAACATTCTAAAGAATTGATTGCAATGTTAAACGACAGTATAAAAGTGAAAATGAAGACGAAAACTGCTTAATACGATTAACTTTCCAATGTAGTTATGAATAATCGTATTTTGCAGTTTTCGTCTTTATTTTCACTTTTATACTGTCTCTTAACATTGCAATCAATTCTTTCGAATGTTAAGAATGTGCCTCTTCTATGAATTTCAGTCGTAAATAGTTAAATTTGTATTAAAATGCAAAATTCAAATGTAGATAAGGTAGAATTCTATGCCGGTATGCGGATACCCCTTAAGCAAAAACTATAGATAAATCTAGTAAAAGGTATAAACTTAATAATAATTACTAAATTCGTTTTAGTATTCTCCATAACTGAAATTAAAAAAAAAATATGATGTATGTAGTAAAAAAAAAGAAATATTTAGAAAAAATGATCTAAAGAATACTATACTGTTTAATAACTAAACTCGCCTAAAATATACTTTTTTAAAAGTAATAATAACATAATAAAATAGTATTCATCAGTTTGAATAATGACTTAAAACAAAAAATATCAGACATAATATTCAAAAGCTTTGAAGAAATTTTATTACATTCGAAAATTAAAAGATAGTGTAGTGATATTTTTATGAATTTAATATTATTTTAAAAAGAATGAATTGAATACAGAAGTATTCGACGATTGCTTGATTGATTTCAAAACTTTCTTAATAAATATTAATATACATGGGAAAAATTGTCATAAAACGTCCTATGGATATATATATATATATATATATATATATATATATATATAACCTGTGTGTATGTGGGTGTGCGCGCATGTGAATCGACATAAAATATCCCATGTATATGCATATACATATATTCATAAGCCCATGTGAGTGCGTGCATGCGCCATGACAGGAACAGTCCCATATATATATAAAGAAAAAGATATATAAACTCAAGTACGTGTGTCATGCGTGTTAATTGACATGAAACGTCCCGTATATATGAATCTGTGTGTGTGCGCGCGCTTGTGAATTAACATTAAATATCCCATGTATATGTGTACACAGATATACACACACATATATATATATACGTATAAATATATATATATATATATATATACATTATATAGTTGTAAGGAAATTTTCTACGACCAAGGTCCTTCCCTTCTCTTCTTTTCCTCATCCTCTTACCTAATTTTGATCCTCTTTTTTTTCCCTTATTTTGTACGTTATTTTACGTTATTTGTTCCTCTTCCTTTTCTTTTCCTTTTCCCTTCCTCCCCTCTTCTTTTTCTCTTCTTTTGAGTTTCCTCATGCCTTCATTTTCTCTTCTTTTTCTCTTCCTCAAAAAATCCATCACTTTTTTCCGTTATTTTAGGTCATTTTTGCTCCTCCTCAGGTGAATTTTCAAATTTTACCTTTTTTTGTGTTATTTTACGTTATTTTACGTTCTTGTTCTTCTTTCTTAGCTGCTCCTTAGCTCATTCTCTTTGATCCTCAATTTCATTCAAATTCCATCATTTAAAAAGCTTCTTGCTAATTTTTATTGTTTGCACCTACTGCTTTTACTTTAAATATATAGAACAAACATATTAAGAGGAGGTCACGTATCTCTGTCCTTTTCTAATCAAAGAATTGAGTTTTTTACAGAAACTAATAACTTCAGCAAAAAATGAAGAGAAAGCCGCACCTCGTAATAAAAAAGCAATATTTTCTTTGATAAGAAAGAATTAATTTTATTGCTTTGTTTTCAAGAAAACCTTGAAAAACTTAAATCATAGAGGTTAGGGAGGACAATTTGGTTTTTCAAGGTTTTCTTGAGAACGAAGCAATAAAATTAATTTTTTGTTATCAAAGAAAATATTGCTTTTTTTGATACACGATGCGGCTTTCTCTTCATTTTTTGATAAAGTTATTATTTTTTGTAAAAAAATCATTTCTTTGATTAGAAAAGGACAGAGATACGTGACCTCCTCCTAAGTTAATAATTTTTATGATAAATTTTATAAAATTTTATACAATTATTGTTTAAAAGAATAAATGACATCAAACATGGTAAAATGGAAATTTCGCAAGCCTTCTGTGCGTAAGCGCGCCAACCTCCACTACTAAGGAAAACTGTAAAACATATCAATTCATTGAAATTATTTTAAATTTAAAATGTTCTTTTAACATTATAATTTTTATATTTTAAATTAGATCAATGTTTTTTAATATTTTGATTATTACTTTGAATTATTTTATAATGGGTATCTAATGAATCAAGTGTACCTCTTGTAACGAGAATAGAAAATTACTTGTATACTATTATATAGTTTACGCATATATCCATCTTCGTTGTGAGTCCCACAGCACAACGTAGATTTTTATGCTTGATGTGTGAGTATAAGAGTGAGACGGAGAGAGTCTATGCTAATTTTTATTGTTCGCACCTACTGCTTTTACTTTAAATATATAGAACAAACATATTAAGTTAATAATTTTTATGATAAATTTTATAAAATGTACAATTATTGCTTAAAAGAATAAATGCCATCAAACATGGTAAAATGGAAATTCCGCAAGCCCCCTGTGCGCAAGCGCGCCAACCTCCACTACTAATTATATTGTTGAAGATTTTAATGAAAATAAAGAAAATAATGCTTTATTTGAACTTAATAATATTTTTATTAATGAATATATATCTTGTAAAGATTTTGGTTTACCTAAACCAAAAATAAATTCAATTACTTTGAACAATAATCATCATGATGAAAAAGACAGCAAAAAAAAATTTTTAATTAATGTATAATAAATTAAACGATGAACAAAAATTGATTTTTGAAATTTTAACTGAAAAAGATAATAAAAATATATATTTTATCGATGGTCCTGGAGGAACAGGAAAAACTTTTTTATATAAAACTTTAATATTTTATTTTATATCAATTAATAAAAAAATTTTGTCTATGGCTTGGACTGGTATTGCATCTACTTTATTACCTAAAGGAATGACAAGTCATAAGACTTTTAGATCACGTTTAAATTTAAATACAATTAAAAATGCATTTTTAGAATTACAATCAGATAAAAAAACATTAAGAGAAGCTGATATAATAATATGGGATTGTTGCGTCGCAACACAAATTTATGTAAAAATCAAAAACGATGATGAGCGGCAGCACTTACAGTCGCCTGTTCTCACCTCCCTTAAGTCAGCTCATAGACGAAAGGGGGGAGAGAACAGGGAGACTTTGCAAATGCCGCGGAAAAATAGTTTAGTATCAAGCGTGACCTCGCCTAGGGCGGTTTATTCAGTTTCGAGAGCAATCGATTCTCTTCTTGAAAACATCTAGTTTTCTTCTTCAAAAGCGATCAGAAGCTTTTACTAGTGCGGACGAGTTTCCGTACAGCGACGAACGGTCGATTGCGAATCAACGCATCACCTTCGCCCACCTAAGCCGCGGCTATACAAATTTCATTGTGTCTTATTTCTTTTCTCTTTTTGCGTGCGTGCGTGCGAGTAAAATATAATCGTGCGGCAAATAGTGTGTAAAATTATAGGAAATAAATCAAGGGTTTTTTATGCCACATGGCTTTTTCCCTTTATATTTGTGTATTTATTGAGTGAATCCTTTCCCGATAAATAAAGCGTAAATTTTAGATAAAATCAATTAAAACAAAGCAACTACAACCGCAAGGTTAGTTGCTTTGTATCAGTAAATTCATCTAATTTCTCTTTGCAAATTAATAGATCTTTGTGTGCAAAATTTAGTGGTAAAGTTAAATACAGTGTAAAATTTAAATTTAATTCAATTAAAAGATTCGAAGTTAAAGTAAAATCAAGTGTCAATTCATTTTTATTCAAACAAGGGTAAATTCAAAACAAGATTAGTTAGGGAATTTCATGAGTAGATAAAATTTCAAAGGAAAAGAATCACGTTCTTTTCTTTCTAAATCATCCAACAAATTTAGTTAAAAAATTCGTTGGAAAAAGACTACGCGTCTTTTCATGGTGCAATCCTGTGAAGTCAGAAATCACGATCCCCTGGTTTACGAAAAAATCATAACCGCTAAAGCGTTCGACGAACAAAGCGAATTCTCAGAAAGTCAAAACAGGCGCCGGCCGGCGAGCATAGCTATAGATATACAAGCCACCGAGCAACGCCATCCCCGACAAAGGAGAGCTTCAACTTAGAGACTTCTAGGAAAATAAGATAAGTATTTTTGTACAATATACGAGGTAACAACATAATATTTTCTCAACTTCAAAATAATTTGAAAATTAATATCAAATCAAAATTTCATTTATTCAAATCTGAGATTCATAAATTAGTTTATTTCAAAACTTTTATTGTAGAAAACGTTTCTTTTAATTTATTTTTTGTTTATTAAAGTTTAAGACAACTTAACGTAAAACTTAAAATTTAATTTAAAAATTTTATTTTTCATTTGAAGTTTCATTTTGAAAAACTTTACATTTAAGCGAGAATTTTATTTATCAGTTTGGTTAGAAAAAATTTAGTTTCTAAGAAATATCAACGCACAAATAAAAATTAAAATTGAAATTTATATTTTAATATTTCATTTAGCATTTTCAAAGAAAAATTCATCTCAGTCTAAAATATAACTTTCAGAAAGTTACATTGTTCAAACCAAAGTTTAGCATTAAAATAAAAGGTTCATTTTTAGAAAATCTTACACAATTTCAAAGTCTATTAAAATTAAACAGTAAATTAAAATTTTGTTTGTTGAATAAATCTCATACATTTAAAATTTTTTACTTTTGAAAATTACATTTAAAATTTTTACTTTTGAAAATTGCATTTAAGTTAGAAATTTCTTTTCAAAAAATTTGTTCTTTTCATAAACTTAAGATTTAGCATCATAAAATTTAGTTCATAAAATTCTTTTTTTTTGAAAGGTTAACAACAAAATAGAATATAGAATTTTATTTTACAAAGCACAAAAGGTTCTTTGTCTTACAAAGCGAACATTTCTCAGATTGAGATCACGTGCTCTCAATGAGATATAAAGTTGTCCTTTACGATTTTACGAAAGTAAGACGTAGCAACTTAAAACTATTTTTAAGAAAATTTTTATGAAAGATTAAGTTGTGTAGTGACGGCTCCTGGCTCAAGGGAGATTACGTTAGCTAGGTGTAACATAAATTCATCGATTTGCGAGAGGAAAAGCGAGTTGATAAATTTATCCATTTTTTAAAAAATAAATTTTAAAATTTCATAAAGGTACATTAAATTTTGAACAACTTCACATTTATTATTCAAGTAAATTTTGTTTGATAAATTAATTTATCGTTACATTTACATTTAATTTTTAATTAAATTCATTATACATATCTGACTTCAAAATTGATTTCAAGTTAATTTTTTTTCACATTAGTTTTTTCTAAATTTAAATTTAAAATTAAATTTAATAAATTTTGCTTGATTGTTTGTAACATTTACTGTCAGTTTTTACAGTTTGAGGTAATTCATGTAGCTAGGGTCGCTTTAAATAAAGGTTTCAAAACAACACTAGATAGTTCGAAAAAATTATCGCTGTTGCCCAAGCCGCGCCATTCGTGAGGAGGTTTCGTCGCACCAATAGTGACGGAATTCTCTTCGTGACAGTAAGAGCGCACGCACGGCGAAGGATCAGCGAAAAATTCTGTTTCTTTTCAAAAACAGCGGGCAGGTAGCAAGGTTTAATTGAGACAACATATAGTTGTATATTTTGACAATTTATTACTTAAACTCTTATTAAGTTTTACACATTCAAAATGAATGATCCAGCAGGAATAAATGTTGTGAATGCAAAGCTAGGGATTTTTAAAGATCAAATAAATGCGTTATAAACGTACATATCAAGTCCCGACACAGAATCGGAAAACATTAAAACACGTTTAGAACATTTATCAGACTTGCACAAAGATACATATGTAATGAAAGTTAAAGCAGTAGTTGCTAATTTAGGTGATGAAATAATAAATGAATTTAAGGTAGTAGAAACAATGTATTATTCTACAACAGCTTCGGCTAAGAAATTGTGTCAAGCTAACGAACCAATAGCTAGTTCCACATTGAACAATTCTAACATCACTCTGACACGAAGACACACTTTACCGAAATTAACTGAAACAAAGGTACCAAAGTTTGATGGCAAATCAGAAGAATGGCTTGCTTTCAAAAACCTTTTCACTGCATTAGTACACTCTCGTGATGATTCAACTAATACAGTAAAACATGCACAACTCTTAGAAGCTCTTTCAGGTCCGGCTAAATTAAAAATAATAGAATTCGTGCCTAGTGAGGAAAATTATCCAAAGGCTTGGCAAGCCCTCTTAGATTTTTACGATCATAAAAGAATAGTTAGTAATAGACATTTAGACGCTATTTTAGATTTACCAGTAGTACCAAATGCAACAATAGAAGGCGTGTCATCTTTGTTAGACAAGATGCGTCAACATCAACATATTCTAAAACAGTTAGGTGAAGCTTCATTTGACAATATGTTAGTTAGGATAGTAGAAAGAAATCTACCACCAGGGTTAAAAGGTAAATGGCAGGATAGACTTAAATTAGATCAACTTCCTACAACAAAAGAAATTGTACGAATTTTTACAGAGTAGCATTTTTAAGCTTCAATCTCTTGAAAATACAAAGAATCACGATAGGACAAAAAATGAGTTTTAGGTTGGATAGTAGCAGGTGGAATCAACAATAAAATTTAGGATAAAGAAGTTAGCTGTAATGTAATTAAATTAGTTAGACTGATAAAACAATTCTGGTTTAGAGAAACTTTGAACAAAACCCAATTAGATCTAGGGAAAACATGGCTTGCAAGCAGCAGTACGCTGCTCACACCAAAAGAGATAATTTAGGAAGGTATATTGTTAGGCTTCCATTTAGAAATAGTAAATTTGACTTAGGTGAATCAGAACAACAAGCAGTACGTAGATTCTATGCACTCGAAAAACGACTCGAAGTTAATCATAACTTAAAAAATTAGAATGTAGTAAAGTAATGAATGAATTCATTGCCTTCCTCATCATGCTGTAGTAAAAGAATCTAGCGAAAAACTAAACTTCGAGTAGTTTTCGATGCATCAGCTAAAACATCAACAAGTATTTCATTGAACGATACACTCATGGTAGGGCGTACACTACAAATGTACTATATTCTAACAGGTGTTTAGTTTTCGTATACATACATACGTAGTAACAGCTGATATAGACAAAATGTGTAGGCAGAATTTACTTCACTAATATGTTAGGAAAACTAACTTAGAACGTTCTAATTAAATACCGTAACATTCAGCATAGCTTTAGCTCCATTTTTAGCTAGTACAACCATTTAATAGTTGGCACGCGACGAGTTAGGAAAATTTCCAATAGCTAGCAAACTATTATTGCGTGAGTTTAAAGTAGATGATTCTATTTCAGGAACAGAAACTTTAGAAGAATCAATAAAAATTAAATGAGATTATAGAATTATTAAGTAAGGGAGGATTCGCCATACGCAAATGGTAATCCAATTGCACAGAGATTTTAGATGGGCTTGACAAAAGAATTTCTTATTTAGATTGTATAGTAACGAATAACCTTATTCAAAAAACGTTAGGTATAGTATACGATTAAGTCCTTGATGATTTAAAATACAAGCAGTAGAAAACCAAGTTAGTTGGCGTTACGTTCGATCAGAGAACAACCCAGCTGATGCATTGTCCAGACGACAATTGCCTTCAGACTCTAAAAAGAATCAACTTTATTCTTAGGGCCGAAATGGTTAGCACAATCAGGAAATACATAGCCAGAATTAGTAGAAACGATTAGTTTAGAAATTTTAGGTACAACTGGAGAAAAATGTTTTAAGAGGTAACAATTTAACTCATAAACAACTTAAGATTTTTATATAGAAATATACACATTTTAAATTTGCAACTATTGTATGCAATCTCCGCTGATCTTAATGATCGCTTAGTAATAACATTAGCATATTTTCTTGTAGGTAGACCATTCAATTTCTTACCAGAAAAACATTTGTTTTTAGTTTCAGATAACAAACTATCAGCTTGCAATTTCATTGCAAGAGCTTGTCAACATTTTTTGGGCCCACTGGCATCAGGAATAATTATCCGAATTACAAATCTAAACAAAATGGTATTGTCTTGGAAGTCTCTCCCGGGGACGGCGACATCGCTCGAGTGGCTTCTGTCAAGACCAACACTGGCGTTTATCAGCGTAACATCACAAGACTTTGTCTTTCACCTGCATATTGAATCTTTGATTCATGTTTCATATCTGTACATATCTATTTTTGTTGTAAAAAACGAAAAAATTAACACAAATTCAACTTGCGAATATTGCGAATAAAATCAATCAGCAACGTAGTCACTCCAAAGGAAACTGCGATCATTTATAAAACTTGCATTCAGCAAAACAGTCACTCCAAAGGAAACTACAATCATTTCTAAAACTTGCATTCAGCAAAACAGTCACTCCAAAGGAAACTGCAATCATTTGTAAAACTTGCGATCAGCGACGTAGTCACTCCACACGAAACTACGCTCAAACATATTTGTTTAGTCAAACACTTGTCAAATACCAATTAATGTAAATTTAAATTTTAGGTTAGTTGCGAAATCGAAGCTTCGATCTAGTTTAACTCATTTCATTTACTACAAAATCAATTTTAACATAAAACTTTATTTTGCAGCTTGCGCCCGCAGTATGTTGCGTCGCAACACAAATTTATGTAAAAATCAAAAACGATGATGAGCGGCAGCACTTACAGTCGCCTGTTCTCACCTCCCTTAAGTCAGCTCATAGACGAAAGGGGGAAGAGAACAGGGAGACTTTGCAAATGCCGCGGAAAAATAGTTTAGTATCAAGCGTGACCTCGCCTAGGGCGGTTTATTCAGTTTCGAGAGCAATCGGTTCTCTTCTTGAAAACATCTAGTTTTCTTCTTCAAAAGCGATCAGAAGCTTTTACTAGTGCGGACGAGTTTCCGTACAGCGACGAACGGTCGATTGCGAATCAACGCATCACCTTCGCCCACCTAAGCCGCGGCTATACAAATTTCATTGTGTCTTATTTCTTTTCTCTTTTTGCGTGCGTGCGTGCGAGTAAAATATAATCGTGCGGCAAATAGTGTGTAAAATTATAGGAAATAAATCAAGGGTTTTTTATGCCACATGGCTTTTTCCCTTTATATTTGTGTATTTATTGAGTGAATCCTTTCCCGATAAATAAAGCGTAAATTTTAGATAAAATCAATTAAAACAAAGCAACTACAACCGCAAGGTTAGTTGCTTTGTATCAGTAAATTCATCTAATTTCTCTTTGCAAATTAATAGATCTTTGTGTGCAAAATTTAGTGGTAAAGTTAAATACAGTGTAAAATTTAAATTTAATTCAATTAAAAGATTCAAAGTTAAAGTAAAATCAAGTGTCAATTCATTTTTATTCAAACAAGGGTAAATTCAAAGTAAGATTAGTTAGGGAATTTCATGAGTAGATAAAATTTCAAAGGAAAAGAATCACGTTCTTTTCTTTCTAAATCATCCAACAAATTTAGTTAAAAAATTCGTTGGAAAAAGACTACGCGTCTTTTCATGGGATGAAGCATCAATGATTCCAAAAAAGCATTAGAAATAGTTAATAATATATTAAAAGATGTTTGTAATAGTAATTTTCTTTTTGGTGGAAAATTAATTATTTTAGGTGGTGATTTTCGACAAATTTTACCAGTTGTTAAACATGGAAATAAAAATTTAATTATAGAAGAAACAATAAAAAGTTCATATTTATGGCAATTTTTTAGTATATTAAAATTAACAAAAAAATATTCGATCTAAAAATAAAAAATTTGCTTCATTTCTATTACAAATTGGTGATGGCAAAATAAACCCTTTCATAATTCCAAACAAATTACAAACTAACGATATTTGTTCTAAAATTTATTCAAATATTAATAAAAATTGTTGCAAGGAAAAAATTATATTAGCTCCTCATAATGAAGATATTGATAATTTAAATAAAAAAGTATTAAATTTATTAAATGGAAAAACTGAAACATTATAGTATTGATTACGCTACGCATAAAGGTGTTGATCAAACTGATGATAACATTTATTTGAATTACCAAATAGAATTTTTAAATAAAATTAAAGAAGGTTTACCACCTCATAAATTAATTTAAAACTTAATGCTATAGTAATGTTGTTAAGAAATTCAAGTATATCGGAAGGATTATGTAATGGTACACGATTAAAAATTATAAATTTATATAAACATAATATTGAAGCTGAAATAATAACAGGCGATAAAAGTAGAAATAAAGTTTTTATTCCAAAAATTACTTTAAATATAGGAAATAATTCTTCATTGCCATTTATTCTTTACAGAAAACAATTCCCAATTATATTAGCATTTGCAATAACTATAAATAAACCACAAGGTCAAAGCTTCGATAATGTAGGCTTATTTGTAAGAAGACCATTGTTTTTACATGGTCAATTGTACGTTGCTTTGTCAAGATGTACAACTTTTAATAATATTTATATTCAAAATAATTTAGATGATACATCAAAAGTAGATAACATTGTTTGGACGGAAATTTTTTAATAAATAATTTATTTAAATTCTTACCATTTTTATTAATTCATTTCATTTAATTTTAACAATTAATTGATTTTCAAATTTCATTTGTTGTGTAAATTTGATTCACTTAAGGGGTATTTTATTTTTATTTCACTAAAATTAAAGATTTTTTTCTTTTGTGAAACTTGTTTTAAATTAAATTTAAAGCTAAAACAGTTTCTGCATAGCTGTCAGAAAGTAATTAGTCGAAAATATCGGAGTGATAGCTGTTTCGTGAGCCGCGCTACTCATGATGCGATTTTTGTCGACAAAAGCTAACAAATTTTTCACTGTGTATATTAGTGCGTGCGTAGAGCAAGCGATCAGCAAAAGCCACTTCAGTTTTGGGTAGGCAGCTAAGTAAAGAGTTAGTAGACTCTTTCTCATAGCTGCTAAGATTAAGACTAGGAGAGTTCATACTTCTCAGATTGGTGAGAATCTTCTTTCTGGAGCTAAACGCGTCACTGCTCTTTCGCCTTCGTTAATCAACATCAACGAATTCCTTCCTCCCTCACTGCATCAGCTGAAGATGAAAGTGCTTACAAAATCGAAAGACAAGAAACTAAATTTTCTTTCATTCGTGAAAAATGGAAGAATTTTTGTGAGAAGGAAGAATGAGGATACTTCTATCCAAGTTGCTTCTGTTGAGGACCTGGATGCTTTTTTAATCAAGGCGAAGCTGGTCAGCGTCAGTCCAGCACCGTAGCTTCTAGTACTGGGGTAAGTCCACTCTCTCCTCCACTCCTCTCTAATACACCACTCTCTACTGATAATCCGGTTTCATCACTCATTAATAATCATTTCACTGCAAAGAATGGTCTCAGAGTTTGTCATTTCAATGCTAGCTCTATTAGAGTACACATTGAGGTGATAAGACTCTTATTGGCTTCTCGCCCCTACTTCCATGTTATAGCTGTAACTGAGACCAAGCTGGGCCAGATTGTTGGTGACTCTCTGATAGATCTTGATGACTACGTGCTTCACAGGCAGGATCGTAACACTAGAGGCGGTGGTGTTGCTTTATATATTCACAACTCTATTACTTCGCGGCGCCTTTGTTCTTCTTCTGGTAAATGGAGTGGTAAGCCTGGTCTTCCTGAATATTTGTTTTGTGAGGTCAATTCTCTGGACTTGGCTCCACCTATTTTTGTTGGTGTAGTCTACAGGCCACCACATGCTCCCTTCTTGGCTAACACAGATTTCATACCTGATTTAACATCGTATATGCATAATTATAGTTCGAAGATCATCCTTGGTGATTTTAATACTAACTTGTGCGTTGATTCTGATGACTCTAAGTTTCTTAGAGGTGTGATTACTGAGAATGCACTTTTCTTGGTTCCTTATGGCACAACTCATCATACTTATTTTTCTGACACCTGGCTTGATTTGTGTTTTGTCGATGCCAACGACATTGTACTCGACTTTTGGAAGACTGATATTCCATTCATTGACGGTCACGATTTCATAGCTGCGACTGTTAAGTCCTCTCTTTCTAAACCTATGCTTAAAGACTTTACCTTTCTGGATTATAAGTCTGTTGATGATGTTGCACTCCTTCAGTATTTTCGCTCTTTAAGGTGCGCTACATGTGATGGTGATTCCTCTCTTACTGCTCACCTTGAATATCTTTACAACCATCTCAATGAGGCAATTGCACAATTCGTGTCTGTCAGGAAGGTCAGGCAGGGTAGGGCTCATCGTCCGTGGATCACCTCTGAACATCGTCGCTTGATCAATGAGAGAGATCGACTTTATAGACACTACAAACGTACTTGACTGTATACTGACTTACTATGCTATAGGACTGCTCGGGACAAGGCACATGAGTGCATTGAATCAGCTAAGCTGTTATATTACTATGACAGACTATCAGGTGTTACGGACTCGCGACAGATCTGGAGGGAGCTCAGGAACCTTGGTATATGTTTCACTGATAATAACTCGCGACACACATTTTCTATAAATGAGCTTAATCGATACTTTGGTGGGATTGCGTTTGATCCACTTGCCCCTTCTGTTTCTGAGTATGTGAATACTGTTAATATAGATGAGCCTTATAAGCCTTTATTCAGATTTAATGAGGTTACTTTGGAGGAGGTCAGGATGGCAATATGTCATTCTACTTCTCAGGCTAGGGGGTTTGATGCGGTCCCTCAGTCTATTGTTCATGGGGCTTTTCCAGTTATTGGGCCCTTGCTTTGTCGTATTTTTAATGATTCGTTTCGTGAGTGTGTGTTTCCCTCATGTTGGAAGATCTCATTAATTACCACAATCAACAAGGTCTCTTCTCCACGCACTATGAGTGATATACGACCTATTTCCTTGTTGTCATTCATGTCCAAGGTTCTTGAGCGTCTTGTCCATCAACAACTATATTATTACTTGTCCACCAGACATCTGTTGGATTCTCATCAGACTGGGTTTAGAACTGGACATAGTACCCAAACAGCTTTGCTCAAACTAACAGAGGATATTAGACTCAACATGGACAGACGTTATGTAACTATGCTTCTATTATTTGATTTTAGCAAGGCATTTGACACAGTGTGCCATGTCACTCTGCTTCGGAAACTAACTTCTCTCGATGTCTCGCACACTATTGTCAGGTGGTTTGCCTCTTACTTATCTGATAGACGGCAGTCTGTTGTTGACTCTGATGGTAATGCATCTGACTTTGTTACTCTGAATACAGGAGTACCCCAGGGTTCTGTGCTTGGACCACTTTTATTCTCCATTTATATTAGTGATGTTGCTGCCAACTTTTACTCTGGTGTACAGCATTTGATATATGCCGACGACTTGCAAGTCTATGTGCATTTTCTGATTTCTGAACTTAGCGCTTATACTAATCTTATGAGTGATCATGCTGTTCTCATTTCAAATTGGGCCTCTGATAACCATCTGAAATTGAATGTTGACAAAACGAAGGCAATAATTATTGGCTCCTATTTTTATATAAATATGCTGTCTTCATCACCTGTAACTGGCGTTCCGTTAAAAGGTGCTAATATTAGATTTGAGTCCTCTATTCGTAGTCTGGGTGTTTGGTTGGACAGTAAGTTTAACTGGAGAGAGCACGTTACACAAGTGTGTAATAGGTCATTTTCACTGCTTTACAGATTAAACTTCTTTAGAAAGAGCACCATGTTTGCTCTTCGTATACATCTTATAAAAACATTGCTGTTTCCACTTCTGGATTACTGCTGTTTGGTTTACTGTGACCTTTCGGCTGCGCTTGACCTTAGACTTCAGGGGATCATCAACTCTGGTATACGTTACATCTTCGGTGTAGGTAGGCGTGAGCACATCTCTGCTTATAGGTTCTCATTAGGCTGGTTATCCACTGCGGGTAGAAGAAACTATTTTTCTTCTACGTTTTTGTATAAGATGTTCTTATCTTCTACTCCATCTTATTTGTATTCTATGTATCAGTGGAGCCGGCCGGTGAGATCCTTGACGGGTGATGTGAAACCTTTGACCATTCCTTTTTCATTCACTGAGTATCGCCTACGATCGTTCCTGGTCACTTTCTCGCGGCTATGGAATGATCTTCCTGCGACATTACGCAACTCATCCTCGCTCATGACATTCAAGACATCCTCATTTGCACACTACCTTGCCTTGGAGAGTGGACCTCTGCTTCATGCTAATTTATAAAACTGTTTTATATTGTATTGGTTTTATTGCTGTAAAGTTTATTTTACATATATATTTGCTTGATTTCTGTTTTCTTTTTACTGTTTATTATTATTATTTGCTTTATATTAATTTTATTATTCTAATGTATTACTGTAATTAATTGTACAACATAATGTACATATAATAAATTTGGTTATCTATCTATCTATCTTTCTCTTTCACATTAGAAAATTGCAATCAATGAAAATGTCAAATAAAGCAAAGGTGGGCCCCTAAAAAGTCATTGATGTAAATTATTAAATGTGTTATGCTTATTATATTTTATTTTTTTTAAATATAATAGAAACAGAATAAAATTAAACTTAAATAAAATTATAAATCCCCATATATAAAATATAATTAAAATGTTTCCCAAGTTTTTTATAAAATTATTATTTAATGAAAATTAATGTTTAAACTTAATATTAATAGGAAAAATGGATGTATTTCAATGCCCGTTTTGCAAAAATTCTTATTCTACATCTGAATTTTTAAAAATACATATAAATAGAATTCATATTAAAACTATAAGTTGTAGAACATGTGGCTTATTTATTAAAATTAAAAATATTAGAACACATGAAAGAACTCACGTATAAAAAAAGGAATTATGTATTTATTGTAAGAAAAATTTTAGTACGAAATCTAATAGGAAACAAAAATTTACATGCTAAAAAATAATTTATTTTTATACAAAATATATGTATGAATTATGGATATATAATTAATATTACATATAAAAATTCCAAGAAGTATTTTCCAGAAATATTATTTTTTATTTATAAAAGTAAGTAAAAAATTATATAAAATTTTATAAACAATTATATTAAATAATTTTACAATATTTACAAAAATTAGAACAAAAAGATGAAAAAAATTCTAAGTATATTGACAAAAAAAAGGATAATACATAAAAATTTTTTTAATTTCTGTTTTCAAAATTTTTAGTCATAATAAAAATAGGTAAAATTTTTTTAATATTCTAAATTTATGAATTAAAAAAATTTTTGAATTTCTAAATACTGTTTAATAGTAAGTATAAGTAATATTTTTTTGTATATTTAAATATATTAAATTTAATATACATATTATTTTTAATATTTTATATTTCAGCGAACATATTTAAAAGATGTTATTTTTTATTTTTAATATATAAATAAAAAAATTATTTTTTTTATTCATTTATTAAAAAAAAAACATTTTATAAAAATGTGAGTAGAAATAGGCCTCCTGAGGAAACCACTAAAAAAACGCACCTACATATATACCTCGGTATTTAAAAATACTAGGTGGTGTGAAAAATATAGAAATATATTCATAATACAAACTTTATAAATTTAATAATTTAGGTAAAAAAACAAAAATTTATTAATGCTACGGACATTTATAAGATATTAGTATTTATGAAAATTGGTTCTATATAAACAATATAAACTTTTATTATATAACATCATATAAATAAGGAAAACAAAAATGGGTTTGTAATAAATATTTAAATATATTTTTCAGTATAACTTAATATATTTTAATAATTATATTTTTTACAGTTGATAAAAATAAAAAAATAAAGATAATGTAACCTAAATAACAAATAGGGGGTTGGCGAGCGGAGCGAGCAGGGGGTACCCCTAGTATATATATATATATATATATATAACTGTGTGTGTGTGTGTGCGCGCGCATGTGAATCGACATAAAATATCCCATGTATATGTATATACATATATTCATAAGCCCATGTGTGTGCGTGCATGCGCCTTGACAGGAACAGTCCCATATATATGTATATATATATATATATATATATATATATATATATATATATATATATATATATATATAAACTCAAGTACGTGTGTCACGCACGTTAATTGACATGAAACGTCCCGTATATATAAACCTGTGTGTGCGCGCACGTGTGATTTAAAATTAAATATCCCATGTATATGTGTACATAGATATACACACACGTACATATACGTATATATACATTCATAAGCCCATGTGTGTGCGTGCATGCGAATTGACAAAACAGTCCCATATATATAAATACAAATCTCAAGTACATGTTTAGATGTGTTTGCGCGTTCGAGTTGACAAAAACTGTCAAATGTATGAAAACCGGCGCGTGCGTGTTAACATAATACGTCACATATATGTAAACCTAAGGGCACTCGGATAGGTGTATTAGAGTGGTCATGAAATGTCCCATATGTATAAACCTGTATGGGCGTGGATTGTAATTGACGTGAAAAATCTTATGTTTAAAAAGTTCAAGATGATTGTTTTAATATTATCTAATGAGTTACTAAGCTAAAAAGTAGATAGTTACTTTCTACCGAAAAATATAGACGATTTTCTAAAAAACTAACTTTTGATACAGACTGTATAGCCTTAAACATACAACCTTAAATAATTAGCTTTATGTTAAAACTTTATTTTATTAGTATTTAATTCCACGAGTTGATATATATATATATATATAATTAAAATATATATGATTATTATATATATATATATATAATTAAAATATATATATATATATATATATATATATATATATATATATATATATATATTATTATTAACATAAATATATATTGAATATAAAACTTTGATCTATAAATAATTTTTAAAATTCATAACGTATGTTTTAAATTCTTTTGAGTAGTCGAAAACTTGATTTTCTAAATTTTGGCAACTTGCCACGAACTTTCTCAGCCCATTTTCAACCAATTGACCTCAAAATTTCTAGAGATCTTCAGTTTATATATCTTCACAAAATCACAATTTTAGTTTTTAAATCGGATTAGGTTTTTTAAAATTATTGATGGATCAAAGTCTTATAGTTAATATATATTTACGGTAATAAGGAGTTTTATTGATTAATATCATTAGGAAAAAAAATTATAACTACATTTAAATTTTTTTTTCAGGCTTAAACTCAGTCCTGATATCTTCAACAGTTTTTAAATGCAAATACTGTAAATATCTGTGAATAACGATAAATAATTGTAAATAATGTAATTATTAGAAATAACAGAAAATAATAATATTAATATTCTATTTACAACAAACTTTGCTGAATAATTAAATACACACACACAAACATACGCACACGCACACGCACACACACACGCACACGCACACGCACACGCACACGCACACGCACACACACACACACACACACACACATATATATATATATATATGGGTCAAAATAACATCTTTTTTTAAAAGTGTGCGCACGTGGGTCAGCGATTTTGCTGATTTTGAGATATGTTTTAGTATTATTAAAATTAGAAATCTGTGCAAAATTTCAGCCCTCTATGTGCAAAACTCGCCGAGAAATGGCCTTTCAAAGGTCAAATATCCGCTTCTTTCGGCTGTTTTTCACTCTTTTTCAAAATTCTGCCAAGACTCGAGTTTTTGACATATTTTTATTCGAACGGCGGCAATTTCTTCGTTTTTATGTTAACTTTAAATATCCGTAATCTTATTTTTAAAAAATTCTAATGAGGCTTCTGAAAACTCAGAGAACAAAATACTGATTTTTGAAATTTTTGAAAATTTTTAAACAGCTGTAACTCAATTGGATTTGAACATTTTCAAATTATCAAAATGTCATTTTATTGGTCTTTTAGAGAGCTTTGATTTCAATTTTGAAATTTTTAAAAAGGCTCAAAATTGACGGAGATACGAAGGTTTAAAGTTTGCGAAATATCTAAAATATTCGTTTTTTACAAAATTTAGATCATTTTAACTCTGGCCGGACAACTTCAAATTCACTAAATCTTACAAGAAAACTTTCTATAAGTCATGTAAAATGAGGCAAAATAGGCCTGGTCAATGGTATCCTACGATTTTATTATTATTTGAACCTCTCATAATTCAGTATTTTGCTTTACAAGTAAATTAATAGACCCACCTGTTGCGTCTTTTACTCATAAATGCGAAAACCTTAAAAGATTCAACAGGCTTTAAATTATTAAATGAGAGATAAAAAAAGTTGATTTTATGCTTGAGTATAGGTCTCTAGGTCGTTTAGAATAAAAGTTATAACAGTTTGAGAATTCTTTATTTCTCAAGGTATCAAATCCGTGAACGCTTACTCTAGCCGATTTTTAGATTGGTCTTAACTTACCTATAATCTGATTTCTATGATACTTCAGGACTCTTATTGAAGCTCTAATTAAAAATTATTGCTTGTAATTTCAATATCTTTGAAATACAGTGTTTAAAAGTGAATTAAGAAAACGCAAAAGTGCGTCAAATAAAATATTATATTCCCACGGGCACAATAAATATTATTCGCAAAAGTGCGTCAAACAAAATATTATATTTCCAAGGGCACAATAAATATTATACGCAAAATAGCGTCCATTGAATAAATTATTTATACGCGAAGTGCAATATTTAAAGCGAATAGCGTCATTAAAAATAAACACAAAGTGTGTCATTAAATATTAATAGTGTTATCTAAAACAAATAAATATATATACGCGAAGTGCATTATTAGCGAATTGCATCAATTAATAAATATATATATTGTATTTAAATACATATATCATACGCATAGTGCGTAATTAAAATATACAATCGTGAAGTGCGCGATTAAACATTATTTTCAATTAAAACAATTGAATAAATAAGTTCATACATTCTTAATAATTGTAAAACATTTTTTCATTTTTTTATTAATTATATTAAAAAGTTTCTTGCATCAATTTTATAATATCAGTAATCTGATACATTAACAATTCATTAAAACCGTGAAAATAACATAATTTTCAATACATAGTTTTGAAAGTGAAATACGTTTCGGTGAATAAAAGAAAACCTGACTCAACATTAAATATTGGAAGTCAGAACAAAACGGCATTTAAAAAATAGACGCTGGTAATCAAATAACTAAAGAGTATCGAACTGTCAAAAAATTTTGACTCAGCAAAATTACCGTGTGACATACTCGCGGATATTTTCAACAACAGTAGGTCAAAGAAAGCAAAGAATTTAAAGCAAAAGTCAGCATTTTTATCTATTTTAAAAGTAGGTCAGTGTCAAAGAAATTTATTAAATAAGATTCAAAATATTTTAAATATATATGTTTAAAAACATAATTGTAAACAGTGTAAAAAAAAACATGATCAGCAATATTCATAACAATTTTTATGATTAATAACGAGTTCAGACTATATATCAACAAGATCATTGTTAATACAACATGGATCGCTTAATATTGATAAATAATAAAAGTATCTATAATAACATTTGCATATTAACATCATATTACACATTTACTTTGTAATATCTTAATGGAACATATGAAATTCCCTTCACAAAATAATTAAGATCTAAATATCATAATGGATTATGATGATGATTATTTGTTTGAACTTTTACCAGAATTCGATGGTACAAATATATTACCTGAAGAATATGTTGATAAAATAAAATTAGCAAGAAGTTTAGCTAACGATCAAAGGAAACTGTTTTTAATTGCAAAGTTGAAACTTAGAGGTAGCATCTCTTCTATTATACATCGAGCGAAAATCAACAATATAGATGATTTTATATTAGCATTAAATTTTCTGTATCCAAATGATGAACTTACTGACTATGAACAAAAAAATTATTGTATATATTGTAAAACTACAGGTTACTCACGTAAAAATTGCAAGAAAATAAGTGATCTACGACTTTTTGATCTATTGTATAATAGAAATAAAGAATACTGTGATAATACATCTGTTAATGAACCAGAAACGTCAACTCATAAAACTGCAAAAATTAAAATACATAATATGAACAATTTAATTATAGACGATAAAAAGTCTACACCTTTTGATATAACAAATATCAAAATTAACGAAAAAGAAAATGATGGAAAAACAAATATAGAACATCAAGAAAATGTTCAAGCTAATACTATTTTATTAGCCAAGAAAACTACTAGAGAAGTTAAATACAATGAACCTCATATAATCGAATCTGAACAAACTGAAAAATTGTTAAGTAATCAAGTTATAATAAATCAAGTTCCAATTTTAGAAGATTTCGAAACAGTGCATTCATATGTTCTGACCGTAAGAAATGACACAAAAACAATAAATTGTGTAGAAAAAGGAAAATCGTATACAATTGATCTCAAACAAAATAAAGAATGTGAAAATAATTTAAAAAATGCAAAAGAAGAGCCAATAATTTTCGACAGTATTGACCCATTAATGAATGACTTTATAAAATACGAAAACATAATTGAAAATTTCTTACCAGAACTGAACAACTCTGAAATAATCCAAGAGACTAATTTTGCACAAGAAGCACAAATTATTTACAGCGATAATTCTGTATTACAATTCAATGATGGACCAGACCTTGATAAATTAATTTAACTATGTTTAAATGAAACAAATCTTGCCAGCAAAAATAATATATCCAAACTCATTAAAAACAACACAACTAATAACAAAGATGATTCTCTACAAAAAAATAATAAACTTTTGAAAATACAAAAATGCTTTACAACAAAAAGCTCTAATAATTTAAATAAAAAAAAAAAAATGGTGTTTGATAAATATATCAAATACACTAAAATTATCAAAATAAAACCAAAACAATTAAATAATAAGACGTATCTAAAAAACAAAATTATTCCTAAAATAAGAATATCACATTAACTCATAATCAGCAAGATTTAAATAAAAAAATAATTAATAACAATATATTTAAATATTTTGATTTATCATTGAAAATTCTAAATAACATCAGACAAATCAGAAACACATTTGATTTCTACTATTATATCATGAACAAAAATTATAAATATTTTAGAAAAAAATCTTGTTCGTGAATAATCGGATTGGGACACCGCCTTCGGGTGTTTTCGCGCGCATGGAGGTGGTGCGCATCTGGCATGGTGGGGAGAGAATAGGTAAAAGTCGCGTGTCTCTACGAAAAAGGAGTAGTAGTATTTTTGACATCGACGTATCTACATCGGCTCCTGATTTTTTCGAGTGGCTTGTGCAGTGGTAGGGGTGCCCCGAGTGCTTGAGTGCGCGATCGCGTGGCGTCGGTACAGGCGTTCCCGCGACTCACGTTTACAGTGCGCGTCTTATTATCGGCGGGCGTTCCCGCGCTTTTCGTTGCAGTGCGCGTCTTATTATCAGCGGGCGTTCCCGCGCTTTTCGTTACAGTGCGCGTCTTATTATCAGCGGGCGTTCCCGCGCTTTTCGTTACAGTGCGCGTCTTATTATCAGCGGGCGTTCCCGCGCTTTTCGGTTTCAGTGCACGTCATAGTACAAGCGAGCGTTCCCGCGCGTTCCATGACGATACCCATCGTCTACCGTTGGCTCTAAATGAACGGTAAGCGGGCTGCTCCCGCAATTTCCAAGGCCGTTTTGCGCCGTATACGAAATTCCATTTTTGTTTGTTCATTTAGTTCATCGACTATTCGATCGGCCCCTTGCGTCTTTCGAAGTTCTGACTATCGTGCTGTTCCCGTGTTTAGTTGGCCATTTGCGCTTGTTTTCTAATTGTGTTAAGTTATCTTATAACCTTGTTCATGTAAGTTATAAAGTAAAATAAATGTCATTATAATAAATACATATCGCCCAAATTTCTGTTACCCCTTCCTTCGGCTTTCCACTGAACTCTAGTTTATGTTATGAGTGTTAAGTAACAAATCTAATCCCTTTTTTCTCTTTTTCAGGAATTTTTGCACATTTCATAAGTTTTTGAATCTCTATAATTTCATTTTTTTTTATATTCTAGTTCATTTATATTATTTATGTTTTATTGATAAACAATTTGTATAAAATAAGAAAAATCTGTAAGATTCAAAATGTGGCTTGTAAATTCACAGATTGTCGATTCAAGGGCTCTATCAACTTAAATCAATCAATTTAAATAGTAAGAAACAATCACATTTAAATTAATTGATTTAATCAACAACGAATGGTTTTCAAATAAAAAATTAAGAAATTTAAATCAATTTATTTAAATCAGTATTAGTCAATAATCAAATAAAATATGTAAAATTATTATATACATTATCTATAATAAGATTTAAAGCTTTAAAATTATATTTATATGCATCTTACTACATATACTTTTATTTTTTTTTATTTTTCATTAACAATAAAGATCTTGTAAAAGAAATCTAACATTTATAATGATCATTAAACTTATTAATGTATATTAAGTCTTATGTTTTTGTTTATAAATCAATTACTTTTGTCTCTGAATTTAAGGTATACAAGCATATATTATCTAATATATATTCGTAAAACTGATTTCATTTCTCAACACGAAAAATATATTTACAAAAAAAAAGAAAGGGAAAGTTAGATACTTTCATCCAAATGCAGCATGAACCAATATTCAAATGAATATTTCAACTTCTAAATTTATTTAGAATTCGTATTACAAAAATAAAAGAAAAATCATTATAAAAAAGTCTTTATTAAGACTTATAAAAATTTTATTTTACAATTAAAATTTATGTAAAGTAAAAAAAATGATAAACTTTATTATAAGTTCTATATGGAATGAAAGAACTATGTTCAATCTTCATTCTAAACTCTAAAATTATTTAGAGTACATATTTGTCAAAATAAAGACAAGCAAAGATCAGTTTACGTTTAAGTTAGATTTATGTTAAACTTACCATACAAATTACAGACAAAAGCAGAAAATTTTGAAAAATTTACTAACTATTATTATATATAAATTAACTGAAATAATAAAATTTACTTTTCAACTTTATAAATAATAAAATTTACTTTTCAATTATTTCAAATTAATTCAAATTCATATTTAAAATCATACAAAAATATTCAACATAATAAAATCATACACTTTTATTTAGTCCTGGTGAAAGCCAGGACTTAACAATCATATACTTTACACATTGTAGTAGTAATTTCGCCAACAATACATTGTAATGCATCTAATGCTTTATTTTTCAATCTATCAAGCGTTAATTTATTTTTATCTATAGGTGAAATATTAAACATTGCATAAAGTGAATCTAAATTTTTGCATTTTGACTTGTAGATATGAAGTTCTCAGAGTTTTGTAAACTTGCTGATGATTGATTATTACTTTCGCTGCTTTGAGTCGCAGTAGCTCTCACATCAGATTTTATATTTTGTTGTGTTTCGAACTCTGATACTATTGACTGGATTCTGTTATAACAAGAGGAACATACTGTGACACCTGATAATAATTCAATATCATTGCAAGCTACTGCAAATTTTACAGATATATTTTCATCTACTATTTTCAGAAAATTATTCACTGGATTTCTGTGTCTCTTAAAGGGATCACGGCAATAGTTATTTTGATTACCATAGTTTAATATTGCAGTCTTTATTTTTCTATAACAATTACGACATATTTTTTGCCCTGGGATTATTCTAATATTTATAATTTTTTTAAAACTTTTACAATCCTGAAGACTTAATACATTTAAATGAATTTTCACATTCAATCAGGTTATAGGTCAGTTAAGACCAATCTAAAAATCGGCTAGAGTAAGCGTTCACGGATTTGATACCTTGAGAAATAAAGAATTCTCAAACTGTTATAACTTTTATTCTAAACGACCTAGAGACCTATACTCAAGCATAAAATCAACTTTTTTTATCTCTCATTTAATAATTCATAGCCTGTTGAATCTTTTAAGGTTTTCGCATTTATGAGTAAAAGACGCAACAGCTGGGTCTATTAATTTACTTGTGAAGCAAAATACTGAATTATGAGAGGTTCAAATAATAATAAAATCGTAGGATACCATTGACCAGGCCTATTTTGCCTCATTTTACATGACTTATAGAAAGTTTTCTTGTAAGATTTAGTGAATTTGAAGTTGTCCGGCCAGAGTTAAAATGATCTAAATTTTGTAAAAAACGAATATTTTAGATATTTCGCAAACTTTAAACCTTCGTATCTCCGTCAATTTTGAGCCTTTTTAAAAATTTCAAAATTGAAATTAAATCTCTCTAAAAGACCAATAAAATGACATTTTGATAATTTGAGAATGTTTAAATCCAATTGAGTTACAGCTGTTTAAAAATTTTCAAAAATTTCAAAAATCAGTATTTTGTTCTCTGAGTTTTCAGAAGCCTCATTAGAATTTTTAAAAAATAAGATTACGGATATTTAAAGTTAACATAAAAACGAAGAAATTGCCGTCTGACGAATAAAAATATGTCAAAAACTCGAGTCTTGGCAGAATTTTGAAAAAGAGTGAAAAACAGCCGAAAGAAGCGGATATTTGACCTTTGAAAGGCCATTTCTCGGCGAGTTTTGCACTTAGAGGGCTGAAATTTTGCACAGATTTCTAATTTTAATAATACTAAAACATATCTCAAAATCAGCAAAATCGCTGACTCACGTGCGCACACTTTTTAAAAAAGATGTTATTTTGACCCATATATATATATATATATACAGGGTGTCTCATTTTAAAGAAACCACCGAGATATTTTCTACAGTTGGCGTTGTATAAAAAAATTGTTTAGTCGAAAGTTATTCGGGACAATGGGGGCTATCTTTCTATGAAACCAGTTTTGATCTTGAGATTTATTTTCAAGGTCGATTGAAGGTCAAAGTGATTTTTTGAATTGGAACCCCCATTTTTGATCCCGAATTCGAAAAGAGCAAGAAGTTCTACGTTCAGATAAGGTATTATGTGTGGGGTGCGGTTGACCCCTCCGAGGTCATGTAGGGGTCAAATTTATTATTTTCTTTATCTATGCACACGAATGATCGGGCAAGAGTGAGGTTAATAATAATAATAATAACAATAAGCCAAAACCCCAATAACCCGATAACCCAAATAAATAAAAGTCTGTTTATCTGACCATTTGCTCATTACGTGTGTTCATACCACAATTAGGTATGTGAATCAATCTAACCAATCTAGGCAATCGTTTTTCGAATAATCCGGCATATTTGGTCCTTATGAGTCGCCAGACACTATAAGAAATTTTCACGTAAACTATCCTGAGAAGGGCTGTTCACGAGTCACCTCTGTCATAAATAATACTAAAGAAGTGTTATTTAACGATTCAGATTAAACTTTGTAGGCTTGTCCGAAATCACACCAGAAATGAGAATAAAAATAATTTTTGCCATACCCTGCCCGAAACTACGACTTTCGTCCCTGCGCTGAAAAACAAAAGTCATAGTTTCGGCCCGATTATCGCAAAAGATAGTATACACTCCACGGGAGGAAAAATGGCGACCCCATAGCACATATTTGTCACCCTCGCCTTCGGCTCGAGGTGGTAATTATATGTGCCATGGACTCGCCAATACTTCTCCTCCCTTGGTGTGTAATATACTATTGTTTTCCCACAAGATGGAAAATAATTCTTCTTATGAAGGCTTCGAATACATAAATTTGGCTTTGAAAATCAAAATGGAGTTCAAACTCAATTTTACTGTTGTTTGACCCCTACTATTACCTACAACTCAAGAAAATTTTGTTGAACTTTCTTTCCGAATCCGAAAAAAAAATTTAGGTGTTTTGAGGAAAACAGTGGACCTTTTTTATTTATTTTGGTTATTGGATTTGGTTATTTGGGTTATTGTTATTATTATTATCATTATTAACCTCACCCTTGCCCGATCATTCGTGTGCATAGATGAAGAAAATAATAAATTTGACCCCTACATGACCTCGGAGATGTCAACCGCAGCCCACATACAATACCTTATCTGAACGTAGAGTTTCTTGCTCCTTCCGAATCCGGGACCAAAAATGGGGGTTCCAATTCAAAAAATCACTTTGACCTTCAAATGACCTTGAAAATAAATCTGAAGGTCAAAACTGATTTCATAGAAAGATAGCCCCCATTGTCTCGAATAACTTTCGTATAAACAATTTTTTTATACAACGCCAACTGTCGAAAATATCTCGGTGGTTTCTTTAAAATGGGACACCCCGTATATATATATATATATATATATATATATATATATATATATATATATATATATATATATATATATATATATATATATATATAATAATTCTGTATTTGGAATAGTAATGAAATAAATGTTTTCGACACAGCGTGCGTAAAATTGCATATAATGAAACGCAGCCAAATTCTTGATGTGCAATTTCACGCACTCTGTATCAAAAAATATTTTTTGTTACTAGTGCGTTAAGAGTCCGCTGTATCTCTGTCCTTTTCTAATTAAAAAATTGACTTTTTTCCCAAAATTAGCAACAAGGGGCAAAAATAAAGAGATGGTTTCGATGTGTTTAATAAAATGTAATATTTTCTTTGATTAGTATGAATTAATTTTATTGCTTCGTTTTTAAGAAAAGTTGGAATAACTTAAAAAATTAGAAATTAGTGTCAAATAATGGGATTTTCAAGTTATTCTAACTTTTCTTGAAAATAAAACGGTGGAATTAAATTATTCTTATCAGAGAAAATATTGCTTTCTATTACACGAATCGAAACCATCTCTTTATTTCTGCCTGAAGCTATTAGTTTTTATAAAAAATAAATTTTAAATAGATTCGGTAAAACAGGTAACTGTGTCGGTATACAGCTGACTCTTAAATTATAAATATTCGTGCGATTGCTATGACACTTGGGCTGGCTTGGCAGACCCTCGTGCATATTAACTGCACGAATATTTGTAATTTGATGCACTTGTTTCAAAAACTATTGTTAAATTGCCTTTAAAAAATATAATATTATATAAATATGTATTTAATTATTCAGAAAGGTTTGTTGTAAATAGAACAGAAATATCATTATTTTTAGTTACTTATAATAATTGCATTAGTCACAATTATTTATAATTATTCACATATATTCACGATGTTTACATTTAAAAACTGTTGAAGGTATCAGGATGGATTTTAAGCCTGAAAAAAAAAAATTCAAATGTAGTCATAATTTTTTTTTCTAATGATATTAATTAATAAAAATTCTTTTCACCTCAAATATATATTAAATATAAGACTTTGCTCGATTAATAATTTTAAAAAACCTCATCCGATGTTTTTTTGTTATGTATATACAATTGCCGGGAATAACCATTTTCAAATCGTTATATCATTTTCACAGATTTTATTATAATTTTGTATCTTATTACAATTAATTCAAAGCATTTTCTATAATTTCTTATATTTTTCAGTTTTTGAAAGTAAAAATACACTGAATTAAATTAGTTAATATAAAATCAATTCTATTGTGAACATTTTTAAAAAAAGTTCATTTAAAAGAAATAAAAATTTTTAGAAGATTCTCAATTTTTAATAATGGGTTTAACGGGATGTCGGAGCTGCTGGACACAATTTTTACTTCTATTATTTTATTGATATCTTTTTAAATTCGTAATTTAAACAATTGTAATGACTTGTCTGCACTAAAGCTATGTTAATACAATAATTTTTGTTAAAATGAAAAATCATTTGGACTTGATATTTTTTTATAAGCTTGGAATGGAAATTAGATGTCAAGCTCGATAAACCTAACCTCAAAATACTATATTTCGAAAAATTGTTTATAACTTTTTATGTACGGTATTTTGGTAAATTCTGTAAGTTGCCCGCACTCAAGTTTAGTATTACAAATTTTCTTACTGTAATGAAAGAACTCGATCTAACGCACCGTTTACTCGTGAACTTAGAATTAAAATGTTAATGAATTATTTTAGAAGGTAGCGAGCTCTGTCATGCCCTTAACTGAGAAAGATGAATTAATTGTTAATGGACAAAATTGTATAGTGGAATAGCTTACATGTTAAGGCGACTTCGGATTTTAGGTTAGGTTTTATTTTTGAGTTTACAAATTACTCTTTCAATATGTAAAATTTTTCAGATTTTTTAATTTTCCACCATTCTACTGATTATAATAAATGGTGGAAAATTCAAAAATTCAAAAAATTTTAGAAACTGAAAGAGTAATTTGTAAACTACAAAATGAAATCGAACCGAACTTCCGTAGTCGCCTTAACTGATATTCATGAATTAGGATTTAATAATCTTTGAAATCGGTGCCCCTAATTTAATATGCAAACCACTTTACTAATTCAAATACCAGAATATATTAATTTCGTACCGACTGATGAAGAAGCATTGTTTTCCGGAAATTTTAAAAAAGGTCACTGGATTTGTATGTATTATAATAATAAAATAATTCATATATATGACAGTCTAAATCTTAAATATTTACAAGATGAGCATAAGATTTATATAAACAGATTATTTCCAAATAAATCAAAATTAAACACAGCCCTGTTGAAAATAATGACGTCTTCCCAGTACGTCTTTGAAAGATGTCTTTGGTCGTGTCTTAGATTGGAACAAAATAAGACGTCATTTTTTCAATGGTCAGGAAAAATAGTAACCAAATTACGTCTTTTTTATAAGTAAAATAATTTCAAAGACGTATTTTTCCAATAAATACTCATAGTAAAAGATGTAAATTTTCAACAAAAAAATTCTTTTTTTAAAACGAATGACGTCTTTCCTGTTGAAAATAATGACGTCTTCGGTCGTGTCTTAGATTGGAACCAAAAAAGACGTCATTTTTCCAATGTTTAGAAAAGTTATTTAACAAATGATGTCTTTTTATTATTTCCAAAACGTATTTTTTTTAATAAAAATGACGCCTTTTCTAACGAATTTTTATTTTAAAATACGTCTTTGAAAATATAAAAAGACGTTATTTGTTAAATAGCTTTTCTAAACATTGGTAAAATGACGTCTTTTTTGTTCCAATTCAAGACACAACCAAAGACGTCTTTCAAAGACGTCATTTTCTCCATATTTAGAAAAAAAACGTCATTTTTCATGAAATTCGTCATTAAAAAATGACTTTACATGATAATCATTTTCCATTTAAAGGAAAAAACAAAAACGAGGTAAACCTCGTAGTTTCAACTCTTCGAAAAACGAAGAGCATTTGCGATTAAGCTGAGATCAGTCTGGCCTTATATATCTGCATCTTCAAAATTTGCATCAAGGATCAGAAAACTTAAAAATCGCCACCTAGTGACTTACAGTCGAATTGATGGTTGATTGCGTCAATATAATTTCAACTCACCAGGTGGCGATTTTTAAGTTTTGCGATCCCTCATACAATTTTCAAGGACGCAGATATATAAGGCCAGAACGCTCTCAGTTTAATCGTAAATGCTCTTCGTTTTTCGAAGAGTTGAAACTACGAGGTTTACCTCGTTTTTGTTTTTTCCTTTAAACAGGGCCGGTCTAACACTACCTGGGGCACGGGGCTACGAAATCATGGAGGCCCATCATGATCATGAAATAAGGGTGCTATTTCATTATAAATTAGGAAAAATGGGCATTTCTTCATATAGAATTTTATAATTTTTTATATGTATATATAATAATTTTTTGAATTCCTATTAATAATTTACAAAAAAATTATTGCTTACATCAATAAAAGTACATACAAAATTATAAAAGATATAAAAAAAAGTACGAAGTTATTAGATTAATACTTTCAATTTTTTATACTTTATGATTTAGGATATGTAAAATACATTTCAATGATTATTGAAAGTGTAGAATTATAAATATAGTATTTATTGTTACTTTATTAATTTTATAAAATAATTATGAAATATAATATTCTTATTTTTATAAAAAAATAATAAAAAATGAATTCAAAGAATTATAAAATAATTAAAATTGATAACTTTGAATATAGAAATAAACATGTTAATTTAATATTAAAATTATTTTCTAAACAAAAAAGTTTCCATATTTTTAATAATATGTGATGATAAGTAGATTACAATTATAAAATATAAAATTCATTATATGGATATCTTAATAAGTGAAGAAATACATGTAAAGCTAGGACACTTAACATTGAAAAAAATTCGAGTTTTTTCTAGTATTATTAAAAAAATCCAATTATTGTGTAATATTAATAATAATAATAATAATAATAATAATAATAATAATAATAATAATTTTTTTTTTTTTTTTATGGTGGTAAAAAACGGGAAATCTGCCTAAACCAGACCTTCAGCGACAGGATCCACGCCCGCCGTGCGATTCCGCAAAGCGTTATCGCCGTGCAGGAGGGGATCCTGCCACCGGTGTGACGGGTTCCTGAGTGCACGTCAGCCCTGACTGTGAAATGGCCCTCCATTTCACATCCAGGGCATCAGAGTCCCAGGGGACCGTCTAACCCCCTGTCCTTCTGACCGCGCGACGATTGCAAGAAGATGCAATTGTCACGCGGGCAAAAGGCCAGTAACATCCACCTCGTGACCTTTAGTCCACCCTGGCACTTAGGCCTTCTCGGCATTACTTCAGGGTGGGGTCACCAATACGCTGCAGCGCCTTCCTTACTGTACCTGGTACTTATCCTCCTCTAGTTTCCAATGCGATAACTTTCTTCCGAGGCTTATTGGAAGTCTCTCGTTTTTTCCTCTTCTCGGCCTCTAGGACTTGCCTAAAGACCTTGCAGACCCCGCTACCAGCCACATGATTGACAGCTTTGCCATCACACCCTTCCTGTCGGCATAAGAAGCAGCAGGCATTATTAGGACATGTTGCCCTTGTATGTCCTGCCTCTCCGCACTTGTAGCAGTGCGCGGACCTGTTGGGACCCTCGCACTGGTCTTGCCTGTGACCAAAGCCCAAGCATTGATGGCATCTCATTACCATGGTTCTTTTCTGTATCCTGCAGTTAACAAACCCAATTTGAATTCGCTCCTTATTTAAAAGGTCTCTTGCCTCAGTCTCATCAAGGACGACTACTGCCATCTTAGATCCAAATTTACTTGGTCCAAGGATTATAACCTTCCGAGATCTTTGCTCGGAGCTTAGGACTCTACTCAGTGCTTCCTGTACTTCAGCCTCCGTAGTCATCTGATCAAGATCGCGAATCTCAATCGTTCTTTTCCGCTCCACCGTACTTATAGTTCCCATACCCTCTACTGCAACCTTAACGTTGTCAGTGAAGGCCTTTCTATCCGACTCTTTCGAGATCTGGATTATAAGGTTTCCTTTGGTTGTTGGTCGAACGCTCAAGACCTCAGTACTACTCTCCTGTGGCTTGTATTCCTCGCGAAGCTTGCCGAGAACGTCTGCGTATGTAGACCCCTGTGAGGTCCTCACAACGACCGCTTCTATCTTCCGGGTGCCTTTCTTTCCTTCCTGATGGCGCTGTTGAGTAGCTGTCGCAGTCTCCGAAAGAGACTGCGTTTTCGTAGTACCAGGCATCGTTTTCTAATTCTTTTTCTTGCTTTGCCGCACATCCTCCGGGCTATTACTAGCGCTGCCTCGGTCCCTTTTGAAACCAGTGCAGGAAAGCACAGTGTCTCTAAGAACCTCAGCGTGCATTCGTCTTCGCCCTATTTTTCTCTGCGTATGCTGATCATAAATTTGATCTATTCCATCCTTGATATAATTTGCTTTACTCTTAACCTGTTCTTGTTGGCCAACGGCATGCTTCAGGTGAACCTGTAATCTTTCCACTGCACTTTGAATCTTAAGATTCGTGTTCTTCTTCAGAGCTTCCTGCATAGCTTGAACTTCTTTCTTCATTTCCTCTATCAAAAGATCATGGTTCCTCATTATTTCCAAAAGATCATCTATATCCGTCCGCACACCGTTCTGCTCAAAGCCTGACGCATCGCTGAAAGCACTTTTAGCACTTCCAACGCTAGCAATACTGCTTTGACTACCGCTTCGTTCCCTCGGTACTTGCAAAGTAACCATTCCATGTTTTTTATGCGAGGTTGTCTCCTTTAGCGTTCCAGTAGTAGTAATTGCCGCTGAAGCCTGGTCTCCCAGCCCTGGTCAACGTGAATTCGACCTCCCCCAGAATTCTTAAGGCCAGCTCCACCCACCGGGGCTTTCACCCGATCGGAAGTGAAGGTGAGATTTCCCTGTGAAGGGGTACTCACCTGGGGTAATTCTGTATTAGAATCCGACATTTTCCATTAATATGGTTAATTTAGTCAGGGAACCACCCCTATCTTGTAACCCAAAGCGGGACCCTTACAGGGTTACTACCATCCGGGTCAGATGATCATCATCATCATCATCATCATCATCATCATCATCATCATCATCATCATCATCATCATCATCATCATCATCATCATCATCATCATCATCATCATCATCATCATCATCATCATCATCATCATCATCATCATCATCATCATCATCATCATCATCATCATCATCATCATCATCATCATCATCATCATCATCATCATCATCATCATCATCATCATCATCATCATCATCATCATCATCATCATCATCATCATCATCATCATCATCATCATCATCATCATCATCATCATCATCATCATCATCATCATCATCATCATCATCATCATCATCATCATCATCATCATCATCATCATCATCATCATCATCATCATCATCATCATCATCATCATCATCATCATCATCATCATCATCATCATCATCATCATCATCATCATCCTCATCATCCTCCTCCTCCTCCTCCTCATCCTCCATCCTCCTCCTCCTCCTCCTCCTCATCCTCCTCCTCCTCCTCCTCCTCCTCCTCCTCCTCCCTCCTCCCTCCTCCTCCTCCTCCTCCTCCTCCTCCTCCTCCCTCCTCCTCCTCCTCCTCCTCCTCCTCCCTCCTCCTCCTCCTCCCTCCTCCCTCCTCCCTCCTCCTCCTCCTCTCCTCCTCCTCCTCCTCCTCTCCTCCTCCTCCTCCTCCTCCTCCTCCTCCTCCTCTCCTCCTCCTCCTCCTCTCCTCCTCCTCCTCCTCCTCCTCCTCCTCCTCCTCCTCCTCCTCCTCCTCCTCCTCCTCCTCCTCCTCCTCCTCCTCCTCCTCCTCCTCCTCCTCCTCCTCCTCCTCCTCCTCCTCCTCCTCTCCCTCCTCCTCTCTCCTCCTCCTCCTCCTCCTCCTCCTCCTCCTCCTCCTCCTCCTCCTCCTCCTCCCTCCTCCTCCTCCTCCTCCTCCTCCTCCTCCTCCTCCTCCTCCTCCTCCTCCTCCTCCTCCTCCTCCTCCTCCTCCTCCTCCTCCTCCTCCTCCTCCTCCTCCTCCTCCTCCTCCTCCTCCTCCTCCCTC